>CM022302.1:336817119-337128597 GCA_011799875.1 Thinopyrum elongatum | reverse complement strand
GGGACGAGAGGAGGAGGGGGGGATTAGGTTTCGGTGGGGAGGGGGTTAAGGGCAGAGTGGGGGTGGGGGCCAGGGGGGATGGGCCGGCCTGGGTGGTGGCCTGGTGGCCAGCTGGGCCACGGCCCAGTTGGTCCGAGGGGGGGGGGATTTCCCCCCCTTTTTTATTTATTTATTTCCTTTTCTGTTTCTCTTTTATTTTTATTTCCAAAGGAACTTTTGTAAAATACGAGACTTGCTCCATTATTTACAGTGCATTATCTGTCACTGCTAGAATGTGGTTTTGGGGGTCCATATCTTTTTGTTTGGATTTTTATTTAAATTGAAAGGATTGAATAGTGCTATGTTGCTGCTGTTCCTTGTTGTTCGCTCTGCAATCCTTTTACAATTCCAACAATTTGCAAATTTTAAAAGGATTTTTAAAAGCCAACGACGAACTACTTGATGCACTTTAGTTTCCAGTTTGAACAACTTTTATTTTCCACTTTCATTTAAATTGCGAATTTGGGTTAGGAGTTGAAATGCAATATGATGTTAATGATGATCGGACACTGTTAATCATGCTGACGTGGCATAATCAAAATGGGATTACTGTAGTTAACCACTGGGGTGGTTACATAACTCCTCTACTAACAAGAATCTCGTCCCGAGAATTAAGAAAGTAGAAGGAAAAGATTCGGGGTATTCCGCACGAGATTATCCTCGCGTTCCCAAGTTGGCTTCATCTTCAGTATGATTTGACCACTGCACTTTGAGAAACTTGGTAACCTTCTGACGGGTTCGACGTTCAGATTCATCGAGAATGCGGATCGGATGTTCCTTATATGAAAAATCATCATGCAATTCGAGATCTTCGTGATCCACAGCTCGGTGCGCTGGAGATTCCTTGAAACATTTACGAAGTTGCGACACATGGAAGACATCGTGGATATAGAAGATTGCGGCCGGCAACTCCTTTATACGCCACTTGACCACGTCTTGCAACAATGCGGAAAGGACCAATGTAGCGCGGAGCTAGCTTGCCCTTGATTCCAAACGGTGAGTGCCCTTCATAGGGGGACACGAAGATAAGCTTGATCACCAGGTTGATAAGATTCAACCATCGTTTGCGATCATAGTTGCTCTTCTGGCGGTCCTGAGCCCACCTTGAGATTTTCCCGGACAATACGAACTTGTTCTTCGGCTTGTTGAATAATATCTGGACCCACGAGCGGTCGTTCCCAGTTTCTGACCAATTCAGAGGGGTTCGACACTTACGTCCAGAGAAACTTCAAAGGGGGCCATTTTCCAGACTGGCTTGATAGCTGTTGTTATAAGAGAACTCGCCATATGGAGAGATTCTTCCCACTTCTTGCCAAACGATATAACACAAGCTCGCAGCATGTCTTCAAGCACTTGATTAACTCGTTCAACTTGGCCTTGGGATTGAGGATGATAAGCTGAACTCCAGGTAATATGAGTTCCCATAGCCTTTTGGAAACTTTCCAGAAATGACCAGTGAATATGCTGCCACGGTTGACGACTGATCCTTTCGGAATACCGTGGAGTGTGAAACAATTCTGGAGATATATAACTCTGCTAACTGACTAGCAGTGATCGTCTCCTTGACAGGCAGAAAGTGTGTGCAACTTTGGAGAGTGGTCGACAACGACAAGAATAGCATCGTGACCCTTCTGTGACCTGGGAGTCCTGTGAGTATGAAATCCATCTGAACCTTATCCCATTTCCATAAAGGAATAGGTAACGGTTGCAGAATTCCAGCAGGCTTCTGAGTTCTGCTTTAAACGCGACGACACACATCACACTAGCAACATAACGAGCATGTCGCTTCCATTCTGGACCACCAGTACCTTTGACGGAGATCCGATACATCTTGGTGCTACCCGGATGAATAGACAACGGGGTAGGGGGGGAGGGGGAGAGGGGAGAGGGGCACGGGATCCGGTGCGCCTCTGCCGGCGATAGGGGAGTGGGGTCGGGCGAGTGAGGAGGTGGTAGGAGAGGCGAAGGGGTAGGGATCTGCGCGGGAGGCGGTCGGAGGACGGCCGTGCGAGGTGGAGGATAGAGGGAGACGTGGGCGGGGACGGCTCTTTCGGGCAGAACGGTGAGTGGCGACGGGGCGCGAGGGGTTGGTGAGGGAGCGAGGCTCGCGAAACGACGAGCAAGGAGGAGGAGAGCGGTGGCGGCGGTGTTGGCAAGCAGGCCGGCTGATGGCTCGGTAGAAGGCCCGGCACGGTGACTGGGTCGAGCCCGCGGTCGGTGCGGGACGACGGGTTGGGTTCGATCCCGACATCAGAATATATTTGGTCGGGATCGGGGGGGGGAGAGGAGCGATAGGGGGGGATTAGGGCGTTTCGGTAGGGGAGGGGAGGGTTAAGGGAGAGTGGGGGTGGGCCGGCCAGGGGGGATGGGCCGGCCTGGGTGGTGGCCTGGTGGCCAGCTGGGCCACGGCCCAGTTGGTCCGAGGGGGGGGGATTTTCCCCTTTTTTTTATTTATTTATTTTCCTTTTCTGTTTTCTCTTTTATTTTTATTCCAAAGGACTTTTGTAAAATACGAGACTTGCTCCATTATTTACAGTGCATTATCTGTCACTGCTAGAAATTGGTTTGGGGTCCATATCTTTTTGTTTGGATTTTATTTAAATTGAAAAAGGATTGAATAGTGCTATGTTGCTGCTGTTTCTTGTTGTTCGAGTCCTTTTACAATTCCAACAAATGTTGCAATCATTTTTATAAATGCTATGGGAATATTTGCAACATGAGGCACATTTTAGTTTTCCAGTTTGAACAACTTTTATTTTCCACTTTCATTTAAATTTTGAATTTGAGGTTAGGAGTTGAAATGCAATATGATGTTAATGATGATCGGACACTGTTAATCATGCTGACGTGGCATAATCAAAATGGGATTACTGTAGTTAACCACTGGGGGTGTTACACGACATCATTAACTCGATGGGACCGATGTGCTAGGGTTAGGGTAAAACCTCATCTCGGTTTGACCGATTACACAAAGTCGGTGAGACCGATTTTAGTAATAAGCAAACTGAGAGTTGGTCAAGCAAACTCGGTGGGGCCGACTTTATATTTTGGTGAGACCGAAATAGTTACAACAGGCAACAGAGAGTTTGCAAGCCCATCTCAGTGAGACCGAGATCCCATCGGTGAGACCGAACTGATTAGGGTTTCTAGCAGTGGCTATGTCAAGTGAACTCGGTGGCACCGGATGAATAAAATCGGTGGGGCCGAGTTTGACTTTGGGTTTTGGACATATTTGGAATTGAGAAAGTGGTTGAGGGCTTTGGGGCATATCACTAAGCACTTTGAGCAAGTAGACCATTAAGCAACACCTCATCCCCTTTTAATAGTATTGGCTTTTCCTATGGACTCAATGTGATCTTGGATCACTGAAATAGAAATGAAGAGTCTTGAGCTTTTGCCAATCTTCTGTCCTTAGCATCTTGAAGGGGTTCCACATCCTCTTGTCCATGCCACGCCTTTGCTGAACTTTCTGAAATATACTAGATGAAAATATTAGTCCAACAAGAGATATGTTGACATTAATTACCAAAATCACCCAGGGAGCACTTGTGCTTTCACAGGGAGCACTTGTGCTTTCAGTAAATGATAAAAACAGAATTTTTGATGTGGAATGCTACATAACATATTTAGCAATGTAATTTTCCTTATTGTGGCCTGAATGTTCAGATCCATAAGATTCAAAACAAAAGTTTAATATTGACATAAAAACAATAATACTTCAAGCATACTAGTAAAGCAATCATGTCTTCTCAAAATATCATGGCTAAAGAAAGTTATCCCTACAAAATCATATAGTCTTGTCATGCTCTATCTTTATCACACAAAGTATTTATCATGCACAACCCCGATGACAAGCCAAGCAATTGTTTCATACTTTTAATGTTCTCAAGATTTTTCAACTGTCACACAATACATGAGCGTGAGCCATGGATATAGCACTATGGGTGGAATAGAGTATGGTGGAGGTTGTGAGGAGAAGACAAAAAGGAGAAAGTCTCACATAAACTAAGCAAATCAATGGGCTATGGAGATGCCCATTAATTGATATCGATGCAAGTGAGTAGGGATTGCTATGCAACGGGTGCACTAGAGCTATAAGTGTATGAAAGCTTAGAAGAAAACTAAGTGGGTGTGCATCCAACTAGCTTGCTCACGAAGACCTAGGGCAATTTGAGGAAGCCCATCATTGGAATATACAAGCCAAGTTCTATAATGTGACCAGTGAATATGCTGCCACGGTCTGAACTGATCTCTTTCGGAATACCGTGGAGTGAAACAATTCTGGAGATATATAACTCTGCTAACTGACTAGCAGTGATCGTCTCCTTGACAGGCAGAAAGTGTGCAACTTTGGAGAGTTGGTCGACAACGACAAGAATAGCATCGTGACCCTTCTGTGACCTGGGAAGTCCTGTAATGAAATCCATCTGAACCTTATCCCATTTCCATAAAGGAATAGGTAACGGTTGCAGAATTCCAGCAGGCTTCTGATGTTCTGCTTTAACGCGACGACACACATCACACTCAGCAACATAACGAGCAATGTCTTGCTTCATTCTGGACCACCAGTACCTTTGACGGAGATCACGATACATCTTGGTGCTACCCGGATGAATAGACAGCGGGGAGCGCGGCGACGGGCGACGGGATCGGGGCGCCTCTGCCCCGGTCCGATCCAGGGGAGTGGGTCGAGTGGAGGAGGTGGTAGGAGAGGCGACAGGCGAGGCAGATCTGCGCGGGGAGGCGGTCGGGGACGGCCGGCGAGGTGGAGGGGCGACGTCGGGGACGGCTTCGGGCGACGGTGAGGTGGCGCCGGGCGCCGAGGGCGTGGTGAGGCGCGGGGCTGCGAGCGAGGCAAGGAGGAGGAGGCGGTCGGCGGCGGGGCAGGCAGGCCGGCGATGGCGTCGGAGAAGGCCGGCCGGCGACGGGCGCCGAGGCGGTGCGGGCGACGGGGTTCGATCCCGATCCAGAATTTCTGGATCGGGGATCGGGGGGGGGAGAGGAGCGAGGGGGGGATTAGGGTTTCGGTGGGGAGGGGGTTAAGGGAGAGTGGGGGTGGGCCGGCCAGGGGGGATGGGCCGGCCTGGGTGGTGGCCTGGTGGCCAGCTGGGCCACGGCCCAGTTGGTCCGAGGGGGGGGGGATTTTCCCCTTTTTTTTTATTTATTTTCCTTTTCTGTTTTCTCTTTTATTTTTATTCCAAAGGACTTTTGTAAAATACGAGACTTGCTCCATTATTTACAGTGCATTATCTGTCACTGCTAGAAATTGGTTTGGGGTCCATATCTTTTTGTTTGGATTTTATTTAAATTGAAAAAGGATTGAATAGTGCTATGTTGCTGCTGTTCCTTGTTGTTCGAGTCCTTTTACAATTCCAACAAATGTTGCAATCATTTTTATAAATGCTATGGGAATATTTGCAACATGAGGCACATTTTAGTTTTCCAGTTTGAACAACTTTTATTTTCCACTTTCATTTAAATTTTGAATTTGAGGTTAGGAGTTGAAATGCAATATGATGTTAATGATGATCGGACACTGTTAATCATGCTGACGTGGCATAATCAAAATGGGATTACTGTAGTTAACCACTGGGGGTGTTACACGACATCATTAACTCGATGGGACCGATGTGCTAGGGTTAGGGTAAAACCTCATCTCGGTTTGACCGATTACACAAAGTCGGTGAGACCGATTTTAGTAATAAGCAAACTGAGAGTTGGTCAAGCAAACTCGGTGGGGCCGACTTTATATTTTGGTGAGACCGAAATAGTTACAACAGGCAACAGAGAGTTTGCAAGCCCATCTCAGTGAGACCGAGATCCCATCGGTGAGACCGAACTGATTAGGGTTTCTAGCAGTGGCTATGTCAAGTGAACTCGGTGGCACCGGATGAATAAAATCGGTGGGGCCGAGTTTGACTTTGGGTTTTGGACATATTTGGAATTGAGAAAGTGGTTGAGGGCTTTGGGGCATATCACTAAGCACTTTGAGCAAGTAGACCATTAAGCAACACCTCATCCCCTTTTAATAGTATTGGCTTTTCCTATGGACTCAATGTGATCTTGGATCACTGAAATAGAAATGAAGAGTCTTGAGCTTTTGCCAATCTTCTGTCCTTAGCATCTTGAAGGGGTTCCACATCCTCTTGTCCATGCCACGCCTTTGCTGAACTTTCTGAAATATACTAGATGAAAATATTAGTCCAACAAGAGATATGTTGACATTAATTACCAAAATCACCCAGGGAGCACTTGTGCTTTCACAGGGAGCACTTGTGCTTTCAGTAAATGATAAAAACAGAATTTTTGATGTGGAATGCTACATAACATATTTAGCAATGTAATTTTCCTTATTGTGGCCTGAATGTTCAGATCCATAAGATTCAAAACAAAAGTTTAATATTGACATAAAAACAATAATACTTCAAGCATACTAGTAAAGCAATCATGTCTTCTCAAAATATCATGGCTAAAGAAAGTTATCCCTACAAAATCATATAGTCTTGTCATGCTCTATCTTTATCACACAAAGTATTTATCATGCACAACCCCGATGACAAGCCAAGCAATTGTTTCATACTTTTAATGTTCTCAAGATTTTTCAACTGTCACACAATACATGAGCGTGAGCCATGGATATAGCACTATGGGTGGAATAGAGTATGGTGGAGGTTGTGAGGAGAAGACAAAAAGGAGAAAGTCTCACATAAACTAAGCAAATCAATGGGCTATGGAGATGCCCATTAATTGATATCGATGCAAGTGAGTAGGGATTGCTATGCAACGGGTGCACTAGAGCTATAAGTGTATGAAAGCTTAGAAGAAAACTAAGTGGGTGTGCATCCAACTAGCTTGCTCACGAAGACCTAGGGCAATTTGAGGAAGCCCATCATTGGAATATACAAGCCAAGTTCTATAATGAAAAATTCCCACTAGTATATGTAAGTGATACAATAGGAGACTCTCTATCATGAAGAACATGGTGCTACTTTGAAGCACAAGTGTGGAAAAAAGGATAGTAACATTGTCCCTTCTCTCTTTTTCTCTCATTTTTTTCTTTTTTTTTCTTTTGGGCTTTTAGGCCTCTCTTTTTTGTCCAGAGCCTCATCCCGACTTGTGGGGGAATCATAGCCTCCATCATTCTTTCCTCACATGGGACAATGCTCTAATAATGAAGACCATCACACTTTTATTTACTTACAACTCAAGAATTACGACTCGATACTAGAACAAAGATATGACTCTATATGAATGCCTCCGGTCGTGTAACGGGATGTGCAATGATCTAGCGTGACATGTATAAAAATATGAATGGTGGCCATGCCACAAATACTATGTCAACTATATGATCACGCAAAGCAATATGACAATGATGGTATGTGTCATAATAAACGGAATGGTCAAAGTTGCATGGCAATATATCTCGGAATAGCTATGGAAATGACATAATAGATAGGTATGGTGGATGTTTTGAGTAAGGGTATATGGTGGGTTTAATGCATCGGCGAAAGTTGCACGGTACTAGAGAGGCTAGCAATGGTGGAAGGGTTAGAGTGCGTATAATCCATGGACTCAACATTAGTCATAAAGAACTCATATACTTATTGCAAAAATTTATTAGCCATCAAAGCAAAGTACTAATACGCATGCTCCTAGGGGGATATATTGGTAGGAAAAGACCATCGCTCGTCCCCGACCGCCACTCATAAGGAAAACATTCAAAAATAAATCATGCTCCAACTTCATCACATAACGATAGACCATACGTGCATGCTTCGAGAATCACAAACCTTAACACAAGTATTTATACTAATCCACAATTACTCACTAGCATGACTCTAATATCACCATCTTTATATCTCAAAACAAATGCAAGGAATCAAACTTCTCATATATTCAATGCTCTTTATGAAAGTTTTTATTATATCCCTCTTGGATACCCATCATATTAGGACCAAATTCATAACCTAAGAAAATTGCCATACTATTTTCAAGACTCTCAAAATAATATAAGTGAAGCATGAGAGTTCATCAATTTCTACAAAATAAAACCACCGCCGTGCTCTAAAAAGATATAAGTGAAGCACTAGAGCAACTACCTAGCTCAAAAAATATAAGTGAAGCACATAGAGTATTCTAATAAATTCACGATTAATGTGTGTCCCTATCAAAAGGTGTGCACAGCAAGGATTATTGTAGCAAAATAAATGGCAAATACTCATATAATACAAGACGCTCCAAGCAAAACACATATCGTGTGGTGAATAAAAATATAGCCTCAAGTAATTTTACCGATGGATTGAAGACAAAAGAGGGGATGTCATCCGGGACATCCCCAAGCTTAGATGCGTGTTTGTCCTTGAATATTACCTTGGGGTGCCTTGGGCATCCCCAAGCTTAGGCTCTCACCACTCCTTATTCCGTGGTGCATCAAAACTTTACCCAAAACTTGAAAACTTCACAACACAAAACTCAACAGAAAACTTGTAAGATCCGTTAGTATAATAAAAGCAAGTCACCACTTAGGTACTATTGTAAACTCATTCCAATTTTATATTGGTGTTATATATACTGTATTCTAACTTCTCCATGGTTCATACCCCCCGATACTACCCATAGATTCATCAAAATAAGCAAACAACACAATGAAAACAGAATCTGTCAAAAACAGAACAGTCTGTAGTAATCTGGAAACTATCCATACTTATGTAACTCCAAAAATTCTGAAACATTGGGAAAACTTAGGCAATGTGTTCATAAATCTTGTGTACAAAATTCAGATCAAAATCATGCTTCAGTGATTTTTTTAAATTCTGGCAATTAGAGCAAAAGTTTCTGTTTTTCAGCAAGATCAAATCAACTATCACCATAGATCATCCCAAAGGTCTTACTTGGCTCAAAAACTAACTAAAACACTAAAACACAATTAATACAGAAGTAATATTGTGTATTATCATAAAAACAGAAAATAAAAATATTGGGTTGTCTCCCAACAAGCGCTTTTCTTTAAAGCCTTTTAGCTAGGCGTTGATAATTTTAATGATGCTCACATGAAAGACAAAAAATTAAAGCACAAAGAGAGCATCATATAGCATGTGAAAAACAAGTTTAAGTCTAACATACTTCCTATGCATAGACATCTTATAGGTAAAAGATTTATCAAGACAAGCAAAAACTTGCATATGCAAGGAAGAAGAAAGAAACAATAGCAATCTCAACATAACGAGAGGTAATTTAGTAACACAAAAATTTCTACAACCATATTTTCCTCTCTCATAATAATTACATGTAGGATCATAATCAAATTCAATAATATAGCTATCACATAACATATTCTCTACATGATCCACATGCATGCAAAGTTGACACTCTTCCAAAATAGTGGGATTATCATCAAACAAAGTCATGGCCTCTCCAAGCCCACTTTTATAAAAAAAATCATAAGATTGATCATTCTCCAAAGTAGTGGGATTAGTTTTACCTAAAGTTGACGCTCTTACAAACCCACTTTCAATATTATCACAAACATATTCATCATGAGGCTTAAATAAATTTTCAAGATCATAAGAAGCATGATCACCCCAATCATGATCATTACAATAAGTAGTGGACGTTGCAAAATTAGCATCCCCAAGCTTGGGGTTTTGCATATCATTAACACAATTGACATTAATAGAATTTATAATAACATCATTGCAATCATGCTTTTCATTCAAGGAGCTATCATGAATCACTTCATCAATTTCTTCTTTTAACACTTCATCACAATTTTCAGATTCACGAGTTTCAAGCAAAACTTCATGAAGATAATCTAGTACACTCAATTCACTAGCAATTGGTTCACCATAGTTGGATCTTTTAAAAATATTAGCAAGTGGATGAGGATCCATAAACCTTTTGTTTTCTGATTTTCAATAAAAACACAATTATACCAAGCGAACAAGCAAACAAACCAAGTAAGACATAAAGGCAAATGAAAAGGCAAAGGAAAAAAGGCGAATAAAAAGGCAAATATTTTTTGGTTTTTCTGAAAACATTTTAGAAGTGGGCGAGAGGAAAACGAGAGGCAAATGGAAAATAATGTAAGTGTAAGATATGAAAGTTTATGATGGGTACTTGGTAGGCTTGATGTAGAACCACCCCGGCAACGGCGTCAGAAATTCTTCCTGCTACTTCTTGAGCTTGCATTGATTTTTCCCTTGAAGAGGAAAGGGTGATGCAGCAAAGTAGAGATAAGTATTTCCCTCAGTTAAGAACCAAGGTATCAATCCAGTAGGAGGTACAATCAAGTCGCCAATAGATGCACCTTCACATACTAACAAACACTTGCACACAACGCGAAAAAGGGGTTGTCAATCCCTTCACGGTCACTTGCAAGAGTGAGATCTAATAGAGATAGATATAAAATATAATTAAAAGGCAAAAAAATATAAATAAATTGCAGCAAGGTATTTTTGGGTTTTTGGTTTTATAGATCTAAAAATATATGATGGAAAATAGACCCGGGGGCCATAGGTTTCACTAGAGGCTTCTCTCTTGAAGAAAGCATATGGTGGGTAAACAAATTACTGTTGAGCAATTGATAGAAAAGCGCATAGTTATGACGACATCCAAGGTAATGATCATGAATATAGGCATCATGTCCATGACAAGTAGACAGACTCCTGCCTGCATCTACTACTATTACTCCACACATCGACCGCTATCCACCATGCATCTAGTGTACTCGGTTAACAAGAACGGAGTAAAGCCTTAAGCAAGATGACATGATGTAGAGGGATAGATCCAATCAATATGGTAAAAAAATCCATCTTTTTATCCTTAAAGGCAACAATACAAATACGTGCCTTGCTACCCCTACTGTCACTGGGTGAGGACACCGCAAGATTGAACCCATCACAAAGCACCTCTCCCATGGCAAGAAAAACCAATCTAGTAGGCCAAACCAAATCGATAGATCAGAGAGAAATACAAAGCTATATTAATCATGCATAAAAGAGTTTAGAGAAGACTCAAATAATATTCATAGATAATCTGATCATAAATCCACAATTCATCAGATCTCAACAAATGCACCGCAAAAGAAGATTACATCAAATAGATCTCCAAGAACATCAAGGAGAACATTGTATTGAAGATCAAAGAGAGAGAAGAAGCCATCTAGCTACTAGCTATGGGCCCGTAGGTCTGTGGTAAACTACTCACACATCATCGGAAGGGCAGCAAGGTTGGTGTAGAGGCCCTCCGATATCGAATCCCCCTCCGGTGGAGTGCCAGAAAAGGCCCCAAGATGGGATCTCACGAGAACAGAAGATTGCGGCGGCGGAAAAGTATTTTTGGTGTTCCCTCTGGTGTAGGGGGAATATTTGGGAATTTATAGTGCTGGAGTTAGGGTTAGGAGAGCCACGGGGGGGCCACAGGCCCCCTGGCCGCGCCCCCCCTGGGGCGCACCCCCCGGGCTTGTGGCCCCCTTGTGGGTCTTATGGCCTCCTCCCGAAGCTTCGTGGGTGTCTTGTTGTCCAAGAAAAATCATCAAAAAGTTTCGTTCCATTTGGACTCCGTTTGGTATTGATTTTTTGTAGAAGTCAAAAACAAGGAAAAAACAGCAACTGGCACCGGGCACTAGGTTGATAGGTTAGTCCCAAAAATGACATAAATAGCATATAAATGCATATAAGACATCCAAGATAGATAATATAATAGCATGGAACAATAAAAAATTATAGATACGTTGGAGCCGTATCATAAGCCACCATGCGCAAACATTTTCCATATAAAAAGTGTGTGTGATGGACAGCCTATGCCACATAGTTTCCTCTATGCACCGTGCGTGATGCATTTAATAACGCAAACAATAAAATTATTAATATCATCTGCAATGGCAACGCTATCACAAACGATTTAATGGGGAAAATTTTGTGTGATGTACGTCTGAACGGAAACGTTTTCCTTGGAGTGACTGTGTGGGATGTATATATGAACGGAAATATACTTCTTGGATTGGCTGTGTGGGATGTACATACTAACGAAAATGTATTCTTTGGATTGACTGTGTGGAATGTACATACGAACGGAAACGTTTATCTGGGACTAACTGTGTGGGATGTACTTATAACCGGAAACGATTGGGCATGTATAATTGTATTTTTTAACACACCTGTATGTATAATCATATTTGATCGCTCGCCCGTCGCACACGAGCTCATTTTGCCAAGCGTGTGTGACTGGAGGGCCTATCCCCAACGGTTTTCTGGGTCGTGTGGGAAGGACCCCCCTATCGCCCACACTCACTAGGCGATGGTTCAAAATGCCGTCACGGAAAGGGGTTAAAAACCGTTTGTATAGCAGCTCGATGTGCCAGTGTGAAGAGAACCTTCGTATAACACTAGGTTACCTCAATGGGGATATGCATGTCCCCAACAATAAGAATTTCATCTGTCTTTTTGACAGTAGGAATAGGGAATTTAAAAACCTCCAATAGTAATTGTCGAAATTTCTCCAATAGAATTAATACTATTCACATGAGGTTGTTTCTTCGGAAAGTGTACCGTATGCTCATTACCATTGACATAAAAAGTGACATTGCCTTTGTTGCAACCAATAACAGCCCCTGCAGTGTTCAAAAAGGGTCTACCAAGGATGGTCGACATGCTGTCGTCCTTGGGTATATCAAGAATAACAAAGTCCGTTGAGATGGTAACATTTGCAACTACGACAGGCACATCCTCACAAATACCGATGGGTATACCAGCTAATTTATCAGCCATTTGCAAAGAGATTTCAGTTGGTGTCAACTTATTCAAATCAAGTCTACGATACAAAGAGAAAGGCATAACACTAACACCGGCTCCTAGATCACATAAAGCAGTTTTAACATAGTTTCTTTTAATGGAGCATGGTATAGTTGGTATTCCTGGGTCTCCTAGTTTCTTTGGTATTCCGCCCTTAAACGAATAATTTGCATGCATGGTGGAAATTTTAGCTTCCGGTATCTTTCTTTTATTTGTAACAATATCTTTCATATACTTTGCATAAGGAGACATTTTTAGAAAATCAGTCAAACGAAGGCGCAAAAAGACAAGTCTAAGCATTTCAACAAAGCGCTCAAATTCTTCATCATCCTTATTCTTTGAAGCTTTAGGAGGAAAGGGCATGGGTTTCTGAACCCATGGTTCTCTTTCTTTATCATGTTTCCTAGCAACAAAGTCTCTCTTATCATATCTTTTATTATTAGATTGTGGGTTATCAAGATCAACATCAGGTTCTATTTCCACATAATTATCATTATTAGTTTGAGCATCAACATGAACATCATCATTATCATTATTACTAGGTTCATGTTCATCACCAGATTGTGTTTCAGCATCGGAGATAGAAATATCATTTGGATTCTCAGGTGTGTCTATAGTAGGTTCACTAGAAGCATGCAAAGTCCTATCATCTTTCTTTTTCTTTTTAGAAGGACTAGGTGCATCAGTATTAACTCTTTGAGAATCTTTTTCAATCCTCTTAGGGTGACCTTCAGGATACAAAGGTTCCTGAGTCATTTTACCACCCCTAGTCATAACTCTAACAACATGATCATTCATCTTATTGTTCATCTCATTTGGCAAATCATTTTGCAACTTGAGGACTTGTTCTACTTGAGTTTTTATCATGGAAGCGTGTTTACTCACACCCTTGACATCATTAATAGTTCTAACCATATAGTCACTCAAGCGTTCAATCATATAAGCATTTCGTTTCATCTTTCTACTAACATATGCATTAAAATTTTCTTATTTAACAATAAAGTTATCCAATTCATCCAAGCATTGACGAGCAGATTTAGTATAAGGAATATCACCTTCATCAAATCTATAGAGAATTTATCTCTACTACCTGTGTCGGGGTATTGCACTACAAAAAAAGACACATCCGTGACATTTTGGCCCGAACAAATTTTTTTCTATCATGGTTATGACACTTATATGACGATAATTGTGACAAAAACATGTATCATCATAGATGTGGTGGGCTCCTACTTCTATGACAAAAAATCATGACAGAAAATGAGCTTTTCATCCTGGGAGGGCTGGGGACGCACATGCATGACATTCTTTGGGCCGTCCATGACATAAAAAATCATGGTAGAAGGGAGGGTGAGGAAATTTTCGCAGAGTTCCCAGTTACGGTGGGTGGTATGGGTCGAGCGATGCAGTGTGGTTTGCGTTTTTCTCTCGTAGGCATGCGTGGTGCGAGCCGTGTCGCTATAACTGAACCCGAGCGAGAGGCATTCACTTACTGAACCCGAGCTATCGCCTGCTGCTATGTACTGAAGCTGATAGATCGATCCCTTCGCTACTAACTGAACCCGACCGACTCCTTCGATGCTAACTGCACCCTATCGATCGCTGCTACTGCTTACTGAAGCCGATCGAACCCCCGTGTGAGACGTAGCTAGCCGGTTGGGTTGCCTCTAGATGAACAGTGCACATTGTTGTCACGTGTGCGATACGTAGAACGAGTCGAGACGTGGTGAGTCGAGCCGGTTGGGTTGGCTGTGCATGAATAATTCTCGGTGGGGGTTGGATGAACAGGACCCCGACCGTGTGTAGGCGGTTGCCGCTGGATGAACAGGACCCCGTGGTAGTAGGCGGTTGACGCTGGATGAACAGGACCCCGAGGAGGCCGCCACACACCACAGCCAGTTGGTGGTGGATGAACAGGACCCCGTGTAGGATGGTTGAACAGTAGCTGGTGGAGGCTGGATGAACAGTAGCCTGTGAATGAACAGTGTCTGGTGGAGGCTGGAGATGGTGGATGAACAGTAGCAGGTGGAGGCTGGAGGAAGTCGGCGGTGGATGAACAGTAGCCCGTGGAGTCTCGTTTTGCAGTACGCCACACCCCTCCCGATGAATAGGACCCCATTTTGACCGTAGGCGCTCGAACCGAAGTCTGTTTCCTCTGTTTTACGGTACGCCACACCCCCCGATGAACATGACCACGTTTCAACCATAGGAGCTCGAACAGAAGTCCGTTTCCTCTGTTTTGCTGTACGCCAGACCCCTCCCAATGAAAAGGATCCCGTTTCGACCATAGCCAGTCGAACAGAAGGCCGTTTCCTCTATACTGCAGTACGCCAGACCCTGTTTCGGCTGTTCCGTCCAAGCCAGTTGGCTCCCGTTGAACAGGACGCATTCCGACCCAGTCTGTTGCCTCCCAATGAATAGGACACTATTTCTCTGTTCTAACCCAGCCGGTTGGCTGCCCGATGAACATGACGTCGTCGCTGTACATGTTCGAGACCACGCCCGTATGTACGTACGTGGCCGTATTTTTTGTAGCGTGGATGTCATATGTGTGCAGGATTTAGACGGGACTACCTGAACAACTACCGCTCCTTACTGGGCCACAGTTCATCGTGGCAGAAAGACCGATGGACCAGTGTGTACATACACGTTTGCGACCAAAATGACAACGCTACGTACTCTTCGACCGGGTGGGTCCGAGCTGTCAGGGAGGATAAGGAGGCACTTCCTTGCGTGCAAAGATATAGATGGTGGGTCCGAGCTGTCAGGGGGAGGATTCATTTTTTTGCGCGTAATAAGGAGGCACTTCCTTGCGTGCGAAGATGTAGCTGGTGGGTCCAGCTGTCAGCTTCACCGCGTACAATCCTCTTTCGATGGCTGTTGTTCGTTGACCACGTTGACCATGCCGCGCGGACAGCAACCAGGCGGTGGACGACGGTGAGGCAGGGAACGATGCGGAGCCTGGGAACACGCGGAGGGTAGTGCGAGGGTTGACTGGTTCGGCTGTGGTGTGAGGCTGCCGTCGCCACTGAATAACAGAGGGTGTGGGTGAGTAGAGGGATGGCCTGGCCAGCGGTGGGAGTAGGAGGGGGTGGTGAGGCCTGCGCAACAGCATAACGGGCCACGGGAGGCAAGAGCACGTGGTGGTTTGGACAGCTGGAGCAAGAAAATCAGAGGTTGAAGCAGCAGGACAACCGTTGAATGTTAATAATCCAACGGTCACTGCTGATAGAATCATTTGTTGACTAAGTTGAAAAAGCCCTACGTACGCGTCAACTTAGTAGGGCCACAAGTCATCCTCCAAATCTGGTGGGCCCCAGTTGTCATGGGAGGCAATCGTTATTTTTCGCTTAATAAGGAGGCACTTCCTTTCATGCGAAGATATAGCTGGTGGGTCCCAGCTGTCATGGGGAGGATTCATTTTTTGGCGTAATAAGGAGGTACTTGCTTGCGTGCGGCCATGGACCATGTGGGTCCCTACTGTCAGCCTCTCCATGTACATCCCTCTTCCGATGTTGTCGTTTGTTGACAATGTTGACCATGCCATGCCGAGAACACTAACGCGATGGACGACGGTGAGACCCAGGAAGGGAATGACCCGGAGGCAACGAAGCCACATCAGTGGAGGGATGTGGGTGAGTAGAGGGATGGCCTAGCCAGTGGTGGGAGTAGTAGGAGGCGATGAGGCCTGCACTGCAGCATAGCCTGCCACGGGAGGCGGGAGCAGGTGGTCCCGCCGGCGAACAAGAAGATCAGAGATTGAAGAAGCACGACGGCCAATGGATTGACATCCAACAGTCACTTCTGCTAGAATCATTTGTTGACTAATATATAATAAGTAAAAAATGTTGCAAACGCGTCGACTTAATAGGCCCACAAGTCAGCCCATTTCCTATTTTTTAACAATTTACAACTCATTTGCAACTTCTTATGCAATTTATTGCAGACCATTTTCTTTTTGTTGGCCAGGGCCAGGGTTAAAAATTTAAATGAAATTTTGCATATTTTGGTGGGGTCCAAACTATTTTTAATACCGAAATGTCGAGCCAGATTTAAAGTACTTTCAAGGTATATTTAAATTAGGTTAAAGCCCAATGAAATTGGAATCTGAAAATGTGAAAAAGTTCAGAAATTTGAAAGTGATTGCCAATTTGTCGTGTGTTTTTCTATTTACTGCCCATTTCATATTACTTTTAAGATTTGCAGCCATCTTGAAAGAGTTGCAGCCCAGCAGGGCGGAGAAAAATAAGTAGGCCTGGGTTGGGTATGCCTGGATTGGGTATTCTTCAGAAAAAATAAACTGGGCTAGCCATTTTCACAAAGAAAAAATAGCTGGGCTGGTCATGTGGTGAACGTAAAATAGAAGCCTGGGCTAGACGGGCCACAACCCAGATGAAACCCTGCTCTATCTCAACAATAACAAAAAATTACTGCTCGAGCAGCTACGTCCCAGGTGTCAACCGCTCTTGTGCAGTTCTCTTGTCTACTGACTATACGCTAACAATGTCGTGGGTCCTAGATGTCAGCAAACCACTAGAAGGAAGCATTTTCTTTTTCTATACGCTGACAATGGAGTATATAACAAAAAATGAGGAACTTGCTTGCATACAGCCATGGACATGGTGGCTCCTTACTGTCATCCTCTCCACCTATAGTCCTCTCCCGATTCCTCTTGTTTGTTGACCATGTTGACAACGCGAGAGGGCGGCGCTGCGGTGAGCACACCAAAGCATGCGGAGGACAACGGCGAGGCCTCGGACAGGAACAAACAGGAGCCGGGGAAGATGCGGCGGTGAAGTCACGGGCGAAGGGGAGTACAAGGGTTGACTGGTTCGGGTGCGGGGTGGGGCTAACGTCGGCGTTAACGATTTAGGAGACGATGGGGCGGTGATGCGTGCACTGAGGCGCAACCAGCCGTGGGAGGCGGGAGCAGGCGGCCTCACTGGCGCTGGTTCGGTTTTGGCGACTGGAGGAAGACGAGACAGAAGAAACACGACAGACTATAAAAGTAGCAGGAGTACTTAACAACCTTAACTGAAACCAGCATGGGCACTTAACAACCATATCTGAAAGCAGTATGAGTACTTATACAGGTTCAACCGTACAAAGCACGCCTCGAACAGTGCTACTTTGCCTACAGTTAACCAAGGGTGAGGCCACCAAGCCCCAGGACAAGGCCCAGGCGCCACCCCGCGCATCCACAACCTTCTGAAAGCGGCTTCATCTCGCAATGTGATCAATAAACAGGATATTCGCTTCAGAGCCATGGAAAAGCATGAACATAAGCTTCTGTCCTATTCTCCAAGATGGACATGCCTTCATTATTTGAGACCAGCCATGAATATGTATCTTTTCACCTTTAAGGGAAATGGAGTAGGTCGACATAAACATCATGTTGTGACCAAGCGCAAGTCTGACCCGACCATGGTCAGGCATCCGTATAGGGACAATAAAACTGGGCAGTTTCTGTTTCAAGAAGATCACAGCTATAAATCTGTGTATAAGCAAGAGTTTGTGAACAACATATATAACAGAAAACAGCTCGTACCATAAATTTCTTGACACAGTTGGACTTGTTCAACATGTGCACCAGTGGCACACATATCCCACATTTCCTTGCACCATTGAAACGCCCCACAAGGACCTCAAGACGATCAATAAAGTGTAGGAACTAGTGGATGTCATCCCAGTCAACTTCAGTGCCATCAGTAACAGTCGAGTTCTTATCAAATAACAAACGAGTAGTGTCCTGAACTTTGTAATAACCTACACACGTGCCACCAATTATTAGAAATATTAGTTAGAAGTAGCATCTTCATGAGAGAAGGGAATCAAAAATTGTTGCTACTTCTAAAGTCAAATTGTCATTAGTTTGACAGAATAGGTGGATTAAGAAGTAATCAAGGCAACATGCAAGAACAAGATACAAAACTAACATGGATGAACTACTGGAACGACATCAGGGTGGAAGGTCATAGTGAAGATGAGACCAGGTTCTGCTATTTCCATCAACATTCATGTGCCAACTTTCAGTCCGTAACACTTGAGAAAGTTTATCGAAGTTCGGCCATAAAAAAGCAGCGATCTTCTTGGTTCATGAACCCAACTTGGAACTTATATCCATGGTGTGTCTTCAATGTGGCCATTAAACTGGTGTATTCAGTTATGGCAAGGCCGACCATCTTGAGTACATGTGTTCTGGTAGAGCAAGGGATGCACTGTAGGAAAAATAATATGAGAACACAATTTATTCGCTATCCAAATCTAGAAATAATTTCCTCTTTCATGTCAGTGTTGACCATGGTACTAGTACCTTTTATCCAAATATAGCAATCCAAATTTCCAAATTAGTCGACAGCATGTTCAAAAACCCCAACCCTCCCGGATAGAAAAGAGGATTCTAGGAACATACTGTGTGCATTTTAAAATACTGTGTTAGGATTAGAAGGAACAAGTGTGGCATCTCGCCAAGGGTGCAGAAACCTGTAAGGTCCTCTCAATTTGGGCACTTCAAATGAAACACACTAGATTCAGTAGGAAGAAAAATGCATCAACGGCGGCGGCTGCCATCCTAGGATTACCGGCGACCAAGGGACTAGGATTTATCGGGTATGGATGAAGAATTTGTACCTGGTTCTCCATGCGAAAACCCTAAGCAATCGCCGAGAGGAGGTTTTCTCTGAACAAGCAGACGAGGGAGAAGGGGATTCAGGCCCAGTGAAATATTGTTGCTTCATCCGTCCAGCTTACTGCTACTGCTGGAAAGGTGGGGGTTTTGTGATTTGGAGGCTCATTGGGCATTACTACGGTGCTACGACCTGGGTGAGTCTACCGTGCAGTTGTGCACTCCAATTTTCTGCATGGCACGTGGACCCCGTTACCGGATGCCCCGCATATCAACGAAAGGAAGTAGAAAGGCAGGAGTAACTAGTTACACATAAATATTTTTTTGATAGAGAGATACTCCCTTTGTAAAGAAATATAAAAATATTTTATATCACAACTTTATACATAGGAAAAATCAAGGGGAATATATATAACATAATATGGGGTTCAGATGAGAATAAAATACTCAGATAGTCTGACGGGTCTAGACTTTTTGCCACAGGCCAGTGGGCCTGCATGTTTGGGGGCCCATGTGTTCTAACTCAGCGCATTTCATCCGGTAAATATTGCAAGCGATCGGTACGTGTCGGTGTACTAAGTATTGGGCCATTAGTACACCATACTTGTGCACGGGCAGTTGTAGCCATACTCGCGGCAAGGCTTGTCGGGGAACAGTTCGAGGTTGATTCATACCATCAAAGAAATCCTTAAGTCAGAGATATGAGGATCAGCAGATAAGAAGAGCTGGAATCTGAAGGCCAGTTTCCCCGGCAAGATCTTGCCGGGGTGGCCGCGGAGCCCGGCAAGATTTGGCGCCCGGCAAGGCTTGGCGCCCGGCAAGATTCGGCGCCCGGCAAGGCTTGGCGCCCGGCAAGATTTGCGCCCCGGCAAGATTCTATCACTATTCAGCCACTTCAGCACAGCAACAAGTCTGACATCCTGCGTCCCTCCATGGATGCATGGCAACGCGCCAGTGGAGGAGTGCTTAAGCGGTGCTGATGGGATGGCCCCTTTTTCCATCCCCAAGAAAGTGAGGACACCTAAACGGACACCTCACGGTGCATTAAATGCGTTCGTCCTAATCCGTCAGGGGTTAGGTATGATAACGCTGTAGCTACTTTACACCTCAATGTATGTACATTTTGCCACTGTGGTGACCCCTTTGTGATATAAAAGGAGGCCCAAGGCAACTGCTACAGGGAGGGAGATATTCTGGCCCATTCTGCATGCGTAGCTGCTCTTTGAACGTACTGTTCATTGCAAGCGCTCCTGGAGCCTGGGCTCAAGAACACTAATAATAACACAAAGTAGGAGTAGGGTTTTACGCTGATCAGCGGCCCGAACCTGGGTAAAATCGCCCCGCGTCGATCATTGGTTCTGCTCTTTGCGCATACCTCTCCCCCCGCCGAATCGTAAAGGGGTCCTCTGGGATCCCATAGGTGTCGCCCACTGACATCTTTGGCGCGCCAGGTAGGGGGATTGAAGGTTGTGTGAACCTGATCTAGTGATCGACGCCTTAGTTTCGACATCATCTTCATCATCATGCCACCCAAGAAGAAGAACGATGCAATGGCGCAGCCATCCACGTCCGCCTTGCCTGTGCCCTCGCATACGGGCGATGGCGTGGGTGCTGAAGGAAGAGGATTAGAGCCTCCACGGTGTTCCGGCGATCCAAGCCAAGCGAGCGGCATCGTTCGCAGTGGCAGCGGCAACCCACACGCCACTGGATCCAGAGACGGAGCTATGTTGCCTATGGGTGGCGCGACGAATTCCAGAGATCGGAGGACGCCTTCTGGAGCTCCCGCACTGGCGCAAGCGTCACGGCCTACCCAGGTCGTGCACGACGAGCGACGCCATGGCGCTGGTGGTTCAGGGCGCCCCCATGAAAAGATTTCTGTGCATCGATCCCAAGATGCACGGGCCCAGCATGCACACCGAGCTGCCGGCGGAGGTGGCGCGCGGTCGCGTGACCGTGACGGTGCTCCTTCTAACATGGTTAGGAGTCAGAGCACCTCACGTTCCTCGCACCTGTCGCCGCCGCCTACGCCAGCGGAAGCCTTGGCGCATGCGCAACTGCTCCTCGATTTTCCTCCTGCTCCGGAGAAGACGGAGGAGTGGCGAGCTACTATCCAGAGCCTTATTGGCTTCGCCAACAAAGATGAGCCACAAGAGGCAGGGCCTTCACAGCGACGGCCTATCGATACGGTAAAAGCCGATGTGGAGAAAACCGGAGGTGGTGCGACCACAGTGCACTCTCCTCCACGACACCAGCGGCGGTCAACAACCCAGCAGGTCGATCGCCGTGATGATGATTCCACGGCGTCGTCCGATCCGCGGATGCGCCGGGACCAGCGTCAAGTTCTCGGGGAATGAAGCAAAGAGGACGCTCGAACTACCATCGAGCGGCGACGGGAAGCGCGCTATCAATCTGATAAGTGCGCAGGGCCAGCTGTCGACGAACCTGCGCCAGGGGACGTAGGAGACTTACCTTACGAGGTAGGGCCTCCAGCGTTTACCCGTGAGCTGCGGCAAGTCCAGTGGCCCAATCTCCGAACCTTCAAGCCAGAGGTCCCGGAGAAATATGACGGCAAGACTCATCCCTCGGAGTTCCTGAGCATCTACACCATTGCGGTGCAAGCTACCGGGGGCCGAGATGACAAGATACTCGCCAACTACTTCCCGTTGGTGCTCAAGCCCAACGTTAGGTCGTGGTTGATGCATCTGTCGGAGAATTCTATTTCTTCTTGGTCAGATCTGTGCCATCAGTTTGTTGGCGCCTTCATTGGAGGCCACCAAGCCCCTGGCCAAGAGAGTGATTTGCATATCATCCCTCAGAAGGAGGGTGAATCCCTGCGCAAGTTTATGCAGAGGTTTAGCCGGGTGCAGTACAATATTCCTGACGTTCATCCTGCCGCTGTCATTAGCGCGTATCACCAGAATGTGCGTAACCGCAGAATCCGGGAAGAGCTGGCGATGAACAAAGTCAGGAGTATCGCCGAGCTTTACGCTTTGGCCGACAAATGCGCTCGGGCTGAAGAGGGGAGGAGACTCCCCGGCGAGGCTGTTGGCGCGGCGGGCGAATCGGAAGATGAGGACGCCGCGACCCCGTCAAGGAAAGGCCGGCGGCGGAACAGGAAATGCAGAGGCAAGGCCGTGCTTGCTGTCGAGGAATCCGGCAACCCCGGCGCTGCCAAGAAGGCCAAGGTTGGTGACCCCGGCAAGGATCTTGCCGGGTGCCCTTCCTGTCAGGCCTTGGCGGCGGCCGACAAGTCGGAAAACCCCGGCAAGCAGTATTGCAAGATCCATCGCACCAAGGGCCATGATCTCCAAAACTGTCGGCAAGTTGAGCAGCTTGCCGAGAAACAGAGAGCTGAATATGAAAGGCGAGATAAGGAGAAGGCCCATGATGATGCTGAGGGGTCCGGCAAGAAGCGCGGTGGCCGAGGGGGTCGCCACGGCAAGGCCAAGCAACAGAGGGAGAGGCCCGCTCGAGGCCGAGATAAAGAAGAAGGTGATGACGAAGAAGACGATGAGTCAAGTGAGCAAGAATTCCAGAAGGCTACGGAGGCCATGTGTATCGATGGGGGCGCCTTGCTGCATTCTTCCCACCGTCGACTCAAGCAGTGGGTGCGGGAAGTCAATGCAGCGGAGCCGTCACCAGATACATGTAGGCCCCTGAAGTGGTCCCACACGCCTATCATTTTCGACGCCGAGGATCACCCTGATCGCACAACTGCGGTCGGGTGCTTGCCGTTGTTGGTCTCACCAACAATCCGCAACCTCAAGGTGACGAAAATGCTAGTTGACGGTGGGGCCGGGCTGAACCTAATCTCACCGGATGTGCTCAAGAGGCTTCAGATTCCTGATGAAGATCTCGAAGAAACGGGTACGTTTCAAGGGGTCAACCCAGGAAGAACCCAGCCGAAGGGCAAGATTACGCTACCAGTGACATTTGGTAGCGAGCTCAACTACAGGACCGAGAAGGTAGTGTTTGATGTCGCCAAGATCCCCATGTCATACAATGGGATCCTTGGTCGGCCAGCGCTGGCCAAGTTCATGGCGGCATCACACTACGCGTACAATGTTTTGAAGATACCCGGGCCATTGAGCGTCATTACTATCCATTCCGATAAGAAAGATGCGCTCATCTGTGCCGACCAACTTTACCGGGAAGCAGTTGCAGCACCTGCCGTCAAGGCATCTGCTCCTGCCGCTGGAACTCCCAGGAAGAAGAAAAAGACCGGCGAGAATCTTGGCGCGAACTCCGGTAAGCGCGCCTCCTCGGAGTGCTGCGCTTCCGTCGAGGTTGCACCAGAAAGTTCCACCGGCAAGAACAAGAGATCCAAGGCTGCTCCACCGGAGACCAAGAAGGTGCCCGTCAGAGAGGACGGAACGGGAGGAACTTTCACCATAAGTTCCACCCTAGATGACAAATAGGAAAGCGCGCTCGTTGCCTTCTTGCGGGCGAATGTCAACGTGTTTGCATGGCAACCGTCTGACATCCCCGGTGTTCCCAGGAAGGTAATTGAGCACCACCTTGCTGTCTGTCCTCACGCGTGGCCCGTTAAGCAGAGGGTCAGGAAGCAAGCCTTAGAGCGGCAAGAACTCATTGCCGAAGAAATCAGAAAGCTGGAAGCGGCAGGATTGGTCAGAGGAGTGCTTCACCCGACCTGGTTGGCCAATCCGGTTGTAGTGCGCAAGGCGAATGGGAAATGGAGGCTGTGTATCGATTATATAGATATCAATAAAGCCTGTCCAAAAGATCCCTTTCCCTTGCCGCGCATCGACTAGATTGTGGACTCCACCGCTGGTTGTGATCTCCTGTCCTTCCTTGATGCCTACTCAGGGTATCACCAGATTTTCATGGCGAAAGAGGATGAAGAGAAGACCGCATTTATCACCCCATGTGGTACGTATTGTTTTATACGAATGCCTTTCGGGTTGAAAAGTGCTGGTTCCACATTTGCAAGAGCGGTCCAAATTGGTTTTGAGCCTCAGCTCCATAGAAATATGGAGGCATATATGGATGATATAGTGGTCAAAACCAAGGACAAAGCGACGCTCATCCAAGATTTAGAAGAAACATTTGCAAATTTGCGCAAGATCAACTTAAAGCTCAATCCTGAGAAGTGCGTGTTCGGTGTTCCTTCCAGCAAGCTCCTCGGATTCTTTGTATCTTGCCGGGGGATCGAAGCGAACCCTGACAAGATCAAAGCTGTTGAGCAAATTCAAGCGCCAAGACACGTCAAGGATGTCCATCGTCTTGTCGGCTGTGTTGCTGCTTTAAGCAGGTTTATTTCCAAATCTGCTGAGCGCGCCCTGCCCTTTTTCAAAATTTTGAAAAAGGCAGGTCCGATGAAATGGACTCTGGAGGCGGAGGCGGAGGCTGCGTTGCAAGATTTGAAGAAATACCTTTCTTCTCCGCCGACGCTAGTTGCGCCTAAACCTCAAGAACCGTTGCTGTTGTATTTGGCAGCAACGAATCAAGTGGTTAGTGCTGTGTTAGTGGCGCAAAGAGAAGCTGATGAAGAAGCAACACCAGCGGCGGGACCATCAGGTGACGCGGCAGGATCTTCCCCGGCAAGGGTTGATCCCGGCAAGACAGGATCTTGGCAAACAGAGGGATCATTGCCGAAGAAAAAGGTGGTGCAGCGCCCAGTTTATTTTGTTAGCTCTCTTTTACAAGGAGCTAGGTCAAGATATTCTGGCGTGCAGAAGTTGCTTTTCGGCCTCCTTATGGCCTCGAGGAAACTGCGCCATTATTTTCAAGCACATGAAATCACCGTCGTCACTCGCTTTCCGTTGCAACGGATTTTGCAAAACCCAGAGGCAACCGGCAGGATTGTGAAGTGGGCGTTGGAGTTGTCGAGCTTTGGCCTTAAGTTTGAAAGCACTTCAACAATTCAGAGCAGGGCCTTGGCAGAGTTCGTTGCCGAATGGACCCCAACGCCAGATGAGGAAGTTCAAGAAACAATTCTTCCCGGCAAGGAAATTGACCAACAATGGGTTATGTGCTTTAACGGGGCTTTTTCGCTGCAAGGCACCGGTGCTGGCGTGCTGCTTGTCGCACCCACCGGAGAGCACCTCAAGTACGTAGTCCAGATGCATTTTCCCTGGGAGAGTTCAACGAACAACACTGCGGAATACGAGGGTTTGCTTGCTGGTCTCAGGATCGCGGCAGACCTTGGTATCAAGAAGCTTGTCGTCAGAGGCGATTCACAGCTTGTCGTCAGGAAAGTTAACAAGAGTTATTAGAGTCCATTGATGCAGGCCTACGTAGATGAAGTGAGAAAAATGGAAGAGCTCTTTGACGGTCTGCAAATGGAGCACATTCCTCGTGCCGAGAACAGTATTGCTGACGACCTTTCAAAGCGCGCCGCCCTCAAGTTGCCTGTGGAACCAGGAACTTTTGTGCTCCATTTGACTCAACCATCCGTGGCGCCATCAATGCGGCAAGAAAAGAGAAGAAAGTTGAATTCTGGGCAGTACTTTCCGGCAGAGCTCCCCGGAGCCGCCGGCAAGAATCCTGCCAGGATCAGCGACAAACCTGCCGGGGAACGACAGGCTCCGGAGGAACCTCACGTTTTCGCCGTTGAGACAAATGTTCCCCCGGTAGAGGAGATGCCTTTAGTTCTAGCTGTCGAGCCCCAGGCTCCAGCATGGGTGCAGCATATTGTCCATTTCCTTCAAACAGGAGAACTCCCGGAGGAACAGGAAGAAGCGGAAAGAGTAGCCCGTCGGTCTGTTATGTACAAGTTCGTCGATGACGTTCTGTACAGAAAGAGACCGAACGGTGTGAAATTGAAGTGCATTTCCCGGGAGGATGGACTAGAGCTGTTGGCAGAAATACATGAGGCATATGTGGCTCCCACATAGGATCAAGAGCACTTGCCGGGAAAGCATTCCGGCAGGGTTTCTTTTGGCCCACCGCTCTCCAGGATGCGACTGCACTAGTAACCAAGTGTGAAGCGTGCCAGTTTCATTCGAAGAAATCACATCAGCCAGCTCAAGCTCTTCAAACAATCCCTCTCTCCTGGCCATTTTCGGTCTGGGGGCTCGACATACTGGGCCCTTTCCCCCGTGCTACCGGGGGCTTTGAGTACTTGTACGTTGCTATCGACAAGTTCACAAAGTGGCCGGAGGTGGAAGCAGTGAGGAAGGTGACAGCACAATCAGCCGTCAAGTTCTTTAAAGGGATAGTTTGCCGTTTCGGTGTACCCAACAGGATCATCACCGACAACGGCACACAATTCACAAGTCACACCTTCATGCAGTACGTCCAAGATCTTGGCGGCAAAATTTGTTTTGCCTCTGTTGCTCACCCGAGAAGCAACGGCCAAGCGGAGAGGGCCAATGCTGAAGTGCTGCGCGGTCTCAGGACCAGAACTTTTGACAGGCTAAAAAAGTGCGGAAGTTGCTGGATTGATGAGTTACCGGCGGTTCTTTGGTCAATCAGAACGACACCAAATCGAGCCACCGGCCAGACACCCTTCGCTCTGGTCTACGAAGCGGAAGCAGTTCTCCCCACGGAACTCACGTACGGATCACCTCGAGTGCTCTCTTATGATGAGCTTGAGCAAGAGCAACTGCGGCAAGATGACACTGTGCTCCTTGAGGAGAATCGTCTTCAGGCTGCTGTGCGAGCTGCAAGCTACCAGCAAGCTTTGTGCCGCTACCATAGCCACAAAGTTCATGCCCGAAGCCTTGAGGAAGGCGACCTTGTTCTTCGGCGGATTCAGTCCACCAAGAATTCAAACAAGTTGACGCTAAAGTGGGAAGGCCCTTATCGGGTAGTACGAGTCACCTGGCCCGGCGCTGTCCGCTTGGAGACCGAAGATGGCGTTCCAGTGAGCAATTCCTGGAATATCGAACATCTTCGCAAGTTGTACCCATAAGGCGCGGTTGTCGGGGGCTCCCGGCAACCACCCTTTTGTACAAGTCTTGCCGGCAAGGCATGTAGTCCTTTGTACAAAGCCAGGCACAGATCCTGAGCCCGATGTATAAATTTAAGTGTTGTACATTTCCGTATTGATTTCCATGTTCATATTTATATATATGCATGTTTGTCTAAGATGTTGTATGACACTTGATCCCGGTAAGTTCTAACGAACCGCCAAGGTTCCATATCTTTATTTTCTCTTCTTTCTGTTTCTTAAAAGACAGAAGGATTCCTCGCGTGCACATTTGCCGGGGGGGAAGGAAGATACGGGTACCAGTTGGCGACATTCAAGATTGACGCTTGCCGGAGAAAGGACAACGGCAGAAAGCTAAGTTCTAAAACTTAGAGCAAGTTTCCTTTATTACAAAATTATTTTCCTTAGACGATTCCGATATTTGTACGGAAAACCTGCACGCGAAGGAACCTTTGTCGTAATCGGTTGCGCCCTTATTTTGTTTCGAGTCCGCTCAACAATTTAAGTGGCTGCACTGAGAACGCCAGGGGGTCTTGCCGGTTGCTGAAGTCCCGCACCCAGCGCCCGCGGCAGGTTGCGCGCCGGCAAGTTTTTCAATAGCATAGGGTGAACTCCATACACAAAGGAATCAGACGAGGGAAATAGCATGCATGTACCCAAACATAAGCAAGTTATATTACAACAATGTGTTGCCGCGATTCTAATCTAAGACTTAATTGTCTTTGGCATGGAATGACGACGGCAAGGAAAGGTGGGGCAGTTAATCTCTGCGCTAGCCTTCGATCCTTTTGATGGGGTCCACCTTCTCGAGGATAGGCGTGACAAGCTCTTCAAGCGCTTCGAGATTTGCGTCCTTTGGCAGGTGGCCAAGCGCATTGGAGAAGTCGATGCCGGGATTGTGGTGCACCACCTTGATAAGTGCTTTGCGGAGGATGGCTCGGCAAAGCCGGCGGGTCTCGTTGGCCAATTGAGTCGCCCGGTTAGACTGGAGCAACTTCAGGGCATCAATGATGCTCTCGAAGAACATCGTCAACCTGGCACTTGAAGATATCCTTTCCTCGGATGAATATCGGAAATTTGATAGGCCCATGGTCGACAGTTCTGCCGTGAGCTTCTCCGCAGCGTTGATGAGGCGTCCAGTCCAGATTGCCACCCCCTTTTCATAATTAGCTTGGGCGGCGGCAGCGCTCTTGAGCAGGTTCCTCTCTCCCTGGAGATCTTTGAGAAAGGCCTTCTCGCGGGCCTTGCCGGCCTCGAGAGACTTCCCCAACGTGGTCAGCTTCAATTCCAGAACGGCAATGGCTTCATTTGCCGAGGAGAGCTGCTTGATCTTATCAGACATGGCAACTTGCATCTCCGCCAAGGTGTGGAGGGTTTTCTCCCTGTCGCCTTTGAGCATCGAGAGCTCCTTGCCGTGTTCTTCAAGATCTGCTTCCAGTTTCTTGACTTTGTCGCTCAGTTCATTCTTGGCGGCCTCTGCAGCCTCGGCAGCATCGATGGCCTCCTTGAGCTTGCCGGCGTGATCTACAGTTAGAGCTTCGAGCGCCTCTTTGTGCTTCTGCTCCAGCTCCTGGGTCCGCCGCGTGACAAGCTTCTCGATATCTTCATCTTTTCTGCGAAGCTTGGCGGCGAGCGCCTGTTCACGAGTGGCAAGGTCTTCCTCGTGAGCATCAAGCTTAATGCGGCGCCCCGTCAGGAGAGCATCCTCAGCAGCAATTCTTTGCGTAGCTTCCTCATGCACCTTCTCCATGTCAGATTGCTTCAGGAGGATTTCTGTCCACTGCTGGATCACTTGTTCCCGGCCAGCAACCAACTCTTGGAGGGCCTCGGTGTGCCAGACTTGCATTTGTTCGACGCGCCTTTGAAAATCTGCTTCGGCCGCCTCGACAACTGCCATTCTGGAATCCGCTTTCTCTTTCCGGGCACGGTGGAGAGCCTGGAGCTTGCGAAAATTCTCGCCCATGGCCTGAAGGAGCTGATCCTCTTCAGATTTGCTGCTGCTAGCACTTGGATCATCAACAACCTTGAGCCCGGCAGCGGCAATAATTTCTTCATCAAAGATTTCTCCTTCGACCGGTGCCCCAATGCTTTCCGTCCCCGGCAAGTTGACAAACAGGTTCTCCCCAACCTTGAGATATTTGCTGGATGAGGGGACTCCGGATGTTGACGGTTGATCCTCAGCGACCGCCTCACCAGTGGCTGGGGGCTCCATGGCCGGCGTAGCGCCCGGCGCTCCTGCGGCAGGGATGCCGTCAGTACGGTCACCAGCCTCCTTGCCGCCCTCTTCAGCAGATTCCTTGGCGGTTTCCTCCTGTGCGGTCTTGGCGGCCTCATCGGCAAGAACACCGCCGGTCTCGACAGCGGCATCTTTGGTGGCCTCGCTGGTGGCGATCCTGTCTGCTTGGGCAGCAGCGTCCCTGGCGGTCTCCTCGATGACAACATCGACGTCCATGTGTTCCATCACAGGGAACTCTGGAAGACAAAGGAGGGAAGCAGAATAAGATCAAGATTGAAGTTCGAAGGGATCAAAGAAAGAGAGATAAAGGAAAGAATAACAAGCGCTCTGAAGCAATCAGTTACCTGCGTCGAGCTGTTGAGAGGTGGCCTCGCCCCTCCCGGCAACCTCGCTTGCCGGGGAAAGGTTGCCAGTACTCGTGCTTGTCGGCTCCTCCTCAATCAAGATGGGCTCGTCGGCATGATTTCTTGCCGGGGACGCGCTTGTGGGCGGTGTAGTCGATGGAGACGGCATGACGGGGGCTTCTTCCAATAATTCTTCCTGTTGCCGTTCTTCTCCTGCAAGCCCAGAGATATCAGCGGCGAGAATAAAAACCTCAGCGCCCGCCATCGGAAGAAGAGTAGTAAACTTACGCTGGGGGCTGCGCTGGGGGCTGCATTGCGGGCTGAGCTTCGGGCTGACGGTGACAATTTCTGGCACGCTCGTAGAGCGTGCCGGGGGTTCATTGCCCATGGAAGTCTTTTCCCTCTTTGCCATCCTTTCCGCCAAGGTTTCTGCATCACTGCAGAGACAATACAAGCGAGTCAGTAAAATTGATCCGAGATTGGAGGATAAAGGTTGTGGCAAGGCACTCACTCTTCCTCTTCTCGCTCCGGACTAGAGCCGGAGATGTCGAAGTCGACCTCCGTTGCGATGTTTGAGTAGGGAGGCGGAGGAGGGGTCCTAGGTCGCTTGGCTGCGGTAGGCGCCGGGGGTTGGCATGTTTCTGTCACCTCAGCTTCCGGTGCGGCAGTGCGAGACACCCCTGCCGCCTCGGTAGTTGCCGCTGGTGTGGGTCTCGCACGCCACGCAGGTTGCTGTCGAACCCCTTGCCGCGGCGCAGCCTTGCCGGCCGCTTTCTTGCCGGGAGCCTCGCCGCTCGAGGAAGGCTGGCTTGCCGTGATGCCAGATGCAGCCTTTTGAAGAACACGCTTTGTCTTCTTCGGGGCTGGGAGCTCTTCTTGTAGTTCTCCTTCGGCTGTGTCCTCGTCGGACGAGCTCTCAGCAGCTGTGCAGCTCTGCCAACCTTGTCCTTCCCGGTAGGTTTTACTTCCACCACTACCTCTGCATCGCTGGTTTCCCAATCTGTGAAGCCAGCGCTGCCGGCCTCCGCGGCAAGATTTGCCTCCTCCGCCCTGGTGGCGATGTATGCCACCTCTTCGTCGGTAGTGGCTCGGAGCAAGTCTGCTTCTTCCCGGACGGCCCTCTCCATCAAATTATCAAAGAACTTTTGTGCTTCCTCCTTGGTCGGCTCGGCCCAAGTCGCGTCAAGACCGTGGGCATTGAACATCGGCATGAAGGCAATGATTGACCCCAAAGCAGAGTTATTGCACAGAGGGGCAATCCTTGTTGGCAACCGATGCTTGTCGTCGCGCTGGAGCAGCTTTTGGCGGAGAGCGCCAAGTTGCATAACAGTCAGATTGTTGTTCAAGCCAGGGCGTAGCCTCATGATGTCCGCTGTGTTCCGGTACTCCCAAGCTGGTCTTCTCCTGCTCTGTAGCGGGGCGATGCGGCGATGGAGGAAATCGAAGGCGATCATCTCCATTGTCAGCCTGGCAGCTTTCAGGCGGAGAATCCTGCTGGTGGCGATTGAGAGTTTTTCATATTCAGCGGCAAGACCGCTCCAGCCACTGCCGCGGACCACTTTCTGTTGCCGGGGCAGACAGAACAGATGGGGATCTGCTTCCTTGACCCAGCACCATTCAGCCCGCCATTCATCCCACTTCTCGCGGTAAACTCCTTCTGGGTATATTTCCTTATTCCAAGCCCTTGGAATCCAGGCGATAGAACCAGAGAGGGCCTCTCCTTTTTGGATTCAAGGGAAAAAGTAGTGGCGGAAAAGGGCGGTACTGGGAATCACTTCGACAAAATTCTCACAAAGGTGAGCAAAGATTGACATGCACAGAACCGCATTTGGCGTGAAATCGAGAAGATGGAAGCCATATGTGTACATGATGTCGTTGAAGAAGTCAGAAAACGGAGGACAGAGCCCGCAATAGAAATATGCAGCGAAAAAGGGGTATCTGTCTGACCCACTCTTGGAGCAAGAACCTGGAATCACACGCGTGGCGGGGTGAGCTTGCGTCTCCCTCGCCCACATACACTGGTACCACCTCTTCAAAGCTTCCGCATCGAGCGACGGGGCGAAGACGACATACTTCTTCCGCATCTTCACCAGCTCACTCTCCGGGACATCGGCTTTCGCTTCCTTGTCCTTGCCCTTGCTGGTCTTGGGTGGCATGGCGACTGTGAGGGCGGAAGCCAGGGATGGAGCGAGCGTGGAGGCGACAAGCGGAAGGGGGAAAGCTTTGCTCTAAGCTCGAGAGAAGGAAGGCAATGGCAACGGCCAGATCGAGAAGAAGAGGAGGGTAAATAGGCTGTGCCTCTGCGGTTTCTCCCTTTTTATGGGGAAGGAGCGGGGCTGCCTCTTTTACTCCCCAATGTGAATGCGCCTCGGCAGGTGTGTCGCAGTTGCAGCTTTTGATGCACGCTTCCCACATCGCGCGTTCAGCGCGCGTAGTGGGGGGCACAGTAAACGGGATAATTATGAGCAGTTAATCCCCTGCCACGTGTGCCCGTGCACTGTTTGGGCCTAGCCCAACAACGCCTCGCACTCGTGTGTGGCCTAGCCCCGGGGGCTCCTGTCGGTGTACTAAGTATTGGGCCATTAGTATCCCGTACTTGTGCACGGGCAGTTGTAGCCATACTCGCGGCAAGGCTTGTCGAGGAACAGTTCGAGGTTGATTCATACCATCAAAGAAATCCTTAAGTCAGAGATATGAGGATCAGCAGATAAGAAGAGCTGGAATCTGAAGGCCAGTTTCCCCAGCAAGATCTTGCCGGGGTGGCCGCGGAGCCCGGCAAGATTTGGCGCCCGGCAAGATTCGGCCCCCGGCAAGGCTTGGCGCCCGGCAAGATTTGCGCCCCGGCAAGATTCTATCACTATTCAGCCACTTCAGCACAACAACAAGTCTGACATCCTGCGTCCCTCCATGGATGCGTGGCAACGCGCCAGTGGAGGAGTGCTTAAGCGGTGCTGATGGGATGGCCCCTTTTTCCATCCCCAAGAAAGTGAGGACACCTAAACGGACACCTCACAGTGCATTAAATGCGTTCGTCCTAATCCGTCAGGGGTTAGGTATGATAACCCTGTAGCTACTTTACACCTCAATGTATGTACATTTTGCCACTGTGGTGACCCCTTTGTGATATAAAAGGAGGCCCAAGGCAACTGCTACAGGGAGGGAGATATTCTGGCCCATTCTGCATGCGTAGCTGCTCTTTGAACGTACTGTTCATTGCAAGCGCTCCTGGAGCCTGGGCTCAAGAACACTAATAATAACACAAAGCAGGAGTAGGGTTTTACGCTAATCAGCGGCCCGAACCTGGGTAAAATCGCCCCGCGTCGATCATTGGTTCTGCTCTTTGCGCATACCTCTCCCCCCACCGAATCGTAAAGGGGTCCTCTGGGATCCCATAGGTGTCGCACGCCGACAGTACGGTGCTGGTTTTAGATGCTGCCGCAAGGCGAATAAAGAAAATTAAATAAAGCACGGCAGCTGTTAGAATGAAATCGAACGACGGTTCATAACCAGCAATCAGAGTTGCAATTCTTTCATGATATCCTACGTGATAAATAATACTGTAGTACTACTTATATACATAGGACACTGGTTTCACCATGCCATATTATTACATCAAAAGCTCTCGGGGGATAGATCAGTTCGGCAGTTGCATGCTGCTACTGAAGAATTTCAAAGTTGATTAGGACCAGCTCTCCTTGCCGAGAAAGTTCGATTTTGACATCATCCCCAACCGCAAGATTTGATAGAGTTTTGAACCTTGACCATCCTTTAGCATCAATCATCATGCGACCATCCTTTGTACTTACGGTATATTGAGCAGGTTCATTCACACCAAGGCTACGTATGGTAAGAGAAACTTGGCCACGGTCGCCTGGATTATTGAACGACTCCCTCGTTGCTCTAGGAATTCTCTATTTGCAAACAAGAAGACATACACAAACAGTTAGATCAACACAATGAATCATGTGGAACAACATGTAAAGAAAAAAGAATGAAGCACTTGGGCTGCCAATGCTTACCAAGAAGGTGGAGATGTCGGTTTTTGTAAGGACTTTGGTATATGCAGTGCAAACTGCAGCTCAGTCTGTTGCCGGTGCAAGTGCTGGTTCCGTTGCCGCTGCACGGGTCAGAGCAGATGCAAGTGCAAGTTCAAGTGTTGGTGCAGGTGCCGGAGCCGTTGCTGGTGCCCGTGGCGGTGCGACTCGTAGTGCCGCTGCTGCTGCCGGAGATGTTGCTCCTTGTAGAGCTGGTGCCGATGTCGGAGTAGGTGCTCGATCCTTCGGTAGATCAGCCTGATCCGCTGATGCAGTTGGTACCCAATCCTCTGGTGGATCAGACTGAGCTGCAGCCGCTATCAGTGCTAGAGCCAGTGTCGTCAGAGCAGGTGCCGGTGCTCGATCGGATACTGAAGGTGGTATCGATGTGCGAGACAGCAGTGATCGTCTCTGGTCTGCTATGATTTCATACTTCAGCTTGCTAACTTTGCTAGGCTCCGTGACCTGGATCCAATCTTTTTCTTTCCTTCTTCTAAACACGAGAAGGACTATGTGTGGCATGTCTGTTAAAACAAATTGCAGTTGATCAGAGGGCTTCAAATTGTACTCAGACGACAGACTAATCCAATTGTGTCCAGTAATATAAGTGATGGACAATGCCTTCATTACTGACACGTCATAAGAAGTGAAACCTGCTAAAATAACCATCATAGAGCAAGCCAAACGGTTTATTCCGTAACGAATGTGACATGGCAAAACCTGCATCGCAAAATTGAATCCTTACCGGGATATCACTATGTTCAAGTTCTAAATTGAAGGTTGATCGTCCAATTACGGGTGGCATGCAGGTCCCCCACTTACTCCCACAAGCAGGACAGTCCAAAGGTCATGACAACTCGTATGGAGTGAACATCCATGGGATTGGAAATCCTGCTGGGTGCGACAAACCCTGCAATGCATACATATAGTGGAGTGTAATCATAATTGATAAATCTCCCTCACAAAAAAGATGATCTGGATACTTCAAAATATATAGACTGAATTGAGTGGACAAACATTTACATAGACTGTTCTTAGGACTCACCACACAACAAAAGCGGCAGTACTAAACCATACAGGATTCACACACACAAATCAAGTACTGAACAATATTACTTACTACAGACAAGCAAAGTTGCACTAATTAAACTCTGGAGACTATTTCTTGCCACCGACCTACGGATGTGCCCCACATAACTGACCAGGCCGTGGACTTTGTGAGAGATGTCTACCGACACCTTCGCCATCTCGTCAACCTTGGAGAACCTAACAGAGTGGTCTTTCCACTCATAAACATGATGATGAAGACAGTCGGCATCTGATTTGTTGGGAAGCTTCACAAGAAACACATCCCTGTATATTATCATCTACACTTGTAACCATAAGCTGCATTTTAAATTTCTGCACATAAGTTCTATATCATCTTGGAGTACACTTTTTGTACTAATATTATGTTCTATGCTCAATGAAGAGTTTGTCCATGGATAGCCTATCAATGGTGCTCGATTCTGTCAAGATCTTATATATCCATATGAATAGTTTTGATCTGAACAAGATTATTAGCTTGCTGCAATGCTTTCCATGTCTGGAGAAGTTTTATATAAAGGTGATAATTTCACGCACATTGGAAGCCCGCATATAGTGTACTAGAATTAACCGTTCAACTGTTGCTCTTTCGACACTCTTTTTTTAGACCTTAACTATTTTCAATCTTCATGTCTATTTAGGAAACAGGACGGGGTAATAAAGTTATAACCAATCGGTGGATTTGTAAGCACCGGGATTTTCTAAGTTCTCATGACATTCGATTGAAGACAATAATGCTGGAACGATATGTAGCCAACCATGCAAACACTAGATTTGTCACATTCTTCCTGCTGAATGCGAGGTTACTATTGAACATCAGGCTTAAGTTTATCAGCAGCATGGTTTTGACGGATGGGTATGTCGAAGAGCCAAAAAAAGGAGTTTCAGGTGGACAAAAGGGCTTCTGAACGTGCCGGGCTTCTATTTGCAACATCTTGTGGTCATAATCCAGTAAATTTTACAACCCAGGATGTTCATTCTATGAACCTGACCGATCCAATTGATTGTGACTACCGAAAATAGTGCTGGAGTTAGATGTTCTTGCCCTTTTCAATCTGGGTTTTGTCTAAACCTGATGAACAATTGACCCTCGTGCTTTTGTACAGTTTGTAAGCTGGAGTTAGGTGTTGTTGCCCTTTTCAACTCGGCTGTGACTTTCATATTTTCTTTGAAACAAGGCAAATGGCTTGCCATTTGTTTAATTAAGAGAGAAATATTGTAACAAATCCCAACCAAGGGAAATAACATCACTCTCGCCGGTTGCTTGAGCTCACTGTGCATTACAGAACTCAAGTGATTAGCCCCCACCAGTACCCACAAACTTATTTTGAACTAGCACACCAAATGGGCTGTAAATTTTCATAAGAAAGGCTGCATGGCCGTGACAGATTTGGATTCTGACATTTGGGACCCACGAGGAAAAAGCCTATCCAAGGTGGTGTCGACTTACTAGTCAACAAATGATTCTGCCTACCAGCCGTTGGATTGACATCCAACATCTGTCGTGTATCTTCTATCTCTTGTCTTCTTCCTCCATCCGCCCAAACCAAACCACCCCGTCGGTCCCGCCTGCTCCCGCCTTGCACAGCTGGCTACGCCTCCGCCACGCTACCGTACCCTCAAATGTTGGCTAGTCCATCCCTCTATTCCCCCACACATCCTATTATTCTCCGGTGACGTCAGCCCCAACACGCACCCACACCCAAACCAGTCAACCCTTATACTCCCCTCCGTTTGCGACTAGACTGCCGCATCTTCCACGGCTCCTGTCCGTACCCGTCTGAGGCCTCGCCATCGTCCTCCGCATTGGTTCGCTCGCCGTGCGCGGTGTGCCGCCGTCTGGCGTTGTCAACATGGTCAACAAACGAGAGGAATAAGGAGATGACTGTACGTGGAGAGGATGACAGTAGGGACCTACCAGGGTCATGGCAGTACGCAAGAAAGTGTCTCATTATTACAAGCCCAAAAAATGGTTCCTCCTAATGGTTGGACATCTGGGTCCCACGCCATTGTCAACGTAGTCAATAAACGAGATAATTACACAACGAGCGGCTGACACCAGGGACCCAATAGGTCGCGCAGTTGTTATTTACATTTTTTTTAGGAACAAGCAGTTGTTATTTAGTACTAGTTTAAGAGACGGATCAGGGTAACAACGGGCCTGTGCGGGGTCTGTGGCCCGTCTAGCAAGGGTTTTATTTTATGTTTACCACATGATGAGCCCAGTTGTGTTTTTTTCTTTCTGAAAATGGCTAGCCCAGTTCTACTTTTTTTAAAGAAATACCCAACGGATGCCTACTTGCTTTCTCAGCCCTGCTGGGCTGCAAATCTTTCAAGACAAGAGCGATGTATTTGCTTGCCCAGAAAATGAAGTAGTAAGAAATGGGATGTAAATTTTAAAAACACAGCAAACCGGCAATTAGTTTCAAATATCGTTTTTTTAGATTTAGAGATTTCGAATTAAATTGTTTTTTGCGGGGAAAATTATGTTGAATTTTAAATTGATATAAAATTATTATTTTAAATTAGTTTGAACGTGATTCAAAATTTTGGGATTAAAAACAGTTCGGACCGCATCGAAATATGCAAATTTGGTTGAATTTTTAACCGTGGACAGAATATGGGCTGTAATGGTAACAAAAAGAATATGGGCTTCAAAAAAATCCTTAAGAATTAGCCAATGGGCTGTACATTTATTAGCAATAATGGCAGATGGGTTGTATGATGTTTTCCACTTATTTGAGGCTGACTTGTGGGCCTACTAGGTTGACGTGTACGCTTTCCTAAAAAAAGGTTGACACGCAGGCAAGGCCTTGTCCACTTAGTCAACACACGAGAGCAGTCACTGTTGGATGTCCATCCAACGGCCGTCATGCTTCTTCAATCTCTGCTCTTCCTGCTCCAGCCGCTCAAACCAGCGCCGGCGGGACTGCCTGCTCCCTCCTCCCGTGGCCGACTGTGCTACCGCGCAGGCCTCACCGCCCCACCTACTCCCATCGCTGGCCTGGACATCCCTCTACTCACCCACACATGGTGTTATTCTTCGGCGATGGCAGACGAACCAGTAAACCCTCATACTCCCCTCTGCGTGGGAAAAAACTGCCGAGTCTTCCGTGGCTCTGTGTCGTTCCCTTCCTAGGCCTCGTCGCCGTCCACCGCCCTGGTGCTCTCGGCGCAGCATGGTCAACTTGGTCAATGAACGACATCCATCGGAAGAGGACTGTACATGGAGAGGCTGACAGCTGGGTTCACGACCGCATGCAAGGAAGTGCCTCCTTATTACATGCAAAATAATGATTCCTCCACCTGACAGCAGGGACCCCCGGAAGGGCCTCTGTATTTCGCGAAAAAAATGTTCCTCCCGCTGACATCTCAGACCCACCAGCTATATCTTCGCACGCAAGGAAGTGGCTCCTTATTATGCACAAAAAAATGAATACTCCCCAACCCACCATATTTTGAGGCTGATTTGTGGGCCTACTAAGTTGACACGGACAGAGAGCTTTGTCAACTTAGTCAATATAAACGATTCTAGCTGCAGTGACTGTATGATGTCCATCCAACGGCCATCGTGCTTCTTCAACCTCTGGTCTTCTTGCTCCAGCCGCCCAAACCACCACCGGTCGTGCCGCCTGCTCCTGCCTCCCGTGGCCGGATCTGCTACCGTGCAGGCCTCACTGCTGCTAGGACCCACCATATTTTGGCTTAGCTGTATTTTGCCAAAAAAAACATTTCCCCCTGACAGCTGGGACCCACCATCTATATCTTCGGACGCAAGAAAGTACCTCCATATTAGGCGCGAAAAAAATGAATCCTCCCCCTGACAGCTCAAACCCACCATCAATAACTTCGCACGCAAGGAAGTGCCTCCTTATCCTCCCTGACAGCCGGGACACACCTGTTCGAAGCATACGTAGCGTTGTCATTCTGGTCGCGAACGTGTACGTACATGCTGGTCGATCAGTCTCTGTGCAATGATGAACCGTGGCTGAGCAAGTAGCGGCACGTGTAGTAGTAGAACCCCCGACGTAGCAGTTCAGGCAGTCCCTTCTAAACCGTGTACACGTATGTACAGCCACATGCCAAAAAATACGGCCACGTACGTACATATGGGCGGGGTCTCGAACGCCTACTCGCGCATATGTACGGCCAGGGCTCGTGTACATGGAGAGGCAGCGGACGGCAGCAACGGCGTCCTGTTCATCGGAAGCCAACCGGCTAGTCGGAATGGAGAAACTGCGTCGTGTTCATCGGGAGGCAACGGAATGCATCGTGTTCATCGGGAGCCAACCGGCTTGGACGGAACAGCCGAAACGGGGTCTGGCGTACCGCAGTACAGAGGAAATGGCCTTCTGTTCGACCGGCTACGGTCGAAACAGGATCATGTTCATCGGGAGGGGTCTGGCGTACCGCAAAACGGAGGAAATGGACCTGTGTTGGAGCTCCTACGATTGAAACAGGGTCCTGTTCATCAGGAGGGGTGTGGCGTACCGCAAAACGGGACTCCACAGGCTATTGTTCATCCACCGTCTACTACCTCGCTCCTGCCTCCATGGGCTACTGGTCATCCACCATCAACTTCCTCCAGCCTCCACCTGCTACTGTTCATCCATCACGACCTTCCTCCTGCCTCCACCTGCTACTGTTCATCCATGGGCTACTGTTCATCCAGCCTCCACCGGCTACTATTCAACCAGCCCTCCACGGGGTCCTATTCATCCAGCCTCCACCGGCTACTGTTCAACCAGCCCTCCACGGGGTCCTGTTCATCCACCCCCAACCGGCTCGGGTCTGGCGGCCTCCTCGATCGGGGTCCTGTTCATCCAACCCCCACCAGGAACTATTCATCCAACCCCCAATAACGGTCACTGTTCATCAAGAGGCAGGTTCGGTCGGCTTCAATTAGCAGCAGTAGCGCGAAGGAATCGATCGGGTTCAGTTAACAGCCAAGGGATCGATCACTCAGGTTCGGTAACATAGCTAGTGCAATCGCTCGGGTTCAGTAAGCGAACGCCTCGCTCGGGTTCAGTTAGAGCCCAATGCCTCGCACACACGCGCATACATGTACGAGAGAAACATGCAAACCTCCGTGCATCGCTCGGCCCCGACCACCCACCATAATCGGGAACTCCCCGATATTTTTTCTCGCCCTTGCTTCTACCATGATTTTTTCCGTCATGGGCGGCCCAAAGAATGTCATGCAGGTGCGTCCCCGGCCCACCCAGGACGAAAAGCCCATTTCTGTCATGATTTTTTGTCATAGAAGTAGGAGCCCACCACATCTATGATGATACGTGGTTTGTCACAATTATTGTCATAGAAGTGTCATAAGCATGACAGGAAAAAAATTCGTTCGGCCCATAATGTCACGGATGTGTCTTTTTTTTGTAGTGTAAGTTAAAAAACAATCTGAGTGAGGATATGCTCGACACTCAGGGGCTTAGCTGTGAACCAGCTTTTGCCTAAGTTAAAAAACAATCCGAGTGAGGATCTGCTCCACACTCGGGAGCTTAGCTGTGAACCAGTTTCCGCCTAAGTTAAAAAACAATCCGAGTGAGGATCTGTTCCACACTCGGGGGCTTAGCTGCGAACCAACTTTCGCCTAAGTTAAAAAACAATCCGAGTGAGGATCTGCTCCACACTCGGGGCCTTAGCTGCGAACCAGCTTTCGCCTAAGTTAAAAAACAATCCGAGTGAGGATCTGCTCCACACTAGGGGGCTTAGCTACGAACCAGCTTTCGCCTAAGTTAAAAAACAATCCGAGTGAGGATCTGTTCCACACTCGGGGGCTTAGCTGTGAACCAGCTTTCGGCTAAGTTAAAAAGCAGTCCGAGTGAGGATCTGCTCCACACTCGGAGGCTTAGCTACGAACCAGCTTTCGCCTAAGTTAAAAAACAATCGGAGTGAGGATCTGCTCCACACTCAGGGGCTTAGCTGCGAACCAGCTTTCTCCTAAGTCAAACAAAAGCATAGAAAGCAAATAAACTCTCGAAGGAGCGCAAATCAAGTATTCGATCCGGCCGAATGTTTTGAGCAAAAGTCAAACGAGCCCCAGGCTCAGTGAAGTATCTCATTACATCAACCACTCGACATTCCGGGGCAAATTCAATCAAGTGTTTTAGGCCTCAGGCGGAGGGCTAGCTGGGTCGACAAAGGTCTCCAAGTTGATCCCATCGGTGATGCGAGTGGTGGCTTCGACAAAGGTCTCCATGAAATCCGCAAACTTGAGCTTCTTTTTGTTCATCACTCGGAGCCCCTTCAGCTTCTCCTCGTCAACATTCTTGCAATGATCATGGACGAGTGACAGCGCCATGTCAGCACCACTCCGAGCGGCGGACTTCTTCCAAGCCTTCACCCGAGCAGGGACTTTGTTCAGCCTCATCATAACCGACTCCAGGTCCATCTGGGTCTCCTCACCTGGCTGCAATTCCTTGTCGATCCGACCCATGGCACCTCGGGTCCGAGTGATATAGCTCAGCACGTTCTCCAAACGGCCTTCAACCGAAGGATGGCAAGAGCCGCTTTGTCGGCGACGAGTGACCTAGTGGGGTTCAGATCCCTCTCTATTCTCTCTAGTTCTAGCTCCTTGTTGTAGCAATGCTCTGGTTGGAAGAAGACAGTCCATGAGCGAATGATTGAGAAGGATTTGGTGGCATATGGAATTCACTCGGTTGAGGAAGAACTTACCGGGGAGTTTCTAGCTAAACTCCTCTCAAACCTCCTCCATATGTGCCTCCAGGGCGTCCTTATTTTCAGTCAGTTGTGTAACCTTCTCCTCCAGCATCTGCTTCTCCTGGGTGAAGGCACTAATGGTTGCCTTGAGGTCCTTGATCTCCTCCTCCAACTTGCCGACTGAAGCCAGCTTCTCGTCGGCAAGCTTGGCCTTGGTCCTTGCTCCCTTCTGGGCCAACGCCAGATCCTTGTCTTTGTTCTCCAGAGCCTGCTTCATGGTTTCTAAAGAAATAGAAGTCCTGAGCCTCGTTATGAGTTGGGTGTTCTCGCTACGAACATCTGTCGGAGCGGAATGACTCAGATCAAAAGGGAAAAATAGTACAGCGATACCGAACGGGGGAAATGACTCACCTCCAAGGGTTGTTTTCTCCTTCTCCAACCGAGCGCTCTTGAGCCTCTCAGCCTCCAGATCAAGTCGAAGAGATGTCACCTCCTTCTCCATCGCAACATAGTGGGAACCTATCTCACAAGTCCTCTACAACATGCAAGAAACAATCAATTGGGAGACCGAAAAAGAGGAACCGAGGTACCGACTGGCGAACACCCGACCGTACGCTACCGACTGGGACAAGTTAGACCAGTACCAGATCCTGAAGTACCCTCTGACTACCGAGTGGATCAAGTTAGACCAGTACCAGAGCCTGAAGTACCCTTGGGCTACACACTCGGTCTTGCCCCCTATGAGGAACAAGCTTGACCAATACCAAATTCTCAAGTACACTCGGGTTACTGGGTCAAACGAACACCCCCAGGAGGAACAAGCTCGATCAGTACCAGATCTTGAAGTACCCTTTGATCTATCTTCACTCGGTTAGCCATTGAGTCGGCAATGAAGAAGATTGAGGACAACAACACAAGACGATATGCTTCATTCGGCTAACTTTCGGGTCAGCAATGAAGAAGATCTTGCCTATTGTCTCATCAGTGAACAGGTGTCGCCGAGCGTCGAGAATGCCTAAGCGACAGTTCTAAAGACTACCACTGATTGCCCGCAATCAACGGCAGTCTCGGGGACTACACCCAGTGGGTGCACTCAGCATGCCCCCCACTGGAAAGTGACTCGTTGATGAGCTCAAAAAAACCACAAACAGCCTCAGGGCGAAACGACCACAAGTTCTAAGACTAGCGCCGACTGTTCCAGTCAAAGGTAGCCTCGGGGACTACACCCAGTGGGTGCAGTCAGCGTGCCCCCACTGGATCATGTCCACTCGGCTATGCTCCAGCTAGACTCCGAGTGAACACAAAAAAAAGGTACACGGATGTCGGCGTGCGACACCTATGGGACCCCAAGGGACCCCTTTACAATTCGACAGGGAGAGAGGTATGCACAAAGAGCAGAACCAACGATCGACGCGGGGCGATTTTACCCAGGTTCGGGCCACTGATCAGCGTAAAACCCTACTCCTGCCTTGTTTTATTATGAGTGTTCTTGAGCCCAGGCTCCAGGAGCGCTTGCAATGAACAGTACGTTCAAAGAACAACTACGCATGCAGAATGGGCCAGAAGATCCTCCTCCCCCTGTAGCAGTTGCCCTGGGCCTCCTTTTATATGCTCAAAGGGGTCACCACAGTGGCAAAATGTACATACATTGAGGTGTAAAGTAGCTACAGGGTTATCATACCTAACCATTGACGGATTAGGACGAATGCATTTAATGCACCGTGAGGTGTCCGTTTAGGTGTCCTCACTTTCTTGGGGATGGAAAAAAGGGGCCACCCCATCCACTGGTGCGTTGCCACGCATCCAGAGAAGGACCCAGAATGTCGGGCTTGTTGCTGTGTCGAAGCGGTGGCACAGTAGCAGAATCTTGTCGGGCGCCGAATCTTGCCGGGCACCGAATCTTACCGGGCGTGAAATCTTGTCGAGCTTCGCAGGCCACCCCGGCAAGATCTTGCCGGGGAGGCTGGCTTTCGGTTTCCATCTCTTCCTATCTGCTGATCCTCAGATCTTTGACTTGAGTATTTCTTTGATAGCCTGAGTCAACCTCAAACTGTTCCCCGACAAGCCTTGCCGCGAGTATGGCTACAACTGCCCGTGCACAAGTACGGGGTACTAATGGCCCAATACTTAGTACACCGACAACGGAAAAGTTCTAAGACTACCACCGACTATTCCAGTCAATGGTAGCCTCGAGGACTACACCCAGTGGGTGCACTCAGCGTGCCCCCACTGGATCATGAACACCCAGTGGGTGTGCCCTGCACAAACCCACTGACAAGAATCCTACCAAAAGAGAAGAAGAAAAAACAGAAACTTCGACTAGAAATTATACTCACAATGGTACTTACTCAGACGTTGGTCTGCAGCGCTGCGCTGGTGTCATAAGCCTCCTTCAGCCGGTCACACATCAGCCCCACCTGGATCAGAGCCTCCTTGCTCGCCCCACCTGATCCTCGGGGACGTGGTACAGGGGGAAGGAGGTAGCTGGGGTCAATGGAGTCGCAGGCGTCGACCTCGGGGCCAGAATCACCACCGAGTCACTCAAAGGGGCCTGGGTAGACCATGCAGGCAGCACCACCGCTGACGAAGACGCTGAGCCACCTTGCGCCACAGGACTCGGCCTCGCGGTCTTTGCAGCAACCTTCGACAGAGAAACGCGGGGCACTCGGCGGGGAGAGGTGATACGTCTCCAACGTATCTATAATTTTTGATTGTTCCATGCTATTATATTATCTGTTTTGGATGTTTTATATGCATTATTATGCTATTTTATATTATTTTTGGGACTAACCTATTAACCTAGAGCCCAGTGCCAGTTCCTGTTTTTTCCCTGTTTTTGAGTTTCGCAGAAAAGGAATACCAAACGGAATAAAACCTTCGTGATGATATTTCTTGGACCAGAAGAAAACCGGGAGACTTGGAGATGAAGTCGGAGGAGCCACAAGGCGGCCACAAGGACGGAGGTGCGCCCAGGGGGGTAGGGCGCGCCCCCCACCCTTGTGGACCCCTCGTGCACTTCCTGACCTAATTCTTTCGCCTATACAATGTTGGGGATATCGCTTATCGGGAACTTATCGGTCGACCCAAGATAAGGGGTAAATCGGCCAGTTTATCGGCATATCGGCCAATTTATCGCCATATCTGCTGATTTATCGGTCGATTTATCTTATCAGTTAGACAGCGATAAGCGATAAATCGGCCGATTTATCGGCATATCGGAAGATATCTTGAACAGTGATATATATATATCCATATATCCCCAAACCACCTGAAGCATCCACGAAAACACTTTTACACCGCCGCAACCTTCTGTACCCGTGAGATCCCATCTAGGGACCTTTTCCGGGACCCTGCCAGAGGGGGATTCGATCACGGAGGGCTTCTACATCAACTCTATTGCCCTTCCGATGAAGTGTGAGTAGTTTACCTCAGACCTACGGGTCCATAGCTAGTAGCTAGATGACTTCTTCTCTCTCTTTGATTCTCAATACAAAGTTCTCCTCGATGTTCTTGGAGATCTATTCGATGTAATACTTTTTTGCGATGTGTTTGTCGAGATCCGATGAATTGTGGATTTATGATCAGCTTATTTATGAATATTATTTGAATCTCCTCTGAATTCTTTTATGCATGATTTGATATCTTTGTAATTCTCTTTGAACTATCGGTTTGGTTTGGCCAACTAGATTGGTTTTCTTGCAATGGTAGAAGTGCTTAGCTTTGGGTTCAATCTTGCGGTGTCCTTTCCCAGTGACAGTAGGGGCAGCAAGGCACGTATTGTATTGTTGCCATCGAGGATAAAAAGACGGGGTTTTCATCATATTGCTTGAGTTAATTCCTCTACATCATGTCATCTTGCTTAATGCGTTACTCCGTTCTTTATGAACTTAATACTCTAGATGCATGCTGGATAGCGGTCGATGTGTGGAGTAATAGTAGTAGATGCAGAATCATTTCGGTCTACTTAACACGGACGTGATGCCTATATTCATGATCATTGCCTTAGATATCGTCATAACTTTGCGCTTTTCTATCAATTGCTCGGCAGTAATTTGTTCACCCACCGTATTATTTTCTATCTTGAGAGAAGCCTCAAGTGAAACCTATGGCCCCCGGGTCTATTTTCCATCATATAAGTTTCCAATCTATCATATTAGTTTCCGATCTATTAATTTTGCAATCTTTTACTTTCCGGTCTATAAACTAAAAATACCAAAAATATTTATTTACCATTTGTTTACTTTATCTATCTCTATCAGATCTCACTTTTGCAAGTAACCGTGAAGGGATTAACAACCCCTTTATCGCATTGGGTGCAAGTTGTTTGATTGTTTGTGCAGGTATTCGGTGACTTGTGTGTGGTCTCCTACTGGATTGATACCTTGGTTCACAAACTGAGGGAAATACTTATCTCTACTTTGCTGCATCACCCTTTCCTCTTCAAGGGAAAAACCAATGCAAGCTCAAGAAGTAGCAGGAAGAATTTCTGGCGCCGTTGCCGGGGAGATCTATGTCAAGTCAAGACATACCAAGTACCCATCATAAACTCTCATCTCTTGCATTACATTATTTGCCATTCGCCTCTCATTTTCCTCTCCCCCACTTCTAAAACAATTTTCAAAAGATTTGCCTTTTCTTCGCCCCTCTTCCGTTCGTCTTTTCGTTTGCCTTTTTATTTGCCTTCTTTTCGTTTGCCCTTATGTCTTACTTGGTTTGTTTGCTTGTTCGCTTGGTAAAATTGTGTGTTTATTGAAAAACGGAAACAAAGGTTTATGGATCCTCATCCACTTGCTAATATTTTTAAGAGATCCAATTATGATGAACCTATTGCTAGTGAGTTGAGTGCACTAGATTATCTTTATGAGGTTTTGCTTGAAATTCGTGAATCTGAAAATTGTGATGAAGTGTTGAAAGAAGAAAATTATAAAGTGATGCACGATAGCTCCTTGAATGAAAAGCATGATTGCAATGATGTTATTATAAATTCTATTAATGTCAATTGTGTTGATGATATGCAAATCCCTAAGCTTGGGGATGCTAGTTTTGCTATGTCCACTACTTGTTGCAATGATCATGATTGGGGTGATTCTTCTTATGATCTTGAAAATTTATTTAAGCCCCATGATGAATATGAGATTGATAATAATGTTTGCAATAATATTGAAAGTGGGTTTGGAAGAGTGTCAACTTTAGATCCCACATATTTGGAGAAAGTTTAATCTTATGATTTTTTATAAAAGTGGGTTTGGAGAGGTCATGACTTTAGTTAATGTTAATCCCACTATTTTGGAAGAGTGACAACTTCGCATGCATGTGGATTGTGTTGAGAATATGTTATGTGATAGCTATATTGTTGAATTTGCTTATGATCCTACATGTAATTATTATGAGAGAGGAAAATATGGTTGTAGAAATTTTCATGTTACTAAATTACCTCTCTTCATGTTGAAATTGGTATCATCTCTTTCTTCTTCCTTGCATATGCTAGTTTTTGCTTGCCTTGATAATTTGTTTGCTTATAAAATGCCTATGCATAGGAAGTATGTTAGACTTAGATGTGTTCGTCATGTGTTTTATGATGCTCTCTTTGTGCTTCAATTCTTCTCTTTTATGTGAGCATCATTGAAATTATCAATGCCTAGCTAAAAGGCTTTAAAGAAAAGCGCTTGTTGGGAGACAACCCAATATTTTCCATACTGTTTTTGAATAAATAATACATCTAGCCTCTGGTTATATGTGGTTTTGTGATTTTAATTAGTGTTTGTGCCAAGTAAGACCTTTGGGATAGCTTACGGTGATAGTTGATTTGATCTTGCTGAAAAACAGAAACTTATGTGCTCAGTCCCAGAATTATTAAAAATCACAGGAGCGTCAAAAAAATTTGAATTTTTTACAGTAGATTGATATACAAATTTTCCCCGTTTTTCTAATTTTTCATATTTTTTGGTGTTACACAAGTTTGCAAAGTATCCAGATTACTACTGACTGTTCTATTTTTGACAGATTCTCTTTTTCGCGTGTTGTTTGCTTATTTTGATGAATCTACGGGTAGTATCGGGGGGTATGAACCATGGAAAAGTTGGAATACAGTAGATATTACACCAATATAAGTAAAGAATGAGTTCACAACAGTACCAAAAGTGGTGATTTATTTTCTTATACTAACGGAGCTTATGAGATTTTCTGTTGAGTTTTGTGTTGTGAAGTTTTCAAGTTTTGGGTAAGGATTTGATGGACTATGGAATAAGGAGTGGGAAGAGCCTAAGCTTGGGGATTCCCAAGGCACCCCAAGGTAATATTCATGGACAACCAAGATCCTAAGCTTGGGGATGCCCCGGAAGGCATCCCCACTTTCGTCTTCGTCTATCGGTAACTTTACTTGAGGCTATAGTTTTATTCACCACATGATATGTGTTTTGCTTGGAGCGTCTTGTATGATTTGATTCTTTGCTTTTTAGTTTGCCACAATCATCCTTGCTGTACACACCTTTTGAGAGTGACACGCATGAATCGTGATTTATTAGAATACTCTATGTGCTTCACTTATATCTTTTGAGCTAGGCAATTTTGTTCTAGTGCTTCACTTATATCTTTTTAGAGCACGGCGGTGGTTTTATTTTATAGAAATTGATGAACTCTCATGCTTCACTTATATTATTTTGAGAGTCTTTAAACAGCATGGTAATTTTCTTTGGTTATAAATTTAGTCCTAATATGATAGGCATCCAAGAGGGATATAATAAAAACTTTCATATAAAGTGCATTGAATACTATGAGAAGTTTGATTCCTTATGATTGTTTTGAGATATGAAGATGGTGATATTAGAGTCATGCTAGTGAGTAATTGTGAATTTGACAAATACTTTTGTTAAAGTTTGTGATTCCCGTAGCATGCACGTATGGTGAACCGTTATGTGATGAAGTCGGAGCATGATTTATTTATTGATTGTCCTCCTTATGAGTGGCGGTCGGGGACGAGCGATGGTCTTTTCCTACCAATCTATCCCCCTAGGAGCATGCGCGCAGTACTTCGTTTCGATAACTAATAGATTTTTGCAATAAGTATGTGAGTTCTTTACGACTAATGTTGAGTCCATGGATTATACGCACTCTCACCCTTCCGCCATTGCTAGCCTCTCTAGTACCGCGCAACTTTCGCCGGTACCATAAACCCACCATATACCTTCCTCAAAACAGCCACCATACCTACCTATTATGGCATTTCCATAGCCATTCCGAGATATATTGCCATGCAACTTTCCAACGTTTTGTTTATTATGACACGCTCCATCATTGTCATATTGCTTTGCATGATCATGTAGTTGACATCGTATTTGTGGCAAAGCCACCGTTCATCATTTTTTATACACGTCACTCTTGAGTCATTGCACATCCCGGTACATCGCCGGAGGCATTCATATAGAGTCATGTTTTGTTCTAAGTATCGAGTTGTAATTCTTGTAAATAAAAGTGTGATGATCATCATTTTTAGAGCATTGTCCCATGTGAGGAAAGGATGATGGAGGCTATGATTCCCCCACAAGTCGGGATGAGACTCTGGACAAAAAAAAAACAGGCCAAAAAAAAAGAGAGAAGGCCCAAATAAAAAAATGAGAGAAAAGAGAGAAGGGACAATGTTACTATCCTTTTTCCACACTTGTGCTTCAAAGTAGCACCATGATCTTCATGACAGAGAGTCTCTTATTTAGTCACTTTCATATACTAGTGGGAAATTTTCATTATAGAACTTGGCTTGTATATTCCAATGATGGGCTTCCTCAAATTGCCCTAGGTCTTCGTGAGCAAGCGAGTTGGATGCACACCCACTTAGTTTCTTTTTGAGCTTTCATAAACTTATAGCTCTAGTGCATCCGTTGAATGGCAATCCCTACTCACTCACATTGATATCTATTGATGGGCATCTCCATAGCCCGTTGATACGCCTAGTTGAGGTGAGACTATCTCCCTCTTTTTGTCTTCTCCACAACCACCATTCTATTCCACCTATAGTGCTATGTCCATGGCTCACGCTCATGTATTGCGTGAAAGTTGAAAAGGTTTGAGAACATCAAAAGTATGAAACAATTGCTTGGCTTGTCATCGGGGTTGTGCATGATTTGAACATTTTGTGTGATGAAGATGGAGCATAGCCAGACTATATGATTTTGTAGGGATAAGCTTTCTTTGGCCATGTTATTTTGAGAAGACATAATTGCCTTGTTAGTATGCTTGAAGTATTATTGTTTTTATGTCAATATTAAACTTTTGTTTTGAATCTTATGGATCTGAACATTCATGCCACAATAAAAGGAATTACACGAATAAATATGTTAGGTAGCATTCCACATCAAAAATTCTGTTTTATCATTTACCTACTCGAGGACGAGCAGGAATTAAGCTTGGGGATGCTTGATACGTCTCTAACGTATCTATAATTTTTTATTGTTCCATGCTATTATATTATCTGTTTTGGATGTTTTATATGCATTATTATTCTATTTTATATTATTTTTGGGACTAACCTATTAACCTAGAGCCCAGTGCCAGTTCCTGTTTTTTCCCTGTTTTTGAGTTTCGCAGAAAAGGAATACCAAACGGAGTCCAAACGGAATAGAACCTTCGCGATGATTTTTCTTGGACCAGAAGACAACTAGGAGACTTGGAGATGAAGTCGAAGGAGCCACGAGGCGGCCACAGGGACGGAGGGCGCGCCCAGGGGGGTAGGGCACGCCCCCACCCTTGTGGGCCCCTCGTGCACTTCCTGACCTAATTCTTTCACCTATATATATCCATATATCCCCAAACCACCAGAAGCATCCACGAAAACACTTTTCCACCGCCGCAACCTTCTGTACCCGTGAGATCCCATCTAGGGACCTTTTCCGACACCCTGCCGGAGGGGGATTCGATCACGGAGGGCTTCTACATCAACTCTATTGCCCTTCCGATGAAGCATGAGTAGTTTACCTCAGACCTACGAGTCCATAGCTAGTAGCTAGATGGCTTCTTCTCTCTCTTTGATTCTCAATACAAAGTTCTCCTTGATGTTCTTGGAGATCTATTCGATGTAATACTTTTTTGCGGTGTGTTTGCCGAGATTCGATGAATTGTGGATTTATGATCAGCTTATCTATGAATATTATTTGAATCTCCTCTAAATTCTTTTATGCATGATTTGATATCTTTGTAATTCTCTTCGAACTATCGGTTTGGTTTGGCCAACTAGATTAGTTTTTCTTGCAATGGGAGAAGTGCTTAGCTTTGGGTTCAATCTTGTGGTGTCCTTTCCCAGTGACAGTAGAGGCAGCAAGGCACGTATTGTATTGTTGCCATCGAGGATAAAAAGATGGGGTTTTCATCATATTGCCTGAGTTAATTCTTCTACATCATGTCATCTTGCTTAATGCGTTACTCCATTCTTTATGAACTTAATACTCTAGATGCATGCTGGATAGCGGTCGATGTGTGGAGTAATAGTAGTAGATGCAGAATCGTTTTGGTCTACTTGACATGGACGTGATGCCTATATTCATGATCATTGCCTTAGATATCGTCATAACTTTGCGCTTTTCTATCAATTGCTCGGCAGTAATTTGTTCACCCATTGTATTATTTTCTATCTTGAGAGAAGCCTCTAGTGAAACCTATGGCCCCCGGGTCTATTTTCCATCATATAAGTTTCCAATCTATCATATTAGTTTGCGATCTATTAATTTTGCAATCTTTTACTTTTCGATCTATAAACCAAAAATATTTATTTACCGTTTGTTTACTTTATCTATCTCTATCGGATCTCACTTTTGCAAGTAACCGTGAAGGGATTGACAACCCCTTTATCACGTTGGGTGCAAGTTGTTTGATTGTTTGTGTAGGTATTCGGTGACTTGTGTGTGGTCTCCTACTGGATTGATACCTTGGTTCTCAAACTGAGGGAAATACTTATCTCTACTTTGCTGCATCACCCTTTCCTCTTCAAGGGAAAAACCAACGCAAGCTCAAGAAGTAGCAAGAGGCATCTGTCATTGGCACGTCGGTGTTCGGCACTTCCTCCCTGTTAGCATCCGGATTGGGTGGGTCAGCCCTCTTGTCATCATCTAGCTGAATAACCTCGGGCGGAGCTGCATGAACCAAGGAGATCATTAGAGCTTCGTCGGAGAAAGCTTAATCATCCAAGTCACTTGGCACAAAGTACCTTTGGAGGTGGCGGCATCTTGCCGCATCAGCGTCATTCGAACCTGGTTTGCGGGCGTGCGGGTTCGCTGAAGTCGTCGAGGTATCATTACTGCAAAGATCAAACACCACTCAGCAGTCAGCCGGATGGATGCAACAACCCAAAATCAAACGGGCAAGAGTACTTAGTTGGAGGACATAGGCACCGTCACTCTGATCCGAGGCACCGCGGCCTTCTGAGGCTTAGAGGAGACCTAGTTGGGCAACTTGGGTTGCTTCTCGGCTGAGCTCTCCGCCTCAGCACGGGCACGCTTGGAGCTCCAAGTCGTCCGCCCTGAAGCAGTCGGTTGCGGAGCCTCACTCGCTTTTCCTTTCGGGTCATGCAGTGCCTTGGAGCGAGGTTCCTTGGGGGCCTCATAGGACGGAGAGGACTCTGCCTACTCCCCCTCCTCAGAGTTCTCCTTGGCATTCTCCTCCTCATCGTCGCTCTCATCGTCATCGTCAGAGCTCCCCGAGTACTGACGCTCTGTGTCACTCATCACGTCCTCGAGCGACCGGTCCACCACTGGGATCTTGGAGATCATCTTTGGGAAATCCTGAAAAACAAATTCATCGCAACAATCAAAGTCAGATACACATAAAACAATACATGCATGAGCTGACTAAGCACCGAACATGTACCTCTAAGGGCTGCAAATATTTGGAGTATGGGGGCACCCTCGTGGTCCCCCTCGGGTTGTCTCAGGCACAGGTGATGGCCTTGATCTTGGCCCCCACGACCGTCTTGGCGAGCTCCTCGGGGTGCACTCGGGTATGGTCACTCGGCCCCTCATACATCCACATTGGGTGGACCCTAGCCTGCAGCGGCTGGATCTGCCGAGTGAGGAACGTCTCCAGCAAGTCCATCCCATTGACGCCGGCATTCATGGCGCTGATGAGGGCAGTGGACAAGATGTCGACCTCCGCCTTCTCTTCCTTCACCATGGAGAGGGATGGAGGAGCCCTCACCTGCTCCGAGGAATATGGCGGGAGGCCCGACCGAGTGTTGGCGCTGGAAATGTCTCTGCAGTAGAACCAAGTGCCCAACCACCCTTTGACAGAGTCGGGGAAGCTCATCTTCGGGAAAGACCTCCCCCCATGAACCTGGATGCCCAAGCACCCGCACAGCTAGGTGACATTGGTCTTCTCAACAGTCGACGAATCCTTCTTGACACTGGTGTAACACCCCCAAAATTTAATCATGTTTTTACTAAATAGAATTTGGCCAGATTTAAAATTTTGAATTATAATAGGTCTTTTATTTTTTTCAGAGTCCCTTCTGTTTCCTGTTTTTCAAAATTCTTCCCTCCAAATAGAATTTTTTTGGAAGTAATATGGTGGCCTTGTTAGTTTTCTTAAAACTTTTAAAATATAGTTTAATAACAGTAAGAATTATTTTATAATAAAACTTTGCTCAAAACAATTCTCTAAAAAGGCCTTCTCAATTCTTTAAATGCTTCTGTTGCACTACAACCATTTTAAATAATTCTTTTTAAATTCCACAAAAATTATGGGAGGTCATGTGATGCCTACATATCACTTTGGTGCAAAAACCCAACTTGGTGTTTTGAAAATTTTGAGTGAAACAACCTCTTTTCAATTCTGTCCTGAATTTGAGTTTCTACTACAACCTCTATTTTCCTTGCTCCAAAAATTCTGAAATTTTTCCACACCCTAGTCCTTCCAACCAAACCCTTAAGTCCAGAATATCAGCTCCAATGGCATCTTTTAAGTCCACCAAACAGTTCTCTCAATATCTGGTACAGAATTGAATTTCTTCAAAACTTGCATTATAAAGTTTCTCCCCTGGATGATCCAAATATACCACCTTATCTATCATTCAAGGAGACACCATCCTGCCAAGTATCATTTCCATCAAAGTCCCCTAGCTAGCTCTATCATTTTGTCAAACAGGTGTTGTGCATGACAGAATTTTGCCCTCTTCTTAACTGCATTGCACACTTGAATATATTGCCAAAATAACTTGTCCAGCAATCCTACCACCCCCATTATCACCACTATACCAAAAATAAGCTCATTTGGAGCAAGCTAGGATGCCCTGGCATTTTGCCGAACACACTGAGTGCATGCACAGCGCACGAGCAGAGCGCCCGTTTGGCAGGCTCGGCCTCGTCCTCGTACCGTTGCTGTGCTGCCTCCCCCACATGTTTTCCACCTTATGGAGCTTCAAGGGCAAGCCAGGTAGCTCATCGACACCGTCCCCTGGCTCCTAGCGCCGACAAACCGTCGTTGTCATCGTCGTCACCGCCGCCGTCACGGCCACATTACTCCCTGGACGCGTGGCCCGCCCCTAGGCTGCCACAGCTCCCCTGAGCCAACCGCCAACCGTGCGATCTCATCTACTACCCCACCGACCAAAGCCACCGCCCATAACCGCCTCGATGGCGCAGTTATGGCCGCCGCCGCCAAGGCTTCTTCGGGAAGCCGCAGACCGACTCTCCCCCTTGCTATAAAGCTTGCCTCGGGATCTTGCAGCTCCTCACGACCACTCATCCCTCCCGTACAACCCTTCCAGAGAACCCAAATAACCGGACATGGTCTTCTTCCTCCCCTCCAGTGAGACAATCCACCGCAGTGCTCCGGTCGAATTCGTCACCGCCCTAGCCTCCCCGCACACGATTTCTTCGCCAACAATCTCTACTGATCACCGCAAGTCCATCCCCTTCTTCAAGTTTTCTCCAAATCGACCATAGCCGGAGTTCCTCTTTCGCCCGACGCTGTTGTCCGTCGGGGGAGCTCGCCGCCGGTAGCCCCGTGCTTCCCGCCGACCGTGACGCCCACCGGACGAACCGCCCTGACCTCCTGATCACGACTGTGGTCTCACCTCTTCGGATGGTGCCATCGTTCGCCGGCGAGGTCCCCCGGAGCCCCGCCTTTGCTCTGCCGATGAAGACGCGCGCGCCAGCGCTGACTGTTCAAACCTGACGGGGGGCCAGGTGGGACCCACCGTCAGTGACTGGAGGCCGGGACCCGCACTCGTAAGTGAAGGCGTACACCGCGAATACGCCTTTGACGTGGCACCACTCCCGCGCTGCTGATCGACCAGGCTGGCCCAGTGGCACGCATGACTATATAGCGCTCAGGGCGCTTCTCTGCTCTCTTTCTTTTCTTTTTTCAGTAATATTCCATTAATTCCACAGCCACCTATTCAACTCCAAATCCAGTTATTAAAATTTATAAATACTCCTAAAAATATGCTCTATTATTCTAGCTAGTATGAACATTTTTTACTAAACTTTATCTCCACTGGATTTATTAAATAGTCATTTTAATCATTTATTACAGATTGAAAATTCCACAAGTAATTCATACTAACTCCAAATAATTTGATTCTTTTTTTGTTATTTTTCAATTTTCATCTAGTTTATTTTAGTATTTATTTCAAAAATATTTGGGACACTTTTTGGCACTGTTTTTAAATTATGTGGTAATTTAGATATTTTTGAAAATAGGAAATGGAGGGAAGATAACTTTTCAAACTTTTGGAGTGCACCCAGTATTTCTGCATGCTCAAGGCAAGCATCTTGAACACTTGATATGGTTAATTGCATAGTTGTTGTCTGCAAGAATAATTGCATCATGAATATGTTGAATTCAAATAAAACTAGCATATGGCTATTTATGCATGTGTGTAGTGTTGGCATGTTTCATCGTACCGTGCATCGTGTGTTGCCATGACTAACTTGCAGGAGCAGGCATAAGAGAAATATCGTTACCGGCAGGAGGATGATCACATTGGAGCGTGATCATGCCTTGTTTGTTGTGCATGTTGGAGCATGCAAGGGTTGTGGCCCTGTTGGTATTGCTGTTGAAGGAATACCTTGTTGTGCTAACCGTTGCAAGAAACTTAAGCCTCCTGAGTCGACCGTAGATCGAGTCTTGTTTCGGTAACCCCCATACTTGATTCATGCTGCCACTTGTCCCTGCCACAGGTGGGGTATGGTTTAGTAGGTTGTTAAGCCCTTTCCATGCACACACCGTACAGAGGGCCACGATGAGGGTTTCCAGGGCCATGGACTAAATCATGTCATTGATTCAGGGGGCATGGGTGTTTCCGGTTGTTGCCGAGAGGGGGTCCCCTTGGAATCCGCGCGTATTAATAGTGATCCCATGCTACTCGAGATTGTTGTCTCCCCGACTTAGAGTTTTTCCTGAAATGGTGCTTTGGGTGATTCCTGGCATCTGGATGGTTAACCTGGTGTGTGCTGGTTAGGTGTGTTTTCAACCCAAAGACCATAATGGGAATTAGTCAGCGTCTTGGTGTTGACTAAAGAAATCTTTTACTTGTGGGTAAAGAGCACACCCTCTGCAGAGTTTAAACCTATTCTAATAGCCGTGTCCGTGGTTAAGGGCTACAGTCTGGGTTGGTCAAGTGTCGGTCTTAGTGTCGGTCTCCGGAGGAAATAATTAAAATGCGCCTGAATTGTCTTTGCAGGATATTTATTGTCACCCTGATGCTATCATGAATATTTTGCTATGACTGTTAATATTACTGTGGTTATACATATTATTGTGGACTAACCCATTTCTTTTATTTTTATTTTCAAGACCTCTTCGTGGCGTCCCTCGAGTTATCAGGCGGTTTATCACGCCACTACTCTTGTGAATACCCAATTGGCATTTATTTTCAAGACCTCTTCGTGGCGTCCCTTGAGTTATCAGGCGGTTTATCACGCCACTACTCTTATGGATACCCGATTGACATTTATTTTCAAGACCTCTTCGTGGCGTCCCTCGAGTTATCAGGCGGTTTATCACGCCACTACTCTTGTGGATACCCGATTAGCATTTCTTTTCAAGTCCGACCGAGGTGTCACTTGACACCCGACTGGCATTTCTTTTCAAGTCCTACCGTGGTGTCACTTTAGACACCCAACCGGCATTTCATTTATATACCTTTAACTTCCCTTGTTTATCACTAATATTTTCATATATTCATTTATTTGCACATGCTAATATTTTATCTTGCCATGATTTAACTCGTGCCAGCATGCATTTAATAAAAGTCCATCTTGAGCATACGCATATAATTTAGTTCGTCATGATCATATGATTTGTCTGTTGCATTCAGTATATCTTGTGTTCATGATGTTTGCGAGTACATTCAAACGTACTCACAGGCTTGTCCCTGGCTATTTACTTGGCCAGGTCAGGAGTTCTACGAGGAATACCACAACGACGTCCGTGAGGAGCCTAGGATAGCAGCTATGCGGATAGGAATTATCCGGGTCAGCTGTTCCTGTGGGAATGGAGCCCCATCGACGTTGGAGAACCACGAGTCGCTTCCGTCTTCCATCACCAGAATCATTGATGTATCATTAGACCTTCATGGTCTTGTATCCAATTCTTGTAATTGCTTGGTAATTTGTAACAAGGACGTGTCCACCAGTAACGGTAATCCTGGGCTGGTGATGACACGAGGGGTTAATTTCTGGGATTTCATGTCCCAGCCCCGGCAACTGGTACAGCGAGGTGCTATACAAACGGTTTTTAACCCCTTTCCGCGACGGCGTTTCGAATCGTCGCCAAGTGAGTGACTGCGATAGGGGGGGTCCTTCCCACACGACCCAGAAACCGTCGGGGATAGGGAGCCTTGATGCATACAGTTGTCCCTACTGAACTGTTTATGATATCTCGAATATCCGAAACGCTCCATCCTCGCAACTCGTTTGTGCTTAGATTGCCATCGAAGTCGGTATTCTGTGGTGCTACATTTACGATGCGTGACCCATCACAAACGGTTCACAATTAGAGAGGCAGACAATCACACACATTTACTTTTCCTCGACTGTATGCAATTTGATGTAAGAGCGCACACAGTTGTCGCTATAAAACTGTATGCAAAGCTTGAATACATCCCACACGATTCATCCGTCGTACCCGTGTCGGATGATCAACCTATCGCACGCGTTCTTTTATTACCAAACGTTTGCGATGCGCACAACATCACAAACAGTCCATAATTGCGAAGCATGTGTGATAAGGTGACTATCGCAAACATTTAATAAGAAAGAACTGTGTGCGATGCTGTTGTTAATCGCACACGTTTTTTCTTGGTTGATTGTGTGTGCAGTAGAGATTGATCGCACACGTAGTGGATCCTAGAAACGTGTCTGATCTCCACGTCTATCGCAGACATTTCGCTTTCGCAAACCGTGTGCAGTGTAATCCCTAATTAGTCCCTAATTTAAAAATCACATGTTTTGAATTTGAAAGTAGGCAATCACTTATTTCATATCCAACCTTGTTTATTACAAATATAGGTGCAACCACGAATGCATAATTCGATGCACAGGTACATATACTGAAGAACTACAGAAGCACCAAGTAAAGAATGATGAACCACAGTTGTACTAAAGACTGTAAAGAGAGAGACGAAAGACATTCTGGTTGCTGGAGAAGGTGAAGCGGAATGCCCATATTGTGCCCTCCCCCATGCGTAATGCGCGCATGACTCAAGGCCAACCCCTTGTGATGGCTGCCCGTCCATCCTTCACTGTCTTCATGAGGACTTCTCCATGCTCATTGTAGTCTGGATGAAATACTTTAACCTTCATTGCGTGTCCACCAATCATGTACTTTGCGAGGTAATCTTGAGTGAACTGCTTCGGGAACCACTGCGAATGAAAAGATTCAGACATTGTTGTCTAACAACTCATTATGGGCAGTAAAAAGAGAAGGCTGCAGAGTTTGTAGTTACCATCCTACAGCTCGTTGTTGTGTTGGATAGAGCATAAAAAAATAATTTGCTTGCCACCATTCGTATCTTTTTGCTAATAATCCTTATCAGTTTCCTCACTTGATGCTTGTTCACGAATATCTCATTGCCCCATACGCAAAAAGGGTCGATGCGTGGATCCTTGCCAAGGGCATATGTACCTACAAGCAACAAGTCAATATTAGAAGCTAACAAGTGTCCAGGCCTGGATCTATATGCACTACATTATGGAACGACGGGGGGAGTACAAGCCGAGGGATGTCATAGGTTAAGTGGTGGCCACTCCCGTTGTTGTCCTGCATAAGTAGTGGAAAGGCATGATAAGTACAGCAACCTTAACATCAAACAAATATAGCAAAGGTAAACAACATCATCTCCAAATGATAGCTTGAATGTGTTGGTTTCAGCATGCTATTAAAGCAGATATAAAATGGAAGGCAATGTTACTGACAATATGCTTAACGGTCATCAAATATTGCAATTCAAACTGGTATTGTTGAAAATGAATAGAATGTAGGTAATGCTTAAACATCACACTGGATAAATGTGTAAAACTGAAATAAAGGGCATGTGTTAACTACACCAGGCATAACTGGAGCCAAATATAGCCGTTCAAACTGGTATTGATGCAGTCGAGCGGCAAAGTTCCGACTTGCACATAATGAACATCACATTGTGAATGACTGAAATAAACAAGGCATAAATGATCAGTATAACAACCAAATATAGCCATTGAAAACTGGACAGAGTCTCACTGCAACCAACCTAACAAGCAAATACAAATAAACAGGGCATATGCTTGAAAACTGGACAAATGCTCACTGCAACCAACCTAACAAGCAAATACAGATAAACAAGGCATCTCCTTGAAAACTGGACAAATGCTCACTGCAACCAACCTAACAACCAAATACAGATAAACAAGGCATCTGCTTGATATCTGGACAAATGCTCACTGCAACCAACCTAAGAACCAAATACATATAAACAAGGCATCTGCTCAATAACTAAAAAAATGCTCACTGCAACCAACCTAACAACCAAATACAGATAAACAAGGCATCTACTCACTATAAACAACCAAATATAGCCATTCGTGAAACTGGAGTGGACAATTCATACTTAAACATCACATAGCCCTACTGAACAATACATTTTTGCATAACTGAAATAATTAAACAGGGCACAGTTAAAACACCACACGGCAAATGCTACTACAACAAAGGGTACGAGTTGGCAAGCTAGAAAAGGTAAGATTTGCTGATAGGATGTTGCCTCACATGTCATGGGCGGGATCCTTCCAGTTGGAAGAGCACAGACCCATGGTGCGCTCTCTGATGTCACAGATGGGCTGTTTCACCTTGGAAGAACCTTTGTGGGTACCCTCCTCGTGGTTGTGGTCGATGAGATCTGACTTGGCAATTAAGGATCCCAAGCCGCCGCCGTAGAACGTGTCCTTCAGAAATGACAAAATGGGCTCGATGGTGTACAAGGATCGCAAATCCTTGACCGCGTGGCAGAGGAGATCAGCGGCAGGGCCGTCTAAGAGATTGACGGCGGTTGAACCAGAGGGGTTGGGGATGGACCACTTAACCTATGACATGGCCCATGTGAATCCGTCGCTGTCGACGAGCTTGATGTCGTAGCCAGCTTTCCCGAGATACAGTAATACGCTAGCCCGCTGACATGAAGCCTTCGGCATGGCAACGTAGTCAACGTCTTCTCCGGCTTCTGCGGCGACGTGTTGCTCCAGGATCGACAGGTCGGGGCGAACGGCGGCCACCTCGCCAACGTCCGCCAGAGAGGCCATGATAAACTTCTTCTTGGCCGAACGCTCATCGGGCTCCCCGGGATATGTGGTCAAGCTTAGGCTGTGACATTCTGGAGCAGGAGATGTGGATCTGGCGGGGAGGGACACCGCATGCCTCATCTAAAAACTCAGGGGAGTGGGGCGACGGTATGGGAATCGCTGGGTAACCTGAACTTTATTATCTAAGCTAGGAGGAACGGGCAGACCGGTAGGGGTTGGCGGCGGCGGCGGCGAGCTAGGGTTCGAGGGGGGGAGGGGGCCGGGTGTGGGGACTGTGGAGGGGGTGGTGTTTGAGGATACGCCGCAGCTACTGAAAATTTTAGTAATGGTGGGTGGAGATGGTGGTGGACGAGGGAGGGCGACGGTTCAAATGCCTCGGCTACTGCAATTTTACTATAAGGTCGGTGCTGGAGGAGTGTGGGCGACGGTTGAAGTACGGTGGCTACTAAAATTTGGGTAAAGGAATTGATGCGGGGCGGGAGTACCCAAGATCGTGCATGGTCCAATAAGAATATGCGTGTATAATAATAAGGAAAAGTGGCGGAACCGCCGATTTTTGTAACCCTCAAGGCGGGTAGTTTGTTTTTAGATTTCTAGCTAGCTGGTCTATCGAACACGGTTCATCCTAATTTTCAAACGCAGATGTGGAATTCAATCTAAATAAACTACCCACCTTTAGCTTGCGCAGGTGGTGATTTTACAGCACACTTGCATCGCACACGCTTAAGCGAGTATCTCCACCTTTGCTCACACTTGCGCAGTCGTGGTGATTTTACAGCGCACTTGCATCGCACACGGTTGAGCCAGTACCTCCACCTTTGCTCGCACTTGCGCAGTCGTGGTGATTCATAGCGCACTTGCATCGCACACGGTTAAGATATTATACCCATGTCCGTTGAGCATCATCAGAGTCTTTGCAGCAAAAAAACGTTAGAGAGGGTCAGAAGACAGCCACACCAGCATGTGGCCCAAATATATATGAGTGAAAAGGGTGGTCTGTGATGTTCAAACTTACAATGCACAACTTTGACCATGCGGGCCCATGGTTGGGCGCTTCGTCGAAGATCGATGAGAGGGGCCAGACGTCAAGAACCACCTGGAAGTGGCCAAATATATGTAGGAATATAGGGTGTGATGTTTAGAACTTTAAATACACTATGCACAACTTTGGTGGCACCTGCCTCGCAAACCCGAAAGCACCCTTGGATATATCTATAATGACATAATGTCGTAGCTAGCTAGGGTGCTTGACCCACCTCCCACTTCGTGTTAGCGGGGCGGATGCACGTAATGATACTTTGGTCATACATGCATGTCGCCATGACCTACCATAAGACGGACCAGTGAATCTATCGGTTGGTCAAACAACAACTATTGTTGTCGATAAACCACTTGGGCCAATAGATTGAACCATCATAAAAATCGCACGAGAGGGACCACAAACCAGCACCTCTTGCATGCGGCCCAAAATGATGTACGTTGGAAGGGGTGATGTGTGTTTTCAATATAGAATAATGTACAATTTAGATGTGGTGCCTGCCTCTCGATACAGACAACAACCATGAAGTCCAGGTAGTTAAGGACGAGATATGCAGGGTACGGTGTAGGTCAAACCCAGCAATCCGAGCATGTGGGAGGGAATCCTGACAACGCATGAGCTCGAGCTTTGGTTGAACGACATGTGACGGTGACCGGACCTAACACGAACTAGGAGGAATCCATTCATGGCCAACACATACCCCTCATTATCGGTCAAAGGGATGATATATATACACTCGGGGAGCCCACATATATGCGTGTCATCACAAAAAACTGCACAAGGGAGACGTGGTCGATCAGAAGACCCCGTATACACTGCATGCGGCCCAAAAATATGTATGGGTACGGTGGTGTGTGATGTGTTTAAATCCCGAATGCACAACTTCGATGGGCCACCAACTATATTACAAACCGAACACCGTACCCGACCCCAAGCCTGGTTCAATACGTACGATGTCGGTTTCCCAACTTTATTTGGTCTAACATGGCACACATAGCAATAGGAAACCATCATGGTCAAACCCTTCTCCTATGTTGGGTCAAAGGGATAGATTGTGTGGGCCCCCTCGTTATCGGTCAAGGATAATATATATACCTCGGGGAGCCCACAGATATGTGCGGCGTCTATAAACCGCACAAGGGAGACATGCTTGATCAGAACACCCGGCCCCCTATACCCTGCATGCGACCTGAAAAAATGTATGGGTCTGGTGTGTGATTTGTTCAAATCCCGAAAGCACAAGTTCGATGGGGCACCAACTACATCAGTAACATTACAAACTGAACATCTAACCCCCCGCGGCCAGGTTAAAGACGTACGATGTCGGGAATGCAACTTCGAGGCGGATGGGGGGGTAGGGGCTGGGTGCCGTCCAACGCATGTGCTGAAACTTGAGTTGCTCTAACATAGCACACTGAGCAAAGAGTAAACCCTTCTCGTGCGTTGAGTCAAAGGGATAATTTGTGTGGGCCTACAGATGTCGATCATTCTTTGATTTTTTAGAACAAAAAATAACCAATAAAAACATAGTCTACAAATTAGCAAAACAAGGATCCCAAGGTTTATATAATCGCCATGATAGGTCACTATAGAGTCAATCATTCTTTGATTTTTTAGAACAAAAAATAACCAATAAAAACATAGTCTACAAATCTTGAGATATGTTTAAATGAAGCTTGAGATATGCAACTTCCCACTGGGTCACCCATCCTTAGACTACTCTAGCCCGAGCATGTTTAACTTCTGCGTTCTATTCGACTAGGCTAGCGGATGGGAAGCCGCCCCTTGCTGATAGGAATTGCCTCCTTGCCTTTAAGGCGTTCCACGCTGGTCACCCTATGGGACCTACTCCCTCCTATCACACACATTTGTGCTTTTAGAAACTGTGTGCGATATTTACATGGTCGGTGTGTCGCCGCCTAGCCTTCAATGAGCACTGACACTGGCAGCGGGAAAACGATGGGAGAAGAGGCGGGAAACCGATGAGAGGAGTGGCAGGAAACGGTAGCGTGTTTGGATATATAACAACATTAATATAGAAAACTTAGTAGAGAAGGAAGCGTGAGCTAGCACGACACATGCGCACAGTGCTTACCCATATATTGCATGTGCTGTCGAAAGGGATGAGGATTGTCGTTCGATCTGGGACCATCCAAGGGTGCAGATGTACGATCCGTGGGGTTTGGGTTCTGGCCAATCAGAACGCATGACTCAGATCGCGCGTGCAGCAGGGGGGCATCGGCCACGGTTTGGTAGGCACACGGCTTTCGTGAGTGAACCGTGTGCTATTTGAAAACATTTCGTGAGAAGAATCTCTGTTTTTAAATCCCCGTAAATCCAAAACTCACCCAAAAATTGTGAAACTTGGCATGGTGTCACGACATGGCACATATATGTCGAGGAAATTTTTTTGTCCATTTTGGCGCAAGTTTTATTACAAGCCTCTTACAAACCGGAGGTTCTCTCAAAGAAGCCTCGTGGTTCCAATAGGGAAACGTGTCCCCCTTGTGGGCGAAATGATAATCACTGCCTCTTTTCGCCTTGTATTTTCTTCTACGGGCAATATGGAACAACAGGATATTCATGCTAAAATTTAAACTTATTCAGGGTTCATTTAGCCTTTTTATACACTAATTGAGTTTCCTAGGCATTTAATGTCCATAATTCAAATCTGAACTACAAATACATGCTCCAGTTCACCAAAATGGCTAGACAAATTATACATGTGTCCTTGGGTGCATGGTTAGGTCCCTTGCCAGGAATGGGAATGAATTACAACCGTACCGGCGTCCTGGCTCTTCCTCAAACATTTGGTACTCGGTTTTTAAATCCCCATAAATCCAAAACTCACAAGAAAGTCATGAAAGTTGGCATGGTGTCACGTCATAGCATATATATGTTGTGGTAAAAACATTGTCCAATTTGGGCCAAGCTTTATTACAAACCGGAGTTGTCGCAAGAACCCTCGTGGTTTCGATAGGGAAATGAGTCCCCTTGTGGGCGAAATGATAATCGCTCCCTCTTCTAGCCTTGTATTTTCTTCTACACGCAACATGGAACAACGGGAGATTCGCGCTGAACTTTGAAATTATTCAGGGTTTGTTTGACCTTTTTTATTCATTAATTGAGTTTTCTAGGCATTTAATGTCCATAATTCAAATCCGAACTACAAATACATGCTCCAGTGCACCAAAATGGCTAGAAAAAATGTACATGTGTCCTTGGGGTGCATGTTTAGGTCCCATGGACGGAATGGGAATGAATTTAACCATCTCGGTGTCCTGGCTCGGCCACAAACATTGCGAATCTCGGTTTTTAAATCTCTGTAAATCCAAAACTCACCAGGAAATCATGAAACTTGGCATGGTGTCACTACATGGCACATATATGTTGTGGTGAAATAATTGTCCAATTTGGGCCAAGCTATATTACAAGCCTCTTACAAACCAAAGCTTCTCGCAACCCTCGTGGTTCCGGTAGGGAAACATGCCCCTCTGGTGGGCGAAACGATAATCGCTGCCTCTTCTTGCCTTGAACTTTGTTTTCTACAGGCAACATCGAATAACAGGAGTGTCGTGCTGAAAGTTGAAACTGTTTAGGGTTCGTTTGGCCATTTTATATATTAATTAAGTTTTCTAGGCATTTAATGTAGTCCATAATTCAAATTTGAACTACAAGCACATGCTCCAGTGAAGCAAAAATGGGTGGAAAATCGTACATGTGTCATTGGGTGCATGTTTAGGTCTCATTGAATGCATGGGAATGAATTACAAACTTCTCGTCGTCCTAAAACATTGAGAATCTTGGTTTTTAAATCCCAGTAAATCGAAAACTCACCCAAAAACATCAAACTTGGCATGGTTTCATGACATGGCACATATATGCCGTGGTAAAAAAAATCGTCAAGTTTGAGACAAGGCACACACATTAATAGCCAACGAAGTCCTTTTGAAACAAATAGCTAACATTTAATATCGCAAACGGTTGTATTATATGAACCTTGTGTTCACGTAACCATTTAAGTGCGGCCACGCGTCCCTCTTTTCTTATGGGATAGTACTACCTCCGTCCTCGTTCATTGGTCATCTTTGTATTTTGTGCCAAAATTTAACCATACTCGGTGGCGTGCTTGCAGCTGTTTCATTAGACGGGACGAGCGCGAGAAGTCCACCGTGCAGGCTCGATGGGACGCGTGCGAGCAGTCCACTGCGCAGGCTCGACGGGACGCGTGCATCCTGTCCACCTCGCAGGCTTGACGTGACACGTGCGAGCAGCAAGGCCGCCCATGCTCACCGGGAAGCAAGCTCTTTGACCTCCATCCACCAGCCGCCCGCCTCGCTCACAACTTCTCCATTAATGGTGGGCGAGCCGCTGTTTAACACGCGGTTAATTAAAGCACTGGACGTAGGGTGTTTGCTTGTGATCCCATGGCCCCGCTCAATGTTAGCATTTGCTTTGTTCGTGTTTTCAACTCGTATTCCGGCCTAATTTAAAATGCCACATAGGGCAATGGATAATACGATGACAAATAAAATGGCAACGGATAATACGATGGCAAATTTACAATGGCGCGGATAATAATTGTCTTACATATTCTAGATAATTTAAAATGCCACATGCGGCAAAGCCCGGAAGACACGGGGGCAAGAGAAGAAGGAAATCACAGACAATGATCTGGGTCACTACTGTCTCTACTGCTCGATGGATCGTCGGGTGACGACATCCTCCAGCTCCTTCTTCAATTCCTCATGACTTTGCTTGAAAGCAGCCACAGATTCCTCCACCTCCTGCTCGCGCTCGATCCGAAGCTTCCTCAAGTCACCCATCAGTTCCTCGACGACCGCTGTCAGTGTCATCCCCGAGGCACTGCTCTGCACATGCAGCATCTTCCAGCTGGTGGCCTCCTCCTCCTTCTCGGCGAGCGCCTTGAGGAGCTTCGCATTGTCACCCATGAGTTGCTCGACAAGGCCAGTCACCTTCTCAACCAAGGCATCGATGATCTCGAGCAGCTTCATCAAGCCGCCGACCAGCTCCTGCTGCTTAATGAGGCCAGCAAGAATGTCGTTGTTGCCGGCCAAGGACTTCAGCAACACCAACTCGTTGCGATCGCCGATGCGGCAAGTGAGCTTGTGAGAGCCCTCGCGTGCCCGTGAGAGCTCATTCGAGGGCTCCGCGGCATGCCGAGACATCTCTGTTGCGGCTGCCGCTTGGCGGCGGGACCTCTCTAGTGCTTCCGCGGCCTTGGTCTTTGCTGCCTGGTTATATGTCCACCCGAAACTCCTCCTACCGGTCATCGTGGAACGACTTGACGGGAAAGACCAGTTTTGTGGGTGATGAGGAGAGGAACTGTGAAGTAATTTTCGAGTGGGTAATTTTTATAGCCCGGTGCTAAGTGTGAACACATAATAGTTTGATCGGTGTGAACAGATTTGCAATTACTTATTGCATTTTAATCTGCAAAGGTCAAAATTTATTGATGGTTCTGGGCATACAAAGTCCGTTTCTATTGTTCTGGCTCATCGCAAACATTTCTTATGGATCAACCATATGTGACGCATCGGAAGCCCGAAACGTGGGCCCGCGATCTCAGATGTACGTGTACATGTCTGCCCACTATCACACACGGTCAAGATATCACCATCGTGTCCGATGGATGCGCCATCGCGCCTCCCACGGGGTGCCAGAAGGTTGACCACGTGGTTGCTCGCCGTTGAGGCGGCCGCGGCGCGCTCTGCTCGCGTCTGTCCGCGCATTTTGCTCGCCATTGAGGCGGCCGCGGCGCGCTCCACTCTAGCGTCCCTGCGCGCGCTCTGCTCGCCGTTGAGGCAAATTTACAATGGCAACGGTTAATAATTGTCTTACATATTCAGGATAATTTAAAATGCCACATGCGGCAATGCCCAAAACACTCACGACCTACATATGCATACAATTATAATAAAATATAGGCTAAAAGGCTGAGCTGGCGGCCTTCCGACGATGGTCTTCTCGGACTCCATGATCAACATAGCACCCTTGCGGCCGTTCATTCCAAGTGTCCCGACCCGCCTCCGCCTACGGAGCTGCTAGCGCTGGGAGGCTCTTGGGGCTGTTGAGCCTCTTCCAGAAGAGCTTGACAGCGTGCAATCGCACGCATGATATCTCTGCGGAGCCGCTCCATTTCCATGTCTCTGGCCTGGTAGCAAATTCCGTCCATCACCGGCATCCTCAACATATCACGTTGGCGATGTTCTACTTCGTCGGGGACGTCAACTCCGCCAGGGATGCTCTCGAGCTTGGCCTGAAGGAAATATGCCCTAGAGGCAATAATAAAGTTATTATTTATTTCCTTATATCATGATAAAAGTTTATTATTCATGCTAGAATTGTATTAACCTGAAACATAATACTTGTGTGAATACATAGACAAACAGAGTGTCACTAGTATGCCTCTACTAAGACTAGCTCGTTGATCAAAGATGGTTATGTTTCCTAGCCATAGACATGAGTTGTCATTTGATTGACGGGATCACATCATTAGGAGAATGATGTGATTGACTTGACCCATTCCGTTAGCTTAGCACTTGATCATTTAGTATTCTGCTATTGCTTTCTTCATGACTTATACATGTTCCTATGACTATGAGATTATGCAACTCCCGTTTACCGGAGGAACACTTTGTGTGCTACCAAACGTCACAACGTAACTGGGTGATTATAAAGGTGCTCTACAGGTGTCTCCGAAGGTACTTGTTGGGTTGGCGTATTTCGAGATTAGGATTTGTCACTCCGATTGTCGGAGAGGTATCTCTGGGCCCACTCAGTAATGCACATCACTATAAGCCTTGCAAGCATTGTAACTAATGAGTTAGTTGCAGGATGATGTATTACGGAACGAGTAAAGAGACTTGCCGGTAATGAGATTGAACTAGGTATTGAGATACCGACGATCGAATCTCGGGTAAGTAACATACCGATGACAAAGGGAACAAACGTATGTTGTTATGCGGTTTGACCGATAAAGATCTTCGTAGAATATGTAGGAGCCAATATGAGCATCCAGGTTCCGCTATTGGTTATTGACCGGAGACGTGTCTCGGTCATGTCTACATAGTTCTCGAACCCGTAGGGTCCGCACGCTTAAAGTTTGATGACGGTTATATTATGAGTTTATGTGTTTTGATGTACCGAAGGTAGTTCAGAGTCCCGGATGTGATCACAGACATGACAAGGAGTCTCGAAATGGTCGAGACATAAAGATCGATATATTGGACGACTATGTTCGGACACCGGAAGGGTTCCGGAAGGTTTCGGACATTTACCAGAGAACCGGGGGGTTACCAGAACCCCCCGGGGGGTTTATTGGGCCATGATGGGCCTTAGTGGAGAAGAGGAAGGGAGGCAAGGCAGGCCGCGCGCCCCCCTCCCCTCTAGTCCGAATTGGACTAGGAGGGGGGGCGGCGCCCCCTCTTTCCTTCTATCCCTCTCTCCCTTCCTTCCCCTCTCCTTGTTGGAATAGGAAAAAGGGGAGTCCTACTCCCGGTGGGAGTAGGACTCCTCCCTGGCGCGCCTCCTCCTGGCCGACCGGCCTCCTCCCCCTGGTCCTTTATATACGGGGGCAGGGGGGCACCTCTAGACACAACAATTGATCTGTTGATCTCTTAGCCGTGTGCGGTCCCCCTTCCACCATAATCCACCTCGATCATATCATAGCGGTGCTTAGGCGAAGCCCTGCGTCGGTAGCAACATCATCACCGTCACCACGCCGTCGTGCTGACGGAACTCTCCCTCGAAGCTCGGCTGGATCGGAGCTCATGGGACGTCATCGAGTTGAACGTGTGCTGAACTCGGAGGTGCCGTGCGTTCGGTACTTGGATCGGTCGGATCATGAAGACGTACGACTACATCAACCGCGTTGTGCTAACGCTTCCGCTTTCGGTCTACGAGGGTACGTGGACACACTCTCCCCTCTCGTTGCTATGCATCACCATGATCTTGCGTGTGCGTAGGAAATTTTTGAAATTACTGCGTTCCCCAACAGTGGCATCCGAGCCAGGTTTTATGAGTTGATGTTATATGCACGAGTAGAACACAAGTGAGTTGTGGGCGATACAAGTCATACTGCTTACCAGCATGTCATACTTTGGTTCGGCGGTATTGTTGGATGAAGCGGCCCAGACCGACATTACGCGTACGCTTACGCGAGACTGGTTCTACCGACGTGCTTTGCACACAGATGGCTGGCGGGTGTCAGTTTCTCCAACTTTAGTTGAACCGAGTGTGGCTACGCCCGGTCCTTGAGAAGGTTAAAAAAGCACTAACTTGACGAACTATCGTTGTGGTTTTGATGCATAGGTAAGAACGGTTCTTGCTCAGCCCATAGCAGCCACGTAAAACTTGCAACAACAAAGTAGAGGACGTCTAACTTGTTTTTGCAGGGCATGTTGTGATGTGATATGGTCAAGGCATGATGCTATATTTTATTGTATGAGATGATCATGTTTTGTAACCGAGTTATCGGCAACTGGCAGGAGCCATATGGTTGTCACTTTATTGTATGCAATGCAATCGCCCTGTAATGCTTTACTTTATCACTAAGCGGTAGCGATAGTCGTAGAGGCATAAGTTGGTGAGATGACAACGATGCTACGATGGAGATCAAGGTGTCGCGCCGGTGACAATGGTGATCATGACGGTGCTTCGGAGATGAAGATCACAAGCACAAGATGATGATGGCCATATCATATCACTTATATTGATTGCATGTGATGTTTATCTTTTATGCATCTTATCTTGCTTTGATTGACGGTAGCATTATAAGATGATCTCTCACTAAATTATCAAGGTATAAGTGTTCTCCCTGAGTATGCACCGTTGCGAAAGTTCTTCGTGCTGAGACACCACGTGATGATCGGGTGTGATAGGCTCTACGTTCAAATACAACGGGTGCAAAACAGTTGCACACGCGGAATACTCAGGTTAAACTTGACGAGCCTAGCATATAACAGATATGGCCTCGGAACACTGAGACCAAAAGGTCGAGCGTGAATCATATAGTAGATATGATCAACATAGTGATGTTCACCATTGAAACTACTCCATCTCACGTGATGATCGGACATGGTTTAGTTGATTTGGATCACGTGATCACTTAGAGGATTAGAGGGATATCTATCTAAGTGGGAGTTCTTAAGTAATATGATTAAATTGAACTTAAATTTATCATGAACTTAGTACCTGATAGTATCTTGCTTGTCTATGTTGTTGTAGATAGATGGCCCGTGCTGTTGTTCCGTTGAATTTTAATGCGTTCCTTGAGAAAGCAAAGTTGAAAGATGATGGTAGCAATTACACGGACTGGGTCCGTAACTTGAGGATTATCCTCATTGCTGCACAGAAGAATTACGTCCTGGAAGCACCGCTGGGTGCCAGGCCTGCTGCAGGAGCAACACCAGATGTTATGAATGTCTGGCAGAGCAAAGCTGATGACTACTCGATAGTTCAGTGTGCCATGCTTTACGGCTTAGGACCGGGTCTTCAACGACGTTTTGAACGTCATGGAGCATATGAGATGTTCCAGGAGTTGAAGTTAATATTTCAAGCAAATGCCCGGATTGAGAGATATGAAGTCTCCAATAAGTTCTATAGCTGCAAGATGGAGGAGAATAGTTCTGTCAGTGAGCATATACTCAAAATGTCTGGGTATAATAATCACTTGATTCAGCTGGGAGTTAATCTTCCAGATGATAGCGTCATTGACAGAATTCTCCAATCACTGCCACCAAGCTACAAGAGCTTCGTGATGAACTATAATATGCAAGGGATGGAAAAGACTATTCCCGAGCTCTTCGCAATGCTAAAGGCTGCGGAGGTAGAAATGAAAAAGGAGCATCAAGTGTTGATGGTTAACAAAACCACCAGTTTCAAGAAAAAGGGCAAAGGGAAGAAGAAGGGGAACTTCAAGAAGAACGGCAAACAAGTTGCTGCTCAGGAGAAGAAACCCAAGTCTGGACCTAAGCCTGAGACTGAGTGCTTCTACTGCAAGCAGACTGGTCACTGGAAGCGGAACTGCCCCAAGTATTTGGCGGATAAGAAGGATGGCAAGGTGAACAAAGGTATATGTGATATACATGTTATTGATGTGTACCTTACTAATGCTCGCAGTAGCACCTGGGTATTTGATACTGGTTTTGTTGCTAATATTTGCAACTCGAAACAGGGACTATGGATTAAGCGAAGATTGGCTAAGGACGAGGTGACGATGCGCGTGGGAAATGGTTCCAAAGTCGATGTGATCGCAGTCGGCACACTACCTCTACATCTACCTTCGGGATTAGTTTTAGACCTAAATAATTGTTATTTGGTGCCAGCGTTGAGCATGAACATTATATCTGGATTTTGTTTGATGCGAGACGGTTATTCATTTAAATCAGAGAATAATGGTTGTTCTATTTATATGAGTAATATCTTTTATGGTCATGCACCCTTAAAGAGTGGTCTATTTTTGTTGAATCTCGATAGTAGTGATACACATATTCATAATATTGAAACCAAAAGATGCAGAGTTGATAATGATAGTGCAACTTATTTGTGGCACTGCCGTTTGGGTCATATCGGTGTAAAGCGCATGAAGAAACTCCATACTGATGGACTTTTGGAACCACTTGATTATGAATCACTTGGTACTTGCGAACCGTGCCTCATGGGCAAGATGACTAAAACGCCGTTCTCCGGAACTATGGAGCGAGCAACTGATTTGTTGGAGATCATACATATTGATGTATGTGGTCCAATGAATGTTGAGGCTCGCGGCGGGTATCATTATTTTCTCACCTTCACAGATGATTTGAGCAGATATGGGTATATCTACTTGATGAAGCATAAGTCTGAAACATTTGAAAAGTTCAAAGAATTTCAGAGTGAAGTGGAAAATCATCGTAACAAGAAAATAAAGTTTCTACGATCTGATCGTGGAGGAGAATATTTGAGTTATGAGTTTGGTCTTCATTTGAAACAATGCGGAATAGTTTCGCAACTCACGCCACCCGGAACACCACAACGTAATGGTGTGTCCGAACGTCGTAATCGTACTTTACTAGATATGGTGCGATCTATGATGTCTCTTACTGATTTACCGCTATCGTTTTGGGGTTATGCTCTAGAGACTGCTACATTCACGTTAAATAAGGCACCATCTAAATCCGTTGAGACGACGCCTTATGAACTGTGGTTTGGCAAGAAACCAAAGTTGTCGTTTCTTAAAGTTTGGGGCTACGATGCTTATGTGAAAAAGCTTCAACCTGATAAGCTCGAACCCAAATCGGAGAAATGTGTCTTCATAGGATACCCAAAAGAGACTGTTGGGTACACCTTCTATCACAGATCCGAAGGCAAGATTTTTGTTGCTAAGTTTGGATCCTTTCTAGAGAAGGAGTTTCTCTCGAAAGAAGTGAGTGGGAGGAAAGTAGAACTTGATGAGGTAACTGTACCTGCTTCCTTATTGGAAAGTAGTTCATCACAGAAATCTGTTCCTGTGACTCCTACACCAATTAGTGAGGAAGTTAATGATGATGATCATGAAACTTCAGATCAAGTTGTTACTGAACCTCGTAGGTCAACCAGAGTAAAATCCGCACCAGAGTGGTACGGTAATCCTGTTCTGGAGGTTATGTTACTAGACCATGACGAACCTACGAACTATGAAGAAGCGATGGTGAGCCCAGATTCCGCAAAATGGCTTGAAGCCATGAAATCTGAGATGGGATCCATGTATGAGAACAAAGTGTGGACTTTGGTTGACTTACCCGATGATCGGCAAGCAATTGAGAATAAATGGATCTTCAAGAAGAAGACTGACGCTGACGGTAATGTTACTGTCTATAAAGCTCGACTTGTTGCAAAAGGTTTTCGACAAGTTCAAGGGATTGACTACGATGAGACTTTCTCACCCGTAGCGATGCTTAAGTTTGTCCGAATCATGTTAGCAATTGCCGCATTTTATGATTATGAAATTTGGCAAATGGATGTCAAAACTGCATTCCTGAATGGATTTCTGGAAGAAGAGTTGTATATGATGCAACCGGAAGGTTTTATCGATCCAAAGGGAGCTAACAAAGTGTGCAAGCTCCAGCGATCCATTTATGGACTGGTGCAAGCCTCTCGGAGTTGGAATAAACATTTTGATAGTGTGATCAAAGCATATGGTTTTATACAGACTTTTGGAGAAGCCTGTATTTACAAGAAAGTGAGTGGGAGCTCTGTAGCATTTCTGATATTATATGTGGATGACATATTGTTGATCGGAAATGATATAAAATTTCTGGATAGCATAAAGGGATATTTGAACAAAAGTTTTTCTATGAAGGACCTCGGTGAAGCTGCTTATATATTGGGCATCAAGATCTATAGAGATAGATCAAGACGCTTAATTGGACTTTCACAAAGCCCATACCTTGACAAAGTTTTGAAGAAGTTCAAAATGGATCAAGCAAAGAAAGGGTTCTTGCCTGTGTTACAAGGTGTGAAGTTGAGTAAGACTCAATGCCCGACCACTGCAGAAGATAGAGAGAAGATGAAAGATGTTCCCTATGCTTCAACCATAGGCTCTATCATGTATGCGATGCTGTGTACCAGACCTGATGTGTGCCTTGCTATTAGTTTAGCAGGGAGGTACCAAAGTAATCCAGGAGTGGATCACTGGACAGCGGTCAAGAACATCCTGAAATACCTGAAAAGGACTAAGGATATGTTTCTCGTTTATGGAGGTGACAAAGAGCTCGTCGTAAACGGTTACGTCGATGCAAGCTTTGACACTGATCCGGACGATTCTAAATCGCAAACCGGGTACGTGTTTATATTGAACGGTGGAGCTGTCAGTTGGACAAGTTCTAAACAAAGCGTCGTGGTGGGATCTATGTGTGAAGTGGAGTACATAGCTGCTTCAAAAGCAGCAAATGAAGGAGTCTGGATGAAGGAGTTCATATCCGATCTAGGTGTCATACCTAGTGCATCGGGTCCAATGAAAATCTTTTGTGACAATACTGGTGCAATTGCCTTGGCAAAGGAATCCAGATTCCACAAGAGAACCAAACACATCAAGAGACGTTTCAACTCCATCCGGGATCAAGTCCAGGTGGGAGACATAGAGATTTGCAAGATACATACGGATCTGAATGTTGCAGACCCATTGACTAAGCCTCTTCCATGAGCAAAACATGATCAGCACCAAGACTCCATGGGTGTTAGAATCATTACTGTGTAATCTAGATTATTGACTCTAGTGCAAGTGGGAGACTGAAGGAAATATGCCCTAGAGGCAATAATAAAGTTATTATTTATTTCCTTATATCATGATAAAAGTTTATTATTCATGCTAGAATTGTATTAACCGGGAACATAATACTTGTGTGAATACATAGACAAACAGAGTGTCACTAGTATGCCTCTACTAAGACTAGCTCGTTGATCAAAGATGGTTATGTTTCCTAGCCATAGACATGAGTTGTCATTTGATTGACGGGATCACATCATTAGGAGAATGATGTGATTGACTTGACCCATTCCGTTAGCTTAGCACTCGATCGTTTAGTATTCTGCTATTGCTTTCTTCATGACTTATACATGTTCCTATGACTATGAGATTATGCAACTCCCGTTTACCGGAGGAACACTTTGTGTGCTACCAAACGTCACAACGTAACTGGGTGATTATAAAGGTGCTCTACAGGTGTCTCCGAAGGTACTTGTTTGGTTGGCGTATTTCGAGATTAGGATTTGTCACTCCGATTGTCGGAGAGGTATCTCTGGGCCCACTCAGTAATGCACATCACTATAAGCCTTGCAAGCATTGTAACTAATGAGTTAGTTGCGGGATGATGTATTACGGAACGAGTAAAGAGACTTGCCAGTAATGAGATTGAACTAGGTATTGAGATACCGACGATCGAATCTCGGGTAAGTAACATACCGATGACAAAGGGAACAAACGTATGTTGTTATGCGGTTTGACCGATAAAGATCTTCGTAGAATATGTAGGAGCCAATATGAGCATCCAGGTTCCGCTATTGGTTATTGACCGGAGACGTGTCTCGGTCATGTCTACATAGTTCTCAAACCCGTAGGGTCCGCACGCTTAAAGTTTGATGACGGTTATATTATGAGTTTATGTGTTTTGATGTACCGAAGGTAGTTCGGAGTCCCGGATGTGATCACGGACATGACAAGGAGTCTCGAAATGGTCAAGACATAAAGATCGATATATTGGACGACTATGTTCGGACACCGGAAGGGTTCCGGAAGGTTTCGGACATTTACCGGAGAACCGGGGGGTTACCGGAACCCCCCCGGGGGTTTATTGGGCCATGATGGGCCTTAGTGGAGAAGAGGAAGGGAGGCAAGGCAGGCCGCGCGCCCCCCTCCCCTCTGGTCCGAAATGGACTAGGAGGGGGGGCGGCGCCCCCTCTTTCCTTCTCTCCCTCTCTCCCTTCCTTCCCCTCTCCTTGTTGGAATAGGAAAAAGGGGAGTCCTACTCCCGGTGGGAGTAGGACTCCTCCCTGGCGCGCCTCCTCCTGGCCGGCCGGCCTCCTCCCCCTGGTCCTTTATATACGGGGGCAGGGGGGCACCTCTAGACACAACAATTGATCTGTTGATCTCTTAGCCGTGTGCGGTGCCCCCTTCCACCATAATCCACCTCGATCATATCGTAGCAGTGCTTAGGCGAAGCCCTGCGTCGGTAGCAACATCATCACCGTCACCACGCCGTCGTGCTGACGGAACTCTCCCTCGAAGCTCGGCTGGATCGGAGCTCGTGGGACGTCATCGAGTTGAACGTGTGCTGAACTAGGAGGTGCCATGCGTTCGGTACTTGGATCGGTCGGATCGTGAAGACGTACGACTACATCAACCGCGTTGTGCTAACGCTTCCGCTTTCGGTCTACGAGGGTACGTGGACACACTCTCCCCTCTCATTGCTATGCATCACCATGATCTTGCGTGTGCGTAGGAAATTTTTGAAATTACTGCGTTCCCCAACATGGCCACCACATCGTCGGGATCGAGGTTGACACGGCCGCCGTGGGTAGTGATGAAGCCGCAGGCTGGCTGTGTCTTGACTGAATCGCAAAGGTCCTCTGCCCATTCCTTGCGGGGATCAAGCTCTCGATGAGCACTGGTGACGGCGGCTCTTCGGGTGGGTCGTCGATCATGCCACCGAGCAGCTCTGGATCTTCTGCACGGTGGATGGCAAACTACTCATCACACCTCCTCTGCAATATGTCGATTGTGCGCCCAAGGACTATCACGCCGATATCGCTGCCGATGGGCCATGGTGCATGCACCGACCGATGAAGCTCTTGCTCCCCGACCTGCTGCGGCTCGTTGTCCTCGCCGAAGATGTAATGCAGGTAGGGGTCGACATCGAAGCTTTGGTCGTTGTCTGGCATGCTTGGAATAACTAATGGTAGATGGGTGAGGACTAGATCTGCGCAGAGTGTCGCGACGGTGCGTTGCCGCCTGGGTTATATGCAGCAAGCCATTAGCTGGTGGTGGGAAATCGATGAGGGAAGAGGCGTGGATTTTACAATTCACCCATGTGGAGCGCGGGAAGCATTCGCTGGAACGCGGGAAGACTAAGTGGAGCACACACACAACCTGAATACCGTATGCGGTGCCACGTGTTATTTATCACACACGTGTTAACATAAGGAAACGTATGTGTAACTTACTAATCATCACACACGAGTACTCGCAGACGCATTGTGTGCGATACTCCTAGCCACCGCAAGCAACTAGTTTGCATTTTTCAAAGTTTTTTGTACAAACAGAATCACACACGAACTAACTATAGTAACCGTATGTGTTATAATTTCTCATCGCAAACAGTTCATCCGAGTGGGCTGTTTGCTGCGTATCACACACATCTTGTTTACACGAATCATTTGTGTTCTTTTGGCTCATCGCAAATAGTTCATCTATGTGAACTGTATGCCGCATATCACACACATCTTGTTAAGTTGAACCGTTTATGTTCTCTTCCCTAATCGAAAACAGTTTGTCCGAGTGAACCGTATGTCGTATATCACACACACCTTGATCTGACTGACCATTTATGTTGCATTCCCTAATAGCAAACAGTTCATCGGAGCGAACTGTATGCCGTATATTGCACACAAATTGATATGGCTGCCCGTTTCTGTTGTTCTGTCTAATCACAAACAGTTCGTATGGATCAACCGTATGCCCCGCATCACACACGTAACTAAAATTTGAATCGTGTTTGATGTCTCCGCCATCGCAAATGTTTTGCATCTTTTTTTACGATTTTTTTACATCCCCATTTGCGATTAATGCATCGCACACAGTTTCGTCAAAGGGTCTCTGATCATAGTGTTGCGTTAGCAGCATCCTACAGTAGTGTGACATTCATTGATCGGCAAGTGAAAATATACTTGAAGAGACCCCAATGGGGTGGACAACCCAAGAAGTTTTCATAGAGAGAAATGAAAGCCGAGAGATAGATGATGGCGTTGGGAGGAAGATGGTGGAAGTGCGCGCCGAAGTAGTCGAGGAACGCTCGGAAAAATGGGTGGGGAGGCATCGAGAAGCCCCGCTCGATGTGGGTGACGAGCAGGACGCGCTCCTCCTCTTGAGGCGCCGGCTCGATCTCTCCCACGCCCGGGCGACGCCACCCGTCATGCGGGATCAAGCCCTCCTCTGCGAGCTCCTCCAACCGCTGAGTCGTGATGCGCGACGGGATCCAGTCCTCCGCCGCGCTGCCGGCCGTCGCACCAGAGCCGGAGGAGGCAGCCTTCCCCGCCTTCTTCACTTTCTCTGCCTTGGCTGTGGAATCCCTCGCCATCACTGCGTACTCGAGAGGAGGAAGGAAGCAGAGGAGTCGGAGCGAGAGAAAGGGGATCTGAGGGCCGGACCCCTGCCCCCAAATCTTTTATATCACCAGGCAAAATCTCCAGCCGGATCTCCCGCCACAGATCCCTGGATCGACGGCCCGCGCGACGGGGCTTTGCGTAGAGCAGGCGCAGCACATGTCGAAAGTTGTGCATGAAAATCGAGGGGCCACGCCCCCACTTTCCCACTAACGCATGACGTTACCGCTTTCGCGCGCAAACGCGCGAATTCAAATCCTGAGATTTCCGGGATGAGTCAATCCAATTGATCAACCCCAATTCCTTTCCTAAAGGATGCCTGTCAATATGACTGACCACCCTCATCGGGAACCCGTGCACTCAGCCATGTTAAACACTAGACTGAAGTATCCTTCAGGATCGTTATGTGGCGAGCTTGACACCCCTCTGCGGGTTCACTTGGCCCTCTCAGTAGGCTCCAAGGCGCATGACTCGTAAACCTAGACTCGTAGAAGGCCTGCGCTAGCTTTCCCCTGGGATAAGGAGTGGCGTCTCTCCGGAGTGTCACACCACGCGCCGGCGTCACCACTCGAGTTGTAATGGCATGCTCTCGGGCCCCCAATCTATCTCCTCCGAGAGACAAAACGAATGCCACCGGGTTTTTCTCGATGATCAACAACACTTGGTCATCTGGGTAAACCTAAAGTCCAGAATCCGTTGTGTTTTCGTCCAAGGAACAACAAACCACGATTCGGAAACATATTCCGAGTGCCCCAGCAGCACTCGAACTCAACCGAGAGATCGGTTTGTTTGTCCTACGAAATCCCAACCGATTCGGGGGCTAATGATGTGGTCACCTATTACAGGTAGGGTCAAGGACCCATCATTCGAGACCCACATGGGGCCCATAACCATCATAGGTAGGTCCCTGGACCATGCCAACATTCGGATGCATACATCAGGAAGTCCACTCGGACAGCTCGACAGCACTCGGACGACCACACGTCACTCGGCTGATGGACCACCACTCGGACATAGAAGGCATGAGGACGTCGCGGGAGCTGCAACGGTTGAGGAATCCCAAGTCATCCACTAACTAGAGTTATAGCTACCGTTACCTGTAACTGTTGTAGTAGAGGCTCATTACACTAGTAACTGACTCATTCAATGTCATTAATTGCCTCGACGGCGTGGGAGACATGGGGCTGCGGCGCACTCTATATAAGCCGCACCCCCTCCATAACTAGGCACGAGCAACCTTTGTAACCATACCTATCAAATCAAAGTAAGCCTCAGGGCACGAGATGTAGGTCTTTTACCTCCACCGAGTGAGGGGCCTGAACTCGTTAACCACCGAGTGTTACACCTGCGCCGTAGCTAGGCTCTGCCCCTCTTATTCATACCCCTAGTACTCATTGTCAGGATCGTAACCCCGACAGGCGGCGCCCGCATGTCCTCATGGATGGCCAGGCTCAGCCGGCCATGACGCCTCGACCCATTCCTCATTCCTGGTCTCGGGCGGCGCGCCCCATTCCTGGGCTCGGGCGGCGTGGACTCCACTGTGACGCATCACCCCTTTCCTTGGCTCCTGTGGCATGAACGCCGGCAGCAAACGACGGCGCGTGCCCATCGGTGGAGAAGGCAAATGGACAAGGAGCGGTGGTGCCCGGTGGTGAACCAGTTTAAAAGATTATAGGGGTGTTTCTGCAAAAACGAAGCATTTTCTCAGATACCCACTTAAAATATGACTGCGGGTTAATTTCTTGAAAATGGAGGGACTTTTCTGTAAAAAACACCAATGACGTACGACCAGAAGCAATAAGCGCTTTATTATTAGGGAAAGATTTCTAACATTCAAGTTTGCAGGATCCAACTGAAACTCCGATGGCACAACAGGTATGTTTTCAAAAACTTCCTGGTTTACCTGGTTTGCTGTTGTAATCATCTTACCAACTTCAACTTTTCAGGATCCAACTGGAAGTCCAATTGCACAGCAGGTACATTTTCAAAATTTTATTTGTGTAACAGGTTTGCTGCTGTAACTTGTTGCTCTAATCAAGTTACTGACTACTCAACTTTTTAGGATCCAAGAGAAACTCCAATGCCACAAGAGGTGCCTTTTGCAAAACTTGTTTGTTTAACTGCTTTGCTGCTGCAACCGGTTGCTCTAATCAGGTTACTAGCTACTCAACTTTTCAGGATCCAAGAGAAACTCCAATGCCACAATAGGTACCTTTTGCAAAACTTGTTTGTTTAACTGCTTTGCTGCTGCAACCGATGGCAATGATGTTAATAACTACTTTTCAGCATCCAATCAAAACTCTTTAATTCCTTGTTTGTTTAACTGGGTTGTTGTTCTAACTCCCAATTGAGATGTTTTGCTAACTTCAACTTTTTCGAATCCAATCAGAATGTTAATAGCAAAACAGGTTAGCCCAAAATCAAAGAGCGAGGTCCCCATGGACGTTGTATCATCCCAGGGCAGTGGCACCAGCCCAATCGTGCATCACGAATTGCCAAATGCTGATGCTCTAGAGGCTAAACAATTTGTAGAAAGAGATTCTGCTTCTGCACTTAGAGATGAAGTTGACATGTTGAGGAAGCAAATAGCACAATCACAAGCAGTACTCAAGACAACCATTAAATATTTGGTGGATTTCAAAATGAAGCAAGCTGAGACTGCCCGCATTGTTAAAGTCCTAGAGGAAAAAAGGAAATTAAAATCCCACTTGGTAAATCGTAGGTGAAATATTTTTTCCATCATTGAATAACCTTTGTGTTGTTTGTTCATGTAATCGATCAAACCATTTGTTTTAGAGATCATGTAATAATTGTTTTTTGGTCTGTATTTTTTTAGCATGCGTCTGTATTAATTGATAAGACTGTGAGACATTTCTTTTTTTTTTGTTGAGACAAAGATATTTCATTTTGTTTGCTATGCCAGACCTACAAATATGCCAATCGGGTTGAATGTGCATTCAACAATAATACTAGTATAGACGGTCCTTAAGTGGCACGCATCTGAAAGGGCCAAGATGTTGTACTAGCTTTGCTAAAAAAATGATGCTCTTCTAGAAAAAAAGTACAACGGCTTGGCTTATGTATGTTACTCCCTCCGTTCAATTTTATAAGGCTTTGTAGACGTTTCATACATTGTGCAAAACAGCTCAATTTCACTTGTCTGAAACGACTTATAAAATTGAACGAAAGGAGTAGTTGATATTATTGATCCATAACTCTATAAGTGTTTATATGTCTGTTAGTTTTGTACATTATTGGTTGATTGACTTAGTATTTTGAATCTTGAGACATCGCTTGTGTATATATCTAAATGGGAGTACACTATATGCTGCATGTGTCATACATGTTACACTTGAGTTGGACATAAAGTGGTTTCAAATATTCGAATTCACCTTAAACTGGATTCTACCTTCTGAATTCGAGTATCGGCATTTGTAAATCATATTCATATATGATAGTGGAATACATCTTTGTTTTGCTTTTGAAGATATATAAAAAACATAGAAAGATTTATAAAGATTTGTATAAGAATACAAAATGGATTCGAATTTAGTTGCCGGGGTAAACATGAATGATTATTGTCACAAAATTTGAAAGAAACGGCAAAACATCCACTCCCACATCGGCTGCCCGAAGCCAGTGTTTGCGAGACGGAAATTACTGTCTACCCCTTACACGAACAACCCATCAGCCCGATTTCCACTTCTATCAATAGGGGTAGGTTAGTAACTTCAATCAGAAGTGACACGACCGCCTCTGAGCCCATTCAGACACGATGGGCGCCAAACATGGGCGACAAAACACATTTGATTCAAGCTTGTCCGAAAGACCTCTGTCTCTCCCTCCACTTCCCCATTCATACATGGTGGGTGGCAAAACAAACTCGACTCAGCTGAAATCGATGTAGGCAAATATTTTTAATAGGGGCAAGTTTGTAACTTCATTCATACATGACACAACCGCCCTACTGTTGGGGAACGTTGCTTGGGAAACAAAATTTTCCTACACTCACCATGATCAATCTAGGAGATGAACATCTACGAGAGGAGAGATTGCATCTACATACCCTTGTAGATCGCTAAGCGGAAGCGTTAAGAAATGCAGTTGATGTAGTCGAACGTCTTCGCGATCCAATCACGATCCGTCCCGCGAACTCCGATCCAAGTGTCGAACGGACGGCGCCTCCGCGTTCAACACACGTACGGCTTGATGACGCCTTCACCTCCTCGATCCAACGAGCGATGGTGAAGTAGTAGCTCGAGTCCTCTGGCAGCACGACGGAGTGATGGCGGCGGTGGTGCAGAAATCTCAGCAGAGCTTCGCTAAGCACTACAGAGAAGAAGATGGACTACGAGGGAGAGGAGGAGCAACGCCGTGGCACGAATAGATCCGTATGGGTGCGGCTGCCCTCTCTCCACCTCTCTATATATAGGGGGAAGGGAGAAGGAGGGGGCGCCCCTAGATCCAATCTAGGGGGCGGCGGCCAACAAGGGGAAACCCTAGATGGGTTTTGGCCCCCCACCCCTTAGGAGACTTGGCCCCAAGGCAAAGGGGTGGGCTGCCCTAGGAAGGCGCCCCACCTCCTATGGCAACGTGGGAAGGGGGCTTGGGGGGCGCATAGCCCCTTAGTGGGCTGGCGTGCTCCCTCCCCTTGGCCCATGAGGCCCCCCAACACTTGTCCCCCCCCCCCCCCCCCCCCGAAACCCCTTTCGGTCATGCTGGTCATCACCCGGTACCCCCGGAACACTTCCGGACTCCAATACCCTTCGTCCAATATATCAATCTTCACCTCGGGAGCATTTCGGAGTTACTCGTCATGTCCGGGATCTCATCCGGGACTCAGAACAACCATCGGTAACCACCATAATGAGTCAACTATACTTATATCGTCAACAAACGTTAAGTGTGTAGACCCTGCGGGTTCGAAAACTATGCAGACATGACCGAGACACCTCTATGATCAATAACCAATAGCGGGACCTAGATGCCCATATTGGCTCCTACATATTCTACGAAGATCTTTATCGGTCGAACCTCGATGTCAAGGATTTAGCTAATCCCGTATGTAGTTCCCTTTGTCTATCGGTATGTTACTTGCCCGAGATTCGATCGTCGGTATCTCCATACCTAGTTCAATCTCATTACCGGCAAGTCTCTTTACTCGTTCCGTAATACAAGATCTCGTGACTAACTCCTTAGTCCCATTGCTTGCAAGCTTCTTGTGATGTTGTATTACCGAGAGGGCCCAGAGATACCTCTCCGTCATACGGAGTGACAAATCCCAGTCTTGATCCATGCCAACTCAACAGACACCCTCGAAGATACCTGTAGAGCACCTTTATAGTCACCCAGTTATGTTGCATGATCTCATGGTCATAGGGACATATACTTGACATGCAGAAAACGATAGCAATAAACTTGACACGATCATATGCTACGTTTATAGTTTGGGTCTTGTCCATCACATCATTCTCCTAATGATGTGATCCCGTTATCAAATGACAACTCATGTCTATGGCTAGGAAACCATAGCCATCTTTGCTCAACAAGATAGTCTAGTAGAGGCTCACTAGGGACACATTGTTGTCTATGTATCGACACATGTATCTGAGTTTCCGATCAATACAATTCTAGCATGGATAATAAACGATTATCATGAACATGGAAATATGATAATAACTAATTTATTATTGCCACTAGGGCATATTTCCAACAGTCTCCCATTTGCACTAGAGTCAATAATCTAGTTCACATCACCATGTGATTAACACCCAATGAGTTCTGGGGTTTGATCATGTTATGCTTGTGAGAGAGGTTTTAGTCAACGGGTCTGCAACATTCAGATCTGCGTGTACTTCGCAAATCTCTATGTCATATTGTAGATGATGCTACCACGCTCCACTTGGAGCTATTCCAAATGGCTGCTCCACTATACGTATCCGGTTTACTACTGAGACTCATCCGGATTGGTGTTAAAGCTTGCATCAACGTAACCCTTTACGCCGAACTCTTTATCACCTCCATAACCGAGAAACATTTCCTTATTCCTCCAAGGATAATTTTGACCGTTGTCCAGTGATCCACTCCTGGATCACTCTTGTACCCCCTTGCCAGATGTGACGCCCCCGGCCTAATCGTGCACTAATCATACATGCAAATGCACACGATCAAGCCTAAGGACTCACGGGAAGATATCACAACACAACTCTAAAACATAAATAAAGTCATACAAGCTTTATATTACAAGCCAGGGGCCTCGAGGGCTCGAATACATAAGCTTGCGTACAAGCGTCAGCGGAAGCATCAGATATCTGAGTACAGATATGAAACAGAAACAAAAAGGCCTTTAGAAAGGCGGGGCAAAATAAAACACTACGATCGAAAGGCGTAGGCCTCCTGCCTGGGACCCTCCGATCCTACTCCTGGTCGTCAGTCAACTCGTAGTAGTATCCATCCTCTGGGTAGTAGTAGTAGTCGATCGACGGGGCATCTGTCTCAGGGGCTCCGTCATCTTGGTCACGACAAACTGATATGGGGAGAAAAGGTAAACAAAGCAACCGTGAGTACTCAGAAGTACTCAGCAAGCAAGGATCTACACTACATATGCAACATTTTCAAAGGGAGGCTGTATATGTGGACTGGGCTGCAGAAATGCCAGAATAGAGAGTAGGCCTAGTCCTATCGAAGACTAGCATCTTCATCATCTTCAGCGGTCTTGCAGCAATAGGAGAGTAGATCAACTCAATATATAATAGTAGTAGTAATAATAAGTCTCATCCTCACCCAGAGATCCTTCCTCGACTCCCTGCGAGAAAGCAATCCCAGAGCCATACAGTCATCAACCTCGTCCTGAGATCCCTTCTCGACTCCCTGCGAGAAGCAATCCCAGAGCCATAGTATCCAGGTATCCAGTTCTAATTGTATCAATCAGGATACAACTCCGAGTGTTCTTTACCGTAGGACAGGCTATCGATAGAAGTGTTCTTCCCTGCAGGGGTGCACCAACTTACCCAACATGCTCGATTAACTCCGGCCGGACACACTTTCCTGGGTCATGCCCGGCCTCGGTCAAACGACACACCGCAGCCCTACCTACAGCTCAGCAGAGAGGTCCCCGCCGGTCTACATCCTAAGCGCAAGGGGGTCTTGGCCATCGCCCCTCGCCCTTCGGGTCGTTGCGCACACGGTGAAGCCAGGCACCAACACTACAGGAAGGCGCCGGTCCGTCCGTGCCGCCATGCTGAACTAGACGTCTGACAGAGCTTTCGGCTGATGCATACGATGCAGAACGCCCATACTATGCCCACGTGATGGTTAGTGCTATCAGGCCAGAGGCCTGCTCGGATCAAATATCCAAATCGTTAGTACCTTGGGCTTGCGGTAACGCGCAAAGACTCACGAAAGATGTGACCCCATCGCCCCATCTCGAGGACTTGCTGCAAGGGTTAAGAATGCCCGGCCGCGCCTCGTATTCATCACTCGGGCACCATACAGGCACCCGTCTTCACAACACTCGCCTCTCAGGCGCACGCGGGTACCCCTCAGGGTCGACCTGCCTATCCAAGTAACAGTGTAAAGTCCAAGTATCCGTGTGTCTATAACATCAGGGGAATCCGAGGTATCACCCTCATTGAATTTCCACTCGATGTATCCGTCAAGGTGAACTCGAAGGAATCACCCTCGATGGGTTCACACTTGATGTGTTGCACGACAACGTCGTTACCGGAAGTGGTGAAGGAGGAATCACCCCCGATGACCACGACCGAATAGCTACTCTACAGAGTTAACATCAAAAGTGCTACACGAGGTATCACCCTCGGCACTCGATAGTAACGCTGCAGTGTCGTTACAACTAGGGGGGTGATGTGCGGTGCCGGGGCCTGGTCTTCAATCCCGTTGATCGGGTCTTCTGATAATCCAGCGGGGCAGTCGGGACTAGCGGGGTCACTGATAGGTCTCTACCCAGCCTATACTAAGCAGTTTAGGATATGCAGGTAATTATCAACAGCAAGTTACAATAAACAGGCTATGCATCAGAATAGGTAAAGCAGTAGCAACAGCAATTCTAATGCAAGCATGAGAAAATAGAATGGGCGATATCGGGATGATCAAAAGGGGGGGGGGGGTTTGCCTGGTTGCTCGGCGGCAAGGGCAAGGTTGTCAATGGTGTCTTCGGGCTCCGGAGCTGCGTCGGTACCGGGAACTGCGTCGGGGTCTATCAAGAGAGAAGAGGGGGAGGAAACAGTAAAAATACTAAGCAAGCAAGTGCTACACAATGTATGACATGACAATGCGTAGTGTCGGGTGTGTCCTAACGTATGGTTATATGTCACCGAGGAAGGGGGAATCCATCCGGGAATGTTTTCCCGGTTTCGGACATTTGTCAGACAGATGATCGGTGGGGAACGGTTGCATGTTCGGATAGTTAGGGACGCGTGACGGACGAACGGACAGCGTATTCGGATTCGTCTCGTCGTTCTGAGCAAGTTTCATGTACAAAGTTTTTTCATCGGAGTTACGGATTATTTTATATTAATTTCTAAAGTTTAAAACAATTTCTGGAATTTAATTAATTATTTAAATTAGAATTATCCGAAACAGTAGTTGATGACGTCAGCATGACATCATGCTGATGTCAACACAATCTGACACGTGGGACCCACCTGTCATTGACTGGTTAGTTAATTAGTGTTAACTAACTAATTGGTATTTAATTAAACTAATTAACTAATTTAGATTAACCTAATCAGGATTAATTAACTAATTAATTAATTAATTAATTATTAATTTTAATAATTTTAAATTTTATTTTTATTCCTATTTTTATTTTTGTTTTCTGTGCAGCGGGCCCCGTTCGTCAGCGACACAGGGGGGGTGGGGGCCGGCCGTCAGTGGCCCACGCAGCCACAGCGGGCGCGCGGGCACGGTGAGGCCAGTGAGCGAGCGGGCGCCGGGCGTGGTGCGCGGCCAGGCACGCGCGGGCGCGCGCGCGGGCAGCGGCAGGGGCGAGCGGACGGCGGCGCAGCGGGCATAGGCGGAGGTGGTCGCGGGCGGGCGCGAGGGGAGGCGCAGCGGCAGCCGCAGCGACGAGCGGCCGCGGTGCAGGGCAGCAGCTGGCAGCCGAGCGGGGTGGCGCGGGGCGAGCGAGGTGCGGGCGAGCACGGCGCGGGCCGAGGCGGGGCAGGGCAGCGCGCGCGCGGGCGAGGCAGAGCGCGGGCAGATGGGGGGCGCACGGGACCGCAGCGAGGCGCAGGGCCGGGCGCGGTCGGCGCGCAGTGAGCGCGGCCGCGAGCGGAGCAGCGGGTGGCAGCAGGAGGCGGGCGCGTGGCGGCGCTGCGGGCGTGCGCAGCGGGCGGTGACCGCGTCGGGGATAGGGGGAGCGGTGCGCTCACCAGCGCAGGAGAGGAGAGGGAGCAGCGAGGCGCGGTGGCGACCGTGGGGGAGGGGATGAGGACGCGAGGCGGCGATGGTGGGGCGGTCCGGCGAGTGGCGTCGAGGTGCATCGGCGGCGACGGCGTCGGGCGCCAGGGGCGGTTGCCCCGATCCGATCTAGATCGGGAAGGGAGAGGGGAGTGAGCGAGGGGGGGGGGAACGAGTGGGGGGTTAGGGTTCGGTGGCCTCCTGGGGGAGGCCATATAGGGGGGCCGGGGGTGGGCCGGCCGGCTGGGCTGTAGCCCAGTTGGGCCAGGGGGGGTTCTCCTTTTACTTTTCTTTTTCTTTCTGTCTTTTTCTTTTATTTTATTTATTCTTATATCTCTGTTTAGTAAATAGTTAGGCCACCAAATGATTTTTATAAAACATGGCAATTGTTCCAATAAATACTAGGCATCCTCTACCACTACCAAAAATTAGTTTGGAGTCAACTGGAGTTCACACAATTTTTATAATAAACAAAATGCATTAATCCTTACTGTTTTGGTAAAGTTTGAGCCACCTAATTAATTTATTTATTGTTGGTTTCAATTTTAGAATAGTCTCTGGAATATTTGTTATTTATTGAACATTTTAATTTCTATGTTGGACAACTTTTATTTTCACTTTAGTTTTAATTTTGGATTTTGACTTAGGAGTTGAAATGCAATATAATGCTAATGATGATCATGCACTGTTAAACATGATGACATGGCATAATCAAAAGGGTGATTACTGTAGTTAACCACTGGGGGTGTTACAAGTCTCCTCCACTAACAAGAATTCTCGTCCCGAGAATTAAGAGGTAGAAGGAAAAAGTTCGGGGTATTCCACACGAAGATTATCCTCGCGTTCCCAAGTGGCTTCATCTTCAGTATGATTTGACCACTGTACTTTGAGGAACTTGGTAACCTTCTGACGGGTCCGACGTTCAGCTTCATCGAGAATGCGGATCGGATGCTCCTTATAAGATAGGTCATCTTGCAATTCGAGCACCTCGTGATCCACAGCTCGGTGCGGAGATTCCTTGAAGCATTGACGAAGTTGCGACACATGGAAGACGTCGTGGATATGAGAGAATTGTGGCGGCAACTCCAATTTATATGCCACCTGTCCACGCCTTGCAACAATGCGGAAAGGACCAATATAGCGTGGAGCTAGCTTGCCCTTGATTCCAAAACGGTGAGTGCCTTTCATAGGGGTGACACGTAGATAAGCTTGATCACCGGGTTGATAAGTCAAACCCCATCGTTTGCGATCATAGTTGCTCTTCTGGCGGTCCTGAGCCGCCTTGAGATTTTCCCGAACAATTCGAACTTGTTCTTCGGCGTGTTGAATAATATCCGGACCCACGAGCGGTCGTTCCCCAGTTTCTGACCAATTCAGAGGGGTTCGACACTTACGTCCATATAGAACTTCGAAGGGGGCCATTTTCAAGCAGGCTTGATAGCTGTTGTTGTAAGAGAATTCGGCATATGGAAGAGATTCTTCCCACTTCTTACCAAAAGAAATAACACAAGCCCGAAGCATGTCTTCAAGCACTTGATTGACTCGTTCGACTTGGCCTTGAGATTGGGGATGATAAGCTGAACTCCAGGTAATATGAGTTCCCATAGCTGTTTGGAAACTTTCCCAGAATTTGGAAGTGAAAAGACCGCCACGGTCCGAACTAATCTCCTTCGGAATACCGTGGAGTGAAACAATCCTGGAGATATACAACTCTGCTAACTGACTAGCAGTGGTAGTCTCTTTGACGGGCAGAAAGTGTGAAACTTTAGAGAGTTGGTCGACGACGACAAGAATAGCATCGTGACCCTTCTGTGACCTGGGAAGTCCTGTAACAAAATCCATCTGAACCTTATCCCATTTCCATAGAGGAATAGGAAGTGGTTGCAGAATTCCAGCAGGTTTCTGATGTTCTGCTTTAACGCGACGGCAAACATCACATTCAGCAACATATCGAGCAATATCCTGCTTCATTCTAGACCACCAGTACCTTTGACGGAGATCACGATACATCTTGGTGCTACCCGGATGAATAGACAACGGGGTATCATGTGCCTCCTTCATGACTTTGTCAGTCATGAGTTCGAAGCGAGGTACCACAATGCGGTTTCTAAAATACAAGGTTCCATCTTTAGACAGCGAGAAATCCTTGTACTTTACAAGGTGAAGGTCTTTCTTCATCAGATCAATTTCAGCATCTTTAGCTTGCGCATTCTTAACGGCTTTCTCAAGATCTGGTTGTATCACAAGGTTATTAAGAGAACCCTGTGGAACAATACGCAGATTCAGCTTGCGCAGTTCTTCATAAAGACGAGGTTGAGCTCGCCTAACCATGAGGTTGTCGCAATAGGACTTGCGGCTTAAGGCATCAGCCATCACGTTAGCCTTGCCAGGGGTATAGGAAATACCCAAATCATAGTCCGCAATGGCCTCCATCCATCTTTGCTGACGGAGGTTTAGAGATGGTTGAGTAAACAAGTACTTCAGACTTTTATGATCCGTGTAGATTTCGCAATGATTACCGAGAAGGTAATGTCGCCACAACTGCAATGCATAGATCACAGCAGCTAGTTCTAGATCATGTACCGGATAATTCTCTTCATGTGGGCGCAACTGACGAGAGCCATAAGCAATCACTTTATGCTCTTGCATTAGGACACAGCCTAATCCTTCACGGGATGCGTCACAATAAATCACAAAGTCTTTGCGGGTATCTGGAGGAGATAGTACTGGGGCAGATGTTAGCTTGTCTTTGAGTGTTTGAAAACTTTCCTGACATTTTTCTGTCCATTCAAATTTAACGCCCTTGTGAAGCAGATCAGTCAGGGGCTTAGCAATCTTAGAAAAGTTCTCGACAAATCGACAGCAATAGCTTGCAAGGCCAAGAAAACTTCTCACTTGCTTGACGTTCTTCGGAGGAGTCCAGTCAAGAATAGCCTGAACTCGTTCTGGGTTAACAGCAATTCCATCCTTGGAAATCACATGACCAAGGTAAGTTACTTCAGAAAGCCAGAATCCACATTTGGAGTATTTGGCATACAACTGGTGTTCTCGGAGCCTTCCTAGTACAAGGCGGAGGTGTTAGGCATGTTCTTCCTTATTCTTCGAATAAACCAGAATATCATCTAGATATACCACGACAAATTTGTCGAGGTAATCCATGAAGATGTAATTCATCAGACGAGAGAATGTGGCTGGAGCATTTGTTAAGCCAAATGACATGACAGTGTACTCGTAGGAGCCATAACGAGTAACAAATGCAGTCTTGGGAATATCCTCTTCGCGAACACGGATCTGATGGTATCCCAATCTCAAATCAAGCTTAGAGAATACTGAGGAACCGGCAAGTTGATCATACAAATCATTGATCCGAGGAAGCGGATATTTGTTCTGGATTGTGGCTTGGTTAATGGGCCGATAATCCTGAACCAATCGGTTAGTTCCATCCTTCTTCCTAACGAAGAGTGAAGGTGCTCCCCAAGCAGAGGAACTGGGACGGATGAAACCTTTCTTAAGTGACGTGTCAATTTCCTCCTTAAGCTCGAGAAGATGATGCGGAGGCATCTTATAAGGGTGCTTCGCAATAGGGGTAGTGCCGGGCTTCAAGTCGATGACGAACTCGACAGCTCTAGCAGGCGGTATTCCTGGAAGTTCTTATGGAAAGACGTCTTGAAAATCACGAACAACTGGAACGTTCTCGATGCCTTCAAGAGGTGAAGCATTCAATGCATTCAGAACATATATCTGAGTTTCGGCGTCCTGCACTGTACGAGCTGAGTATCTGACAGTCTGACCGGAAGGGTGGGTGAGGCAGACTGTTTCAGTGGCACAGTCAATCAAAGCTTTATGAGGCTTCAACCAGTCCATACCCAGAATAATGTCTATGTTGGAGGTCTTGAGAGCAATGAGTGAAACGGGGAACATCAATCCTCCGATCACAATGTGGTTACCGTGGCTTACCATGGTAGTTTGCCAATTAGCCCCAGGTGAATGGATTACTAATGGGATGGACATCTCCTCGAAAAGTATATCATGGCTTCACGCAAAACTTTCGGACATGAAGGAGTGCGATGCTCCAGAATCAAAGAGGACTGAAGCTGGGATTGAATTCACTAGAAGGGTACCCATCACAATCTTGGGGTCCTATCGAGCTTCTTCCATGTTGACTTGGTTGACATGAACAAGTTGACTAGCAGGTAGTCTGGCACTTCGATTTCTGGAATGATGGGTCCAATGGCCCTTCCTACGAACAACAGGATGACGCGATGCATTCGGAGGCTGACCCTGATGACAGTTGATAGCACGGTGCCCTGCCTGTCCACACTGGTGGCACAGACCATCATTATGGGGAGAAACACCAACATTGGGCTATCCACTTGAAATGTTCAGTTGCCTTGGTGGTGGAGGCAGACGAGGTGCAGCATAAGACGGCCTTGGTGTTGGAGCAGGTCGATGATGAATATTGTGAGGGATCCAGACTCGACATTTCTGAGTAGGTCGACCGGAAGACGAGCCGACATCTCGAGTACGCTTGAACGACTCCTGGTACTCTGTCAGAGCTGTTTCAACTTGGAAAGATTTGCTGACAAGCGTTGCGAAGTCTATGAAATCATGGACAGCAAGTGCAAGTTTTATATCAGTACGTAGTCCTTCACGGAATTTCTCATGCTTGCGAGTGTCGGTGTCGACGTCATCCGCAGCATAGGAGGATAATTCAAGGAATTTCCTCTGATATTCATCCACAGTCATTGTGCCCTGTGAGAGTTTGCGGAACTCCTGCTTCTTTTGGTCCATCAGACCTTGAGGAATGTAACGTGCACGAAAAGCTGACTGGAATTCCTGCCAAGTGGTCACAGTCTCTGCAGGCAACATACCCTTGTGGCTTTCCCACCATTGAGCAGCTGATCCCCTCAGGTGGTACGTCGCATAGGTGACGTAACTATCAGGGATAACATTGGCTGACTCCATTTCAAACAGGATGTCACGAAGCCAATCATCAGCATCCATAGGATTGGTGGAGTTGCGAAAAACGGATGGACTGAGGCGCACAAATTCTAGCAGAGTTATTGGAGCATTCTGTTGCTGAGCATTCTAAGTTGGGAATTGAGCCAATACTCCGGTCATAAACTGACGGTTAAGCTCAAAATGCTGACGGTTGAGTTCAAACTGCTGCATCATGGCGGCAATATAGGGTGGAGGTGGAGGATCGTCAGCCATCCTACCAAATCAACAGGGGCAGTTTAGCAAGAAAAATTGCATGTGTATGGAATGATTCATGAAGTAACACGCACAACAGAAGGAGGTGCAATAGATACTTCATCATATTCGCACCAGACATTCGAATCCGCACATAGCCTCGATTACAATCCGGCAATACGACAGCTGAAAAGGGAAGGCTAGACATCTAGGCGGCGCGCAGGCACGCGGTAGGGAAGTACACAACGAGACATAGCAAAGGCTACATCAACGTCGGAGAAAACTATTGGAGCGAGGAATCTGCAAGTGACAACACAGGGTGCCCTCGATAAGAGGATCCTGTAAGCAGAACCTGGCCCACAATCTTGGAGCAAGGGGGGAATAATTCAGAACACCGGGTGGATGTGATCACAAGAACCTAATGTTGGAGTTAGTAAAATTTCAACCCGAATAGAAGAGAGGTCAGAGTCCCAGAGTATAGAAGAGGAATAAAAGATCCTAATACCACCCAATTGGCGACGTGGGCCTGTAAGCCACACAGCCAAGTTAGCAAAACAGTTTTTGGACCACTAGACTCAACTTCGGCCAAGGAGTTGGAAAGGGGGTTCCTACAGTCAGTCGGCTCTGAAACCAACTTGTGATGCCCCCGGCCTAATCGTGCACTAATCATACATGCAAATGCACACGATCAAGCCTAAGGACTCACGGGAAGATATCACAACACAACTCTAAAACATAAATAAAGTCATACAAGCTTTATATTACAAGCCAGGGGCCTCGAGGGCTCGAATACATAAGCTTGCGTACAAGCGTCAGCGAAAGCATCAGATATCTGAGTACAGATATGAAACAGAAACAGAAAGGCCTTTAGAAAGGCGGGGCAAAATAAAACACTACGATCGAAAGGCGTAGGCCTCCTGCCTGGGACCCTTCGATCCTACTCCTGGTCGTTAGTCAACTCGTAGTAGTATCCATCCTCTGGGTAGTAGTACTAGTCGATCGACGGGGCATCTGTCTCAGGGGCTCCGTCATCTTGGTCACGACAAACTGATATGGGGAGAAAAGGTAAACAAAGCAACCGTGAGTACTCAGAAGTACTCAGCAAGCAAGGATCTACACTACATATGCAACATTTTCAAAGGGAGGCTGTATATGTGGACTGGGCTGTAGAAATGCCAGAATAGAGAGTAGGCCTAGTCCTATCGAAGACTAGCATCTTCATCATCTTCAGCGGTCTTACAGCAATAGGAGAGAGTAGATCAACTCAATATATAATAGTAGTAGTAATAATAAGTCTCATCCTCACCCAGAGATCCTTCCTCGACTCCCTGCGAGAAAGCAATCCCAGAGCCATACAGTCATCAACCTCGTCCTGAGATCCCTTCTCGACTCCCTGCGAGAAGCAATCCCAGAGCCATAGTATCCAGGTATCCAGTTCTAATTGTATCAATCAGGATACAACTCCGAGTGTTCTTTACCGTAGGACAGGCTATCGATAGAAGTGTTCTTCCCTGCAGGGGTGCACCAACTTACCCAACATGCTTGATTAACTCCGGCCGGACACACTTTCCTGGGTCATGCCCGGCCTCGGTCAAACGACACACCGCAGCCCTACCTACAGCTCAGCAGAGAGGTCCCCGCTGGTCTACATCCTAAGCGCAAGGGGGTCTTGGCCATCGCCCCTTGCCCTCCGGGTCGTTGCGCACACGGTGAAGCCAGGCACCAACACTACAGGAAGGCGCCGGTCCGTCCGTGCCGCCATGCTGAACTAGACGTCTGACAGAGCTTTCGGCTGATGCATATGATGCAGAACGCCCATACTATGCCCACGTGATGGTTAGTGCTATCAGGCCAGAGGCCTGCTCGGATCAAATATCCAAATCGTTAGTACCTTGGGCTTGCGGTAACGAGCAAAGACTCACGAAAGATGTGACCCCATCGCCCCGTCTCGAGGACTTGCTGCAAGGGTTAAGAATGCCCGGCCGCGCCTCGTATTCATCACTCGGGCACCATACATGCACCCGTCTTCACAACACTCGCCTCTCAGGCACACGCGGGTACCCCTCAGGGTCGACCCACCTATCCAAGTAACAGTGTAAAGTCCAAGTATCCGTGTGTCTATAACATCAGGGGAATCCGAGGTATCACCCTCATTGAATTTCCACTCGATGTATCCGTCAAGGTGAACTCAGAGGAATCACCCTCGATGGGTTCACACTTGATGTGTTGCACGACAGCGTCGTTACCGGAAGTGGTGAAGGAGGAATCACCCCCGATGACCACGACCGAATTGCTACTCTACAGAGTTAACATCAAAAGTGCTACACGAGGTATCACCCTCGGCACTCGATAGTAACGCTGCAGTGTCGTTACAACTAGGGGGGGGGGTGATGTGCGGTGCCGCGGCCTGGTCTTCAATCCCGTTGATCGGGTCTTCTGATAATCCAGCGGGGCAGTCGGGACTAGCGGGGTCACTGATAGGTCTCTACCCAGCCTATACTAAGCAGTTTAGGATATGCAGGTAATTATCAACAGCAGGTTACAATAAACAGGCTATGCATCAGAATAGGTAAAGCAGTAGCAACAGCAATTCTAATGCAAGCATGAGAAAATAGAATGGGCGATATCGGGATGATCAAAGGGGGGGGGGGTTTGCCTGGTTGCTCGGCGGCAAGGGCAAGGTTGTCAATGGTGTCTTCGGGCTCCGGAGCTGTGTCGGTACCGGGAACTGCGTCGGGGTCTATCGAGAGAGAAGAGGGGGAGGAAACAGTAAAAATACTAAGCAAGCAAGTGCTACACAATGTATGACATGACAATGCGCAGTGTCGGGTGTGTCCTAACGTATGGTTATATGTCACCGAGGAAGGGGGAATCCATCCGGCAATGTTTTCCCGGTTCTGGACATTTGTCAGACAGATGATCGGAGGGGAACGGTTGCATGTTCGGATAGTTAGGGACGCGTGACGGACGAACGGACCGCGTATTCGGATTCGTCTCGTCGTTCTGAGCAAGTTTCATGTACAAAGTTTTTTCATCGGAGTTATGGATTATTTTATATTAATTTCTAAAGTTTAAAACAATTTCTAGAATTTAATTAATTATTTAAATTAGAATTATCCGAAACAGTAGTTGATGACGTCAGCACAATCTAACACGTGGGACCCACCTGTCATTGACTGGTTAGTTAATTAGTGTTAACTAACTAATTAGTATTTAATTAAACTAATTAACTAATTTAGATTAACCTAATCAGGATTAATTAGCTTAATTAACTAACTAATTAATTACTTAATTATTAATTTTAATAATTTTTAATTTTATTTTTATTTCTAATTTTATTTTCGTTTTCTGGGCAGCGGGCCCCGTTCGTCAGCGACACAGGGGGTGTGGGGGCCGGCCGTCAGTGGCCCACGCAGCCACAGCGGGCGCGCGGGCACGGCGAGGCCAGTGAGCGAGCGGGCGCCGGGCGCGGTGCGCGGCCAGGCACGCGCGGGCGCGGGCGCGGGCAGCGGCAGGGGCGAGCGGACGGCGGCGCAGCGGGCATAGGCGGCGGTGGTCGCGGGCGGGCGCGAGGGGAGGCGCAGCGGCAGCCGTAGCGGCGAGCGGCCGCGGTGCAGGGCAGCAGCAGGCGGCCGAGCGGGGTGGCGCGGGGCGAGCGAGGCGCAGGCGAGCAGGGCGAGGGCCGAGGCGGGGCAGGGCAGCACGCGCGCGGGCGAGGCAGAGCGCGGGCGGATGGGGGGGCGCGCGGGACCGCAGCGAGGCGCAGGGCCGGGCGCGGTCGGCGCGCGGCGAGCGCGGCCGTGAGCGGAGCAGCGGGTCGCAGCATGAGGCGGGCGCGTGGCGGCGCTGCGGGCGTGCGCAGCGGGCGGTGACCGCGTCGGGGACAGGGGGAGCGGTGCGCTCACCAGCGCAGGAGAGGAGAGGGGGCGGCGAGGCGCGGTGGCGACCGTGGGGGAGGGGATGAGGACGCGAGGCGGCGACGGTGGGGCGGTCCGGCGAGTGGCGTCGAGGCGCAGCGGCGGCGACGGCGTCGGGCGCCAGGGGCGGTTGCCCCGATCCGATCTGGATCGGGGAGGGGGAGGGGAGTGAGCAAGGGGGGGAATGAGTGGGGGGTTAGGGTTTGGTGGCCTCCTAGGGGAGGCCATATAGGGGGGCGGGGGTGGGCCGGCCGGCTGGGCTGTAGGCCAGTTGGGCCAGGGGGGGTTTCTCCTTTTACTTTTCTTTTTCTTTCTGTCTTTTTCTTTTATTTTATTTATTCTTATATCTCTGTTTAGTAAATAGTTAGGCCACCAAATGATTTTTATAAAAGATGGCAATTGTTTCAATAAATACTAGGCATCCTCTACCACTACCAAAAATTAGTTTGGAGTCAACTGGAGTTCACACAATTTTTATAATAAACAAAATGCATTAATCCTTACTGTTTTGGTAAAGTTTGAGCCACCTAATTAATTTAGAATAGTCTCTGGAATATTTGTTATTTATTGAACATTTTAATTTCTATGTTGGACAACTTTTATTTTCACTTTAGTTTTAATTTTGGATTTTGACTTAGGAGTTGAAATGCAATATAATGCTAATGATGATCATGCACTGTTAAACATGATGACATGGCATAATCAAAAGGGTGATTACTGTAGTTAACCACCGGGGGTGTTACACCAGACACGTGGCAAGGCACACATCAGGTGAGGTACACAGAATGGCATACCATATAGAGCCTATGGCTGAGGCATAGGGGATGACCTTCGTCCTTTTTCTTTCTTCTGTTGTGGTCGAGCTTTGAGTCTTACTCAACTTCACACCTTACAACTCAGGCAAGAACTCCTTCTTTGACTGATCCATTTTGAACTCCTTCAAAATCATGTCAAGGCATGTGCTCTGTGAAAGTCTTATCAGGCGTCTTAATCTATCTCTATAGATCTTGTTGCCCAATATGTAAGCAACTTTACCCAGGTCTTCCTTTGAAAAACTCCTTTCAAACAACCCTTTATGCTTTTCAGAAATTCTAAATCTTTTCCGATCAACAATATGTCATCCACATATACTTATGAGAAATGTTGTACAAACCCAAAAGCTTTGATCACCTCATCAAAGCGTATGTTCCAACTCCGAGATGCTTGCTACAGTCCATAGAAGGATCGCTGGAGGTTGCATACCTTTTAGCATCCTTAGGATTGACAAAACCATCTGGTTGTATCACATACAACCTTTCCTCACGGAAACCGTCAAGGAAACTTTGTTTTGACATCCATCTGCCAGTTTTTGTAATTGAAAATACAGCAACTGCTAACATAATTCCAACAGACTTTAGCATCGCTATGAGTGAGAAAGTCTCATCATAGTCAACTCCTTGAACTTGTCAGAAACTTCTTTGTGACAAGTCGAGCTTCATAAATGGTGACATTACCATCAACGTTCGTATTCTTCTTAAAGATCCATTTATTCTCAATGGCTTGCCGATCATCGGGAAAGTCCACCAAAGTCCATACTTTGTTCTCATACATGGATCCTATCTTGGATTTCATGGCTCCTAGCCATTTGTTGGAATCCGGGCGCACCATCGCTTCTCCATAGCTCGTAGGTTCACCGTTGTCCAACAACATGACCTCTAAGAGAGGGTTACCGTACCACTCAGAAGCTGTACGTACCCTTGTCGACCTACAAGGTTTGACCGTAACTTGATCCGAAGCTTCATGATCATCATCATTAGCTTCCTCTTCAACTGACGTAGGTGCCACAGAAACATCTTTCTGTGCTGCGCTACTCTCTGGTTGAAGTAAAGGTTCAATAACCTCATCAAGTTCTATCTTCCTCCGACTCAATTCTTTCGAGAGAAACTCTTTCTCGAGAAAGGACCCGTTCTTAGCGACAAACACTTTGCCCTTGGATTTGAGAAAGAAGGTATACCCAACCGTCTCTTTTGGGTATCCTATGAAGACGCATTTGTCCACTTTGGGTTCGAGCTTTTCCGGTGGAAGCCTTTTGACATAAGCATCGCAGCCCCAAACCTTAAGAAACAACAACTTAGGTTTCTTGCCAAACCACAGTTCATACGGTGTCATCTCCACGGACTTAGATGGTGCCCTATTTAAAGTGAATGTAGTTGTCTCTAATGCATAACCCCAAAACGATAGTGGTAGATTGGCAAGAGACATCATAGAACACACCATATGCAATAAGGTACGATTACGACGTTTGGACACACCATTACGTCGTGGTGTTCCAGGTGGCGTCAACTGTGAAACAATTCGACATTGTCTTAAGTGATTGCCAAACTCATAACTCAGATATTCTCCCCCTCGATCGGATCGTAGGAATTTAATCTTCTTGTTACGATGATTCTCAACTTCACTCTGAAATTGCTTGACCTTTTCAAACGTTTCAGACTTATGCTTTATTAAGTAAATATACCCATATCTACTCAAATCATAGGTGAAGGTAAGGAAATAATGATATCCACCGCGCGCGTCAACACTCATCGGACCGCACACATCAGTATGTATGATTTCCAATAAGTCACTTGCCCATTCCATTGTACTGGAAAACGGGGTTTTAGTCATCTTGCCCATAAGGCATGGTTCACACGTGTCAAGTGATTCAAAATCAAGTGACTCCAAAAGTCCATCAGCATGGAGTTTCTTCATGCTCTTTACACCAATATGACTTAAGCAGCAATGCCACAAGTATGTGGTACTATCATTATTAACTTCGCATCTTTTGGCATCAATATTATGAACATGTGTATCACTACGATCGAGATTCAATAAACCATTCACATTGGGTGCATGACCATAGAAGGTATTATTCATGTAAACAGAATAACCATTATTATCTGACTTAAATGAATAACCACATTACAATAAACATGATCACATCATGTTCATGCTCAACGCAGACACCAAATAACATTTATCTAGGTTTAACACTAATCCCGAAGGTAGAGGGAGCGTGCGATGGTGATCACATCAACCTTGGAAACACTTCCAACACACATCGTCACCTCGCCCTTAGCTAGTCTTCATTTATTCTGCATCTTTCATTTCGAGTTACCAATATTAGCAACTGAACCGTTATCTAATACCAAGTGCTGCTAGGAGTACTAGTAAGGTACACATCAATAACACGTATATCAAATATACTTTTCTTGAAGTTGCCAGCCTTCTTATCTACCAAGTATTTGGGGCAGTTCCGCTACGAGTGGCCGTTCCCCTTACAATAGAAGCACTTAGTCTCGGGTTTGGGTTCAACCTTGGGCTTTCTTCAGTGGAGCGGCAACTGGCTTGCCATTCATGAAGTTTCCCTTCTTGCCCTTGCCCTTCTTGAAACCAGTGATCTTGTTAACCATCAACACTTGATGCTCCTTCTTGATTTCTACCTTTGCGGCCTTAAGCACCGCGAACTGCTCCGGGATCATCTCCATCCCTTGCATGTTATAGTTCATCACGAAGCTCTAGTAGCTTAGTGATAGTGACTGGAGAACTCTGTCAATCACTATGTTATCTGGAAGATTAACTCCCACTTGATTCAAGTGATTGTAGTACCCAGACATTCTGAGCACATGCTCACTGGCTGAGCTATTCTCCTCCATATTGTAGGTAAAGAACTTGTTAGAGGTCTCATACCTCTCAACACGGGCATGAGCCTGAAATACCAATTTCAGCTCTTTGAACATCTTATATGTTCCATGGCGTTCAAAATGTCTTTGGATCCCCGATTCTAAGCCGTAAAGCATGGCGCACTAAACTATCAAGTAGTCATCAGAACGTGTCTGCCAGATGTTCACAACATCCATAGAGGACGCTAGAGGGGTTGACACACCGAGCGGTGCATCAAGGACATAAGCCTTTTGTGCAGCAGTGAGGACAATCCTCAGACTACGGACCTAGTCCGCATAATTGCTTACAATATCTTTCAACTTAGTCTTTCTCTAGGAACTGATACGTGTCCAACGTATCTATAATATTTTATTGTTCCATGCTATTATATTATCTGTTTTGGATGTTTTATATGCATTAATATGCTATTTTATGTTGTTTTTGGGACTAATCTATTAACCTAGATCCCAGTGCCAGTTTCTGTTTTTCCTTGTTTTTTAGCTTCGTGGAAAAGGAATACCAAATGGAGTCCAAACGGAATAAAACCTTCGCGATGATTTTTCTTGGACCAGAAGACACCGAAGAGACTTGGAGATGAAGTCGGAGGAGCCACGAGGTGTCCACAAGGATGGAGGGTGCGCCCAGGGGGGTAGCCCCCCCCCCCCCCCCCCGTGACTCCCCTGACCTAATTCTTTCACCTATATATTCACATATGTTCCCAAACCACCAGAAGCATCCACAAAAAGACTTTTCCACCGCCGCAACCTTCTGTTCCCATGAGATCCCATCTAGGGGCCTTTTCCGGCACCCTGCCGAAGGGGGATACGATCACGGAGGGCTTCTACATCAACTCTATTGCCCTTCCGATGAGTAGTTTACCTCAGACCTACAGGTCCATAGCTAGTAGCTAGATGGCTTCTCCTCTCTATTTGATTCTCAATACCATGTTCTCCTTGATGTTCTTGGAGATCTATTCGATGTAATACTCTTTTGCGGTGTGTTTGTCGAGATCCGATGAATTGTGGATTTATGATCAGCTTATCTATGAATATTATTTGAATCTTCTCTGAATTCTTATATGCATGATTTGATATCTTTGTAATTCTCTTCGAACTATCGGTTTGGTTTGGCCAACTAGATTGGTTTTCTTGCAATGGGAGAAGTGCTTAGCTTTGGGTTCAATCTTGCGGTGTCCTTTCCCAGTGACAGTAGGGGCAGCAAGGCACGTATTGTATTGTTGCCATCGAGGATAAAAAGATGGGGTTTTCATCATATTGCTTGAGTTAATTCCTCTACATCATGTCATCTTACTTAATGTGTTACTCTGTTCTTCATGAACTTAATACTCTAGATGCAGGCAGGAGTCGATCAATGTGTGGAGTAATAGTAGTAGATGCAGAATCATTTCGGTCTACTTGACACGGACGTGATGCCTATATTTCATAATCATTGCCTTAGATATCGTCATAACTTTGCGCTTTTCTATCAATTGCTCGACGGTAATTTGTTCACCCACCGTATTATTTGCTATCTTAAGAGAAGCCTCTAGTGAAACCTATGCCCCCGGGTCTATTTTCCATCATATAAGTTTCCGATCTTCTATTTTCCATCATATTAGTTTTCGATCTACTATTTTACAATCTTTTACTTTCTGATCTATAAACCAAAAATAACAAAAATATTTACTTTATTGTTTGTTTAGTTTCATCTATCTCTATCAGATCTCACTTTTGCAAGTAACCGTGAAGGGATTGACAACCCCTTTATCGTGTTGGGTGCAAGTTGTTTGATTGTTTGTGCAGGTGCAAGGTGATTTGTGTGTTGTCTCCTACTGGATTGATACCTTGGTTCTCAAACTGAGGGAAATACTTATCTCTACTTTGCTGCATCACCCTTTCCTCTTCAAGGGAAAAACCAACGCAAGCTCAAGAAGTAGCAGGAAGAATTTCTGGCGCCGTTGCCGGGGAGATCTATGCCAACTCAAGACATACCAAGTACCCATCATAAACTCTCATCTCTTGCATTACATTATTCGACATTTGCCTCTCGTTTTCCTCTCCCCCACCTCTAAAATGATTTTCAGAAAAACACAAAAAGATTTGCCTTTTTATTTGCCTTCTTTTCGTTCGATCTTTTGTTTGCTTGTGTTACCATGTGCCTTCTTTTTGCTTGCATCCTCGCTTGCTAAAATTTTATGGATCCTCATCCATTTGCTAATCTTTTTAAGAGATCCAATTATGATGAACCAATTTCTAGTGATTTGAGTGCACTAGATTATCTTTATGAAGTTTTGCTTGAAATTCGTGAATCTGAAAATTGTGATGAAGTGTTAAAAGAAGAAATTTATGAAGTGGTTCACGATAGCGCCTTGGATGAAAAGCATGATTGCAATGGTTCTATTATAAATTCCATTAATGTCAATTGTGTTAATGATATGCAAAACCCTAAGCTTGGCGATGCTAATTTTGCTATGTCTACTACTTGTTGCAATGATCATGATTGGGGTGATTCTTCTTATCTTGAAATTTTATTTAAGCCCCATGATGAATATGAGATTGATAATAATGTTTGAAATAATATTGAAAGTGGGTTTGGAAGAGTGTCAACTTTAGATCCCACATAGTTGGAGAATATTCAATCTTATGAAATTTTTGATAAAAGTGGGTTTGGAGAGGTCATGACTTTATTTTATGATAATCCCACTATTTTGGAAGAGTGTCAACTTTGCATGCATGAGGATCATAAAGAGAAAATTTTATGTGATAGATATATTGTTGAATTTGATTATGATCCTACATGTAATTATTATGAGAGAGAAAAATATGGTTGTAGAAATTTTCATGTTACTAAATTACCTCTCTTCATGTTGAGATTGCTATCGTCTCTTTCTTCTTCCTTGCATATGCTTGTTTTTGCTTGCCTTGATAATTTGTTTGCTTATAAAATGCCTATGCATAGGAAGTATGTTAGACTTAGATGTGTTTGTCACGTGTTTTATGATGCTCTCTTTGTGCTCCAATTCTTCTCTTTTATGTGAGCATCATTGAAATTATCAATGCCTAGCTAAAAGGCTTTAAAGAAAAGCGCCTGTTGGGAGACAACCCAATATTTTTCCTTGCTGTTTTACAATAAATAATTCATCTAGCCTCTGGTTAGATGTGTTTTTGTGTTGTAATTAGTGTTTGTGCCAAGTAAGACCTTTGAGATGGCTTACGGTGATAGTTGATTTGATCTTGCTGAAAAACAGAAACTTTTGCATCCAGTCACAGAATTGTTTAGATTCACTGGAGTGGGTAAAAAACCTGAAGTTTTTACAAAAGATTGAAATACAAATTTACTATGTTTTTCTAATTTTTCAGAAGTTTTGGAGTTACATAAGTATTAGAACAATTCAGATCTTAGCAGACTGTTCTGTTTCTGACAGATTCTGTTTTCTATGTGTTGTTTGCTTATTTTGATGAATCTATGGGTAGTATCGGGGGGTATGAACCATGGAAAAGTTGGAATACATTAGATATTACACCAATATAAATAAATAATGAGTTCACAACAGTACCAAAAGTGGTGATTTATTTTCTTATACTAACGGAGCTTATGAGATTTTCTGTTGAGTTTTGTGTTGTGAAGTTTTCAAGTTTTGGGTAAGGATTTGATGGACTATGGAATAAGGAGTGGGAAGAGCCTAAGCTTGGGGATGCCCAAGGCACCCCAAGGTAATATTCAAGGACAACCATGAGCCTAAGCTTGGGGATGCCCCGGAAGGCATCCCCTCTTTCGTCTTCGTCTATCGGTAACTTTACTTGAGAATATATTTTTATTCACCACATGATATGTGTTTTGCTTAGAGCGTCTTGTATGATTTGAGTCTTTGCTTTTTAATTTGCCACAATCATCCTTGCTGTACACACCTTTTTAGAGGGACACGCATTAATCGTGATTTATTAGAATACTCTATGTGCTTCACTTATATCTTTTGAGCTAGGCAATTTTGCTCTAGTGCTTCACTTATATCTTTTTAGAGCACGGCGGTGGCTTTATTTTATAGAAATTATTGAACTCTCATGCTTCACTTATATTATTTTGAGAGTCTCTAAACAGCATGGTAATTTGTTTTGGTTATAAATTTAGTCCTAATATGATAGGCATCCAAGAGGGATATAATAAAAACTTTCATATAAAGTGCATTGAATACTATGAGAAGTTTGATTCCTTATGATTGTTTTGAGATATAAAGATGGTGATATTAGAGTCATGATAGTAAGTAATTATGGATTGTAGAAATACTTGTGTTAAATTTTGTGATTCCCGTAGCATGCACGTATGGTGAACCGTTATGTGATGAAGTCGGAGCATGATTTATTTATTGATTGTCTTCCTTATGAGTGGCGGTCGGGGACGAGCGATGGTCTTTTCCTACCAATCTATCCCCCTAGGAGCATGCACGTAGTACTTCGTTTTGATAACTAATAGATTTTTGCAATAAGTATGTGAGTTCTTTATGACTAATGTTGAGTCCATGGATTATACGCACTCTCACCCTTCCACCATTGCTAGCCTCTCTAGTGCCGCGCAACTTTCGCCGGTACCATACACCCACCATATACCTTCCTAAAAACAGCCACCATACCTACCTATTATGGCATTTCCATAGCCATTCCGAGATATATTGCCATGCAACTTTCCACCGTTCCGTTTATTATGACACGCTGCATCATTGTCATATTGCTTTGCATGATCATGTAGTTGACATCGTATTTGTGGCAAAGCCACCGTTCATAATTCTTTCATACATGTCACTCTTGATTCATCGCACATCCCGGTACACCGCCGAAGGCATTCATATAGAGTCATATTTTGTTCTAAGTGTCGAGTTGTCATTCTTGAGTTGTAAGTAAATAAAAGTGTGATGATCTTCATTATTAGAGCATTGTCCCATGTGAGGAAAGGATGATGGAGACTATGATTCCCCCACAAGTCGGGATGAGACTCCGGACGAAAAAAAAGAGGCCAAAAAAAAGAGAAGGCCCAAAATAAAAAAAATGAGAGAAAAGAGAGAAGGGGCAATGTTACTATCCTTTTACCACACTTGTGCTTCAAAGTAGCACCATGATCTTCATGATAGAGAGTCTCCTATGTTGACACTTTCATATAGTAGTGAGAATTTTTCATTATAGAACTTGGCTTGTATATTCCGATGATGGGCTTCCTCAAATTGCCCTAGGTCTTCGTGAGCAAGCGAGTTGGATGCACACCCACTTAGTTTCTTTTTGAGCTTCCATAAACTTATAGCTCTAGTGCATCCGTTGCATGGCAATCCCTACTCACACACACTGATATCTATTGATGGGCATCTCCATAGCCCGTTGATACGCCTAGTTGATGTGAGACTATCTCCTTCTTTTTGTCTTCTCCACAACCACCATATTCTATTCCACCTATAGTGCTATGTCCATGGCTCACGCTCATGTATTGCGTGAAAGTTGAAAAATTTTGAGAACATTAAAAGTATGAAACAATTGCTTGGCTTGTCATCGGGGTTGTGCATGATTTGAATATTTTGTGTGATGAAGATGGAGCATAGCCAGACTATATGATTTTGTAGGGATAAGCTTTCTTTGGCCATGTTATTTTGAGAAGACATAATTGCCTTGTTAGTATGCTTGAAGTATTATTGTTTTTATGTCAATATTAAACTTTTGTTTTGAATCTTATGGATCTGAACATTCATGCCACAATAAAGAAAAATTACATGGATAAATATGTTAGGTAGCATTCGACATCAAAAATTCTGTTTTTATCATTTACCTACTCGAGGACGAGCAGGAATTAAGCTTGGGGATGCTTGATACGTCTCCAACGTATCTATAATTTTTGATTTTTCCATGCTATTATATTATCTGTTTTGGATGTTTTATATGCATTGATATGCTATTTTATGTTATTTTTGGGACTAACCTATTAACCTAGAGCCCAGTACCAGTTTCTGTTTTTTTCCTTGTTTTTTAGCTTCGTGAAAAAGGAATACCAAACGGAGTCCAAACGGAATAAAACCTTCGCGATGATTTTTCTTGGACCAGAAGACACCCAGGAGACTTGGAGATGAAGTCGGAGGAGCCACGAGGCGGCCACAAGGGTGGAGGGCGCGCCCAGGGGGTAGGGCGCGCCCCTGCCTTGTGGGCCCCCCATGACTCCCCTAACCTAATTCTTTCGCCTATATATTCACATATGTTCCCAAACCACCAGAAGCATCCACAAAAAGACTTTTCCACCGCCGCAACCTTCTGTTCCCATGAGATCCCATCTAGGGGCCTTTTCCGGCACCCTGCCGGAGGGGGATTCGATCACAGAGGGCTTCTACATCAACTCTATTGCCCTTCCGATGAAGCGTGAGTAGTTTACCTCAGACCTACGGGTCCATAGCTAGTAGCTAGATGGCTTCTTCTCTCTCTTTGATTCTCAATACCATGTTCTCCGCGATGTTCTTGGAGATCTATCTGATGTAATACTCTTTTGCGGTGTGTTTGTCGAGATCCGATGAATTGTGGATTTATGATCAGCTTATCTATGAATATTATTTGAATCTTCTCTGAATTCTTATATGCATGATTTGATATCTTTGTAATTCTCTTCGAACTAACGGTTTGGTTTGGCCAACTAGATTGTTTTTTCTTGCAATGGGAGAAGTGCTTAGCTTTGGGTTCAATCTTGTGGTGTCCTTTCCCAGTGACAGTAGGGGCAGCAAGGCATGTATTGTATTGTTGCCATCGAGGATAAAAAGATGGGGTTTTCATCATATTGCTTGAGTTAATTCCTCTACATCATGTCATCTTACTTAATGCATTACTCTGCTCTTCATGAACTTAATACTCTAGATGCAGGCAGGAGTCGGTCGATGTGTGGAGTAATAGTAGTAGATGCAGAATCATTTCGGTCTACTTGACACGGACGTGATGCCTATATTTCATAATCATTGCCTTAGATATCGTCATAACTTTGCGCTTTTCTATCAATTGCTCGACAGTAATTTGTTCACCCACCGTATTATTTGCTATCTTGAGAGAAGCCTCTAGTGAAACCTATGGCCCCCGGGTCTATTTTCCATCATATAAGTTTCCGGTCTTGTATTTTCCATCATATTAGTTTCCGATCTACTATTTTGCAATCTTTTACTTTCTGATCTATAAACCAAAAATACCAAAAATACTTACTTTATTGTTTGTTTAGTTTCATCTATCTCTATCATATCTCACTTTTGCAAGTAACCGTGAAGGGATTGACAACCCCTTTATCGCGTTGGGTGCAAGTTGTTTGATTGTTTGTGCAGGTGCTAGGTGATTTGTGCGTTGTCTCCTACTGGATTGATACCTTGGTTCTCAAATTGAGGGAAATACTTATCTCTACTTTGCTGCATCACCCTTTCCTCTTCAAGGGAAAAACCAACGCAAGCTCAAGAAGTAGCAGGAACGTATTAAAACAGGGAGCTACAACGCGAGCTATTGATCTACAACATAATTTGCAAAGACAACTTAGACTATTGTTCATGATAATGAGTTCAATTAATCATATTACCTAAGAACTCCCACTCAAATCAACATCCCTCCGGTTGTGCGAGTGTAACATGATCCAAATTCACCAACCCAAGTCCGATCATCACGTGAGATGAGGTGGTTTCAATGGTGAACATCTCCATGTTGATCATATCCACTATATGACTCATGCTCGACCTTTCGGTCTCTTGTGTTCCGAGGCCATGTCTGTACATGCTAGGCTCATCAAGTTTAACCCAAGTGTTCCGCATGTGCAAAACTGGCTTGCACCCGTTGTATGTGAACGTAGAGTCTATCACACCAGATCATCACGTGGTGCTTCAAAACGACCAACTTTCGCAACGGTGCACACTTGGGGAGAACACAATTTTATCTTGAAATTTTAGTGAGGGATCACCTTATAATGCTACCGTCGTCCTAAGCAAACTAAGATGCATAAAAGGATTAACATCACATGCAAATCATAAGTGACATGATATGGCCATCAACTTGTACTTTTGATCTCCATCTCCAAAGCACCGGCATGATCTCCATCATCACCGGCATGACACCATGATCTCCATCATCGTGCTGCCATCGGGGTTGTCACGCCAACCATGCTTCTACTACTATTGCTACCGCTTAGCGATAAAGTAAAGCATTACATAGCGCTTAATGATTGACTTGCAGGTCATACAATAATTAAAGAGAACCCTATGGCTCCTGCCGGTTGCCGTATGCATCGACATGCAAGTCGATATAAACTGTTACAAACATGATCATCTCATACATCAAATATATTTCATCATATCTTTGGCCATATCATATCACAACATACCCTACAAAAACAAGTTAGACGTCCTCTAATTGTTGTTGCATGTTTTACGTGGCTGCTATGGGTATCTAGCAAGAACGATTCTTACCTACGCAAAGCCACAACGGTGATATGCAAGTTGCTATTTAACCTTCTACAAGGATCACCTTTGTCAAATCCGATTCAACTAAGGTGGGAGAGACAGACACCCGCCAGCCATCTTTATGCAACAAAGTCACATGTCTGTCGATGGAACCGGTCTCATGTACGTAGACATGTAAGGTTGGTCCGGGCCGCTTCATCCCACAATACCACCGAATCAAGAAAAGACCAAGGAAGGAAGCAATCTGAATATCAACGCCCACAAACTCCTTTGTGTTCTACTCGTGATGTCATCTACGCATAGACCTAGCTCTGATACCACTATTGGGGAACGTGGCATGGGAAACAAAATTTTCCTACGCTCACCAAGATCAATCTAGGAGATGAACATCTACGAGAGGAGAGATTGTATCTACGTACCCTTGTAGATCGCTAAGCGAAAGCGTTAAGAAACGCGGTTGATGTAGTCGAACGTCTTCGCGATCCAATCATGATCCGTCCCGTGAATTCCGATCCAAGCGCCGAACGGACGCACCTCCGCGTTCAACACACGTACGTCTTGATGACGCCTTCACCTCCTCGATCCAGCGAGCGATGGTGAAGTAGTAGCTCGAGTCCTCCGGTAGCACGACGGCGTGATGGCGGCGGTGGTGGAGAAATCTCAGCAGAGCTTCGCTAAGCACTACAGAGAAGAAGATGGACTACGAGGGAGAGGAGGAGCAACGCCGTGGCACGAATAGATCCATATGGGTGCGGCTGCCCTCTCTCCACCTCTCTATATATAGGGGGAAGGGAGAAGGAGGGGGCGCCCCTAGATCCAATCTAGGGGGCGGCGGCCAACAAGGGGAAACCCTAGATGGGTTTTGGCCCCCCACCCCTTAGGAGACTTGGCCCCCAAGGCAAAGGGGTGGGCTGCCCTAGGAAGGCGCCCCACCTCCTCTGGCAACGTGGGAAGGGGGCTTGGGGGGCGCACAACCCCTTAGTGGGCTGGTGTGCTCCCTCCCCTTGGCCCATGAGGCCCCCCAACACTTGTCGGGGCCCCCCGAAACCCCTTTCGGTTATGCTGGTCATCACCCGGTACCCCCGGAACACTTTCGGACTCCAATATCCTTCGTCCAATATATCAATCTTCACCTCCGGACCATTCCAGAGTTCCTCATCATGTCTGGGATCTCATCCGGGACTCCGAACAACCTTTGGTAACCACCATAATGAGTCAACTATACTTATATCGTCACCAAACGTTAAGTGTGTAGACCCTACGGGTTCGAGAACTATGCAGGCATGACCGAGACACCTCTACGGTCAATAACCAATAGCGGGACCTAGATGCCCATATTGGCTCCTACATATTCTACGAAGATCTTTATCGATCGAACCTCAATGTCAAGGATTTAGCTAATCCCGTGTGTAGTTCCCTTTGTCTATCGGTATGCTACTTACCCGAGATTCGATCATCGGTATCTCCATACCTAGTTCAATCTCGTTACCGGCAAGTCTCTTTACTTGTTCCGTAATACAAGATCTCGTGACTAACTCCTTAGTCCCATTGCTTGCAAGCTTCTTGTGATGTTGTATTACCGAGAGGGCCCAGAGATACCTCTCCGTCATACAGAGTGACAAATCCCAGTCTTGATCCATGCCAACTCAACAGACACCCTCGAAGATACCTGTAGAGCACCTTTATAGTCACCCAGTTATGTTGCGATGTTTGGTACACACAAGGTACTCCTCCGGTGTCAGTGAGTTGCATGATCTCATGGTCATAGGAACATATACTTAACATGCAGAAAACTATAGCAATAAACTTGACGCGATCATATGCTACGTTTATAGTTTGGGTCTTGTCCATCACATAATTCTCCTAATGATGTGATCCCGTTATCAAATGACAACTCATGTCTATGGCTAGGAAACCATAGCCATCTTTGATCAACAAGATAGTCTAGTAGAGGCTCACTAGGGACACATTGTTGTCTATGTATCCACACATGTATCTGAGTTTCCGATCAATACAATTCTAGCATGGATAATAAATGATTATCATGAACATGGAAATATGATAATAACTAATTTATTATTGCCTCTAGGGCATATTTCCAACACCTACCTGTCAGCCCCGTTCATACACCGTGGGCGCCAACCGTGGGCGCCAAAACACCCTCTCCTCGCCCGGAATTGCTCTGGGCAAATATTGGGGAGATGCGAGATTACAGTCCTATCCCCAACCGACGAGATGTCCAAATTTTAAACGGGTGCTAAGTTCGTAACTTTCCCATATTTTAGACAAGCGCGTCCCAAAGACATGGTTCCCCGTACCTCTCCCTCCATTTTCTCATGCATACATCATCCGCGCTAGAACACCATCCCCACACCAGCCTCCTCCGTCCGCCACCCCATCCATCGTCGTCGTCCTCCACCATGCCAGAACGCCTACCAAGACCACGTCGTCCACTTAGAGATGGGCGTTTCTCATACACGGCAACGGACCAGGAGCCTTGCATCGTGTCCTCTCGCTTCATCGGTGCCGTCGTCCTCCTTGTCGGGGACGCTCCGACGACCTTCTCGTCCACCGGAACGGGACTTATCCCCCGATGCATATGTCTACTGTCGTAGATCTGCTTCCACGCTAGCGACAACCATCGCACCACCGATGCCTACATGACGCCGCAAGAGAGGTGGCACTACTTCATATCTGCTCAACTTTTTTATCTCGACCAGAAAATATATCGTAACTTGGTTACTGTACTTTCTTTTCAGCTCTTAGAATCTTAGTTCTTAGTTCAAAGCAAACAAATGGTTGCTAAGTAGCATTTCTATTGTTTGCAGCTTCAAATCTGTCATGGCACCATCATAATTGGGTTTAATTGATCATGCTTAGGGTTTCCCCCCTTTTATAATCACTATACGATCAGCCTACATGCTTCGTGTCATAATAGCACTGCTCCACCACTACTGTGGGATGCTGCTAACGCGACACTACAATCAAGAACCCTTCAAAGAAACTGTGTGCGATGCATTAATCGCAAACGATGATGTAAAAAACTATCAAAAATGATGCAAAATGTTTGCGATGGCGGAGACATCAAACACGGTTCAGATTATAGTTGCATGTGCGATGCGTGGCATACGGTTAATCCATAAGAACTGTTTGCGATGAGGCAGAACAATAGAAACGGGCAGCTATATCAAGGTGTGTGCGATACACGGCATACAGTTCGCTCGGATGAACTGTTTGCTATTAGGGAATGCAATAGAAACGGTTAGCCAGATCAGGGTGTGTGCGATATACGGCATAAAGTTTACTCGGACGAACTGTTTTCGATTAGGGAACACAACAGAAATGGTTCAGTTTAACAAGATGTGTGTGATATGCGGCAAACAGGTTCCTAATCAAAAATGTGTGTGAAGACCCATAATAACACACACAATTTCTCCCAATAAACCGTGTGTGTTGTGGGCAAATGCTTGCTGGTGTACAATTGTCAGCGATTGATGAATTCATCACCGACGGGTTCCCTAGTATGGTCCGTGTGCGATGTCATTGCATACAGAACAACAATATATGTACTTACAACTTATAAGGACTTGATTCCATAACCAAATTGAACATCCAATTACATAGGTGGCTAGTACACACATGACCTTTGCACACACCAAAGTATGTTCCAAAATGCCTAGAAAACTGAAATAATGTATAAAAAGGCAAAACAAACCCTGAATAATTTCATATTCTTAGGACAACGCTCCTATAGTTTCATGTTGCCTCTGTAAAATAAATCAAGGCGGGAAGAGACAACGTATATCGTTTCGCACACATGTGTGACAAGTTCCCTCTCGGAACCATGAGGCTTCTTGAGAGAAGCTCCGGTTTGTAAGAAGTTTATACCAAAACTTGTCCCAAATTGGACTAATTTTTTACCACAGCATGTTGGTGACATGTCATAACACCATGCCAAGTTTCATGATTTTGAGGCAAGTTTTGGATTTACAATAATTTTAAAACCAGGTTTCTCAATGTTTACTGTCGAGTCGACACCTCCCTAGATAGGCTTTTTCCTCATGGGTCTCAAATGTCAGAATCCAAATCTGTCACTACCATGCAGCTTTTCTTATTAAGAACTACATCCCATTTGGTGTGCTAGCTGAAAATAAGTTTGTGGGTGCTGGCGGGCACTAAGAACTTGCGGGTTCTGTAATGACCAATGATCTCAAGGATCCCGCGAGAGTGATGTTCTTTCCCTATGTTGTGATTGCTTATAATATTTATGTCTTAATTAAAGAAATGGCAGGCTATTGGCCTAGTATGAAAGAAAATATGGGTCAAAGCCGAGTTGAAAAGGGCAACAATATCTAACTCCAGCTTACAAATGGTCCAAAAGCATGAGGATTAAGTGTTCATCAGGTTTAGACAAAACCCAGATTGAACAGGGCAATAATTTCTAACTAGACCAAAGTTTTGGGCAGTCACAATCAAATGGATCGGTTTGATCCATAAAATCAAGATCCTGGCACAAAAATTCTACTGGTCCATGATGACGACAAGTTGTTGTAAATAGAAGCCGAGCACGTTCAGAAGCCGTTAGGTCCACCTGAAACTTCTTTTTATGCTGTTCAACATATCCATCCGTGAGAAAATTCTTGTTGAAAAACTTAATCCTCACAGACAATAGTAGCCTCGCATTCAACATGAAGAATGTGACAAAGCTAGTGTTTGCAGGGTTGGATGCATATCCTTCCAACGTTATTGTCTTCAAACAAATGTCATGAGATCTGAGAAAATCCTTGTGCTTCCTCACCCATTGATTGGTTATAGGTTTTTCTCCAAGTGCTAGTGCCTACATAGACAAGAAGATTGAAAACAGTTAATGTCTAAAATAGAGTATGTCGAAGGAGCGACAGTTGAACGGTTAATTCTAGTACATTATATATGGGCTTCCAATGTGCGTGAAATCATCACCTTTATATAAAAATTCTCCAGACATGGAAAGCATCGCAGCAAGCCAATACTCGTGTTCAGATCAAGACACCACATACTGATATATAAGGTCTTGACAGAATTCCGCACCCCTGATAGGCCATCCATGGACAAGCTCTTCATTCCGCATAGAACATAATATTAGCACCAAAAGTGTACTCCAAGATGATATTTAACTTGTGCGCACAAATGAAAAATGCAGATTACAAAAGTGTACATGAATAATATACAGTACTTGAGTAAGTGTGGAGCCAAACACCATCTTGAACGATTTAAATGGATCATCAATTGCACCCAAGGTCTCCAGTTTAGGCGCAGAGACCATAGTTATTTGTGAAGGTGCATAACACCAATGAAGGAGCAACCTTTGAAGTGAAGGGGCATCTTCGATGATGAGCTCCTGTCCTTCAAAACAAATTACCAAGCGCTCCAGGGCAGGGCAGCTGGAGTGGATAATGCTGTGTAGTGAGGCCTCTGACAGATCAACCAACATAAGCACAAATTTTTTCAGCAGTGGGAGTCAAAGCATTTGTACTAGATTGTCTGCTAGATGGCACCGGGTCAAGGTGGCAGTGTGGAGAGAGGAGGAAAACCATGAGATGGACATCTGTGGTGAGGGCACAGATACAGCGATTGGTAGTAAGTTATTTTCATAGTAATGGTAGAACTCAAGCTGCTGGAGTTTTTCGAATTGACTGGATGTCAGCCAGGCGGCCACCGTGCAGGGTATGTCTAGCATGTAGCATGCCAGGATGTAGATGCGTTGAACGGAGCCCTGGTGGGAGGAGATGATGGCTCCGGGGAGTTCAGAATGATCATCGTCGACAGATAGCTGACGACAGTCGAGATTAAGAGGCGCGGTGCCACTAAGTGCACCACTGAGATGCGAGGGCTTGTGTGCGGCAGCCATCCTTGGTGGGGAGAAGGGAGATGATCTCCCCAAGGATGGCGTCCGGGAGATCGCTGATGCGGTCCGCCGGAGATTCTACGGGTTCCTCAGATCTAGGGGGCCTGGCCACTTATGGCCGCGCGGCCGGGTGCAAGATCTATAACCGGCGGCTCCGCTGGCCGGAGCCTCATCTGTGTACATACCAATCTGAAAAAAAGATGGCAGAAACATACATGTAGGATATTCAAAATCAATTCTCAAGATCTGGAAGAAAAAGGCACAAACATATATGTAGGACATTCAAAAACAATTCTCAAGATCTGGCCATGAATTATTAGCACGCACGCTAACCCTAGTCGGATTATTAGCAAAAATCATTTGTGCAGAACAAACAATTAATCACTAACCCTATACGGATACCATTCAAACAAGCAATATGCTACATGCATCTAACGGATCTTAATTACTCTGATTTCATGGACTGAGAGAACATAACCATAGGATTTGTATTCCAAAAAAATAGAGAGGGGGGAGTAACCAGAGAAAACACATGATATGTTTGCCGCACAAATGGGTATATAGATGACTAACCAGTTTTCCGTTGGAGTCGCAGTCGTTGCCGAAGTTGCTGTTAACCTCCGGCTCCGGCTGGGGGGCACGATGGCGCCGACGAAGTCAAGGTCATGTTGTTGCCCGCGCGAGACCTCGTCGGCGGCGACGGCAACCTCTGTGCCCAGCTTCACGCGTTGCGCGGGTGCTTCACCAGCTCCGGCATCGCCACTCCCTTCGCTGGTGCACTTCGGCGGCATCCTCATACACTCCAGAGTCCAGACGTTGGTGACCACTGGGGACCGGGGGTGCGGCCGCCTATTATGGCCAGCGGCTCAGGCGCGCCATTAATACGGACCAGTGGGAGAGAGGCGGGCGGCGGTCAAAGGCTGTCTTGCTCCCGGTGAGCCTGCGCGGCGGACTTCTGGCATTCCTACCATCATTTCACACAGTTACTCGCACACCTCCCAGTGACACTGTGCAGCGAAAACGCCTCTCATCAATTCACACACCTGCACGCAGGCCTCTCGGTCTGCCTGCACAGCAGACTGCTCGCATGCGTCCCATCAACTCACGCCTGCTCGCACGGCACACGGGGCGCGTGTCGGCACGTATGTTTTTTTGTTTTTTGATGATTCATTCTGTCGCTTACTGCTTAACCAAAGCATGGCATGGTCTAACGCACCCGATCAGAATAAATAATCCGTATGAGATATTGGTTGCCAGTTATTAACAATCTCCCGTTTTAAGAAGATTATATCAAAACTTGTCTCAAATTTGATTAAAAAATACAATATCACAGTCTACTGGTGTCCATATATGACACCACGATAAGTTTCATGAATTCAACTAAGTTTTGGATTTACTGAATTTTAAAAATCAATATTCTCAATGTTATGAAATCTCTTTCATGGGGAAACATGCACCCAGGGACACACATATGATTTTGCAATCCATTTTGGTGCACATGTAGCTCAAATTTGATTTTTGCACATTAAATCCCTAGGAAATCAATCAATGTATAAAACGGGTCGAATGATCTCTAGTTTTTTTTTCAAATTTTAACACGGCACTCCTTTGGTCACATGTTCACTGCAGAAAAAGTTTGGCATGCCTCAGAGTGGCGGTGATGGTGCGGGATGTGTGTGTCTGTGTGTGTGTGGGGGGGGGGGGGTCCGGCAGTACACTACGAGTCGTGAGCCTCCGTGTTGGATTACTGATCATTTTGTGAGTCATATATGCCACATCAAAGTCGTGAATTGGTTATTTAAAGCATTACACAAGCCTTTCATACATACATGTTTGGGCCACATGCATGCATTGGTGGTCCTCTCAGACACTCCCTCGTGCGGTTATGAGCGACGTGCCCATTCGTTAGCCCGCAAAGGTTTTTAGTTTCCACCAACAACGAGAGGCATTTGACCAAAGGTGGATTCATCTTGGCATGTGTGTTACGGTGTGGATCATGGTGAGATTCCATATCAAAGTTCGGGCACATGTGTACACATGAGTCCCTCCCACCGGTTCAAAGTGAGGGGGCTACGCATCGTGGTGTAGTGCGTTTCCGGTTTGTGAAGCATGTGCCACGTCAAAGTTGTGCATTGGGTATTCAAACATCACACAACACACGGGCACATGCACGCGGTGGTTGTCCTATGACACTCACTCGCGTGTGACTCTCTCTGTGGGCCCGTGAGGTCGTCGTCGATCAGTTGAACGTACAGTGAGAGAGAGAGAGAGGTTAATTTGACCAACAAGGATAGTTCTTTTTTGGTTTGTGTTACGTATATGCACGGTAGGAGTATGTAGTACATGTCAAAGAGGGGGCAACATGTATACCCTATATATAAGCGTCATAACCTCGCTCCATGTGGGGATTTTCCGGTTCCCAAGGTAGGTGCCACATCAAAGTTGTGCATTGGTATTCAAACATCATGCAATACCATGCAGGCAGTGGTTGCCTGATACGTCTCCAACGTATCTATAATTTTTTATTGTTCCATGTTGTTATATTATCATTCTTGGATGTTTTACAATCATTTTATAGCAACTTTATATCATTTTTGGGGACTAACCTATTGACATAGTGCCCAGTGCCAGTTGTTGTTTTTTGCTTGTTTTTTACTTCGCAGAAAATCAATACCAAACGGAGTCCAAACGCAGCGAAACTTTTTGGAGATTTTTTCTAGACCGGAAGACACCTGTTGGGCCAAAGAAGTACCAGAGGGGGGCTCCGAGGGGAGCACAACCCACCAGGGTGCGCCTGGGGGCCCAGGAGCGCCCAGGTGGGTTGTGCCCACCTCGGTGGCCTCCCGCACCGCCTCTTTGCTCTATAAATACCCCAATATTCCAGAAACCCTAGGGGAGTCGACGAAAATCAATTCCAGTCGCCGCAAGTTCCAGAACCACCAGATCCAATCTAGACACCATCATGGAGGGGTTCATCATCCTCATTGGTGCCTCTTCGATGATGCGTGACTAGTTCATTGTAGACCTACGGGTCCGTAGTTAGTAGCTAGATGGCTTCCTCTCTCTCTTTTGATTCTCAATACAATGGTCTCTTGGAGATCTATTTGATGTAACTCTTTTTGCGGTGTGTTTGTTGGGATCCGATGAACTATGAGTTTATGATCAGATCTATGTTTTTATCCATGAAAGTTATTTGAGTTTCTTTGATCTCTTATATGCATGATTACTTATAGCCTCGTATTTCTTCTTCAAATATTTGGTTTAGTTAGGCCAACTAGATCGATTTTTCTTGCCATGGGAAGAGGTGCTTTGTGATGGGTTTGATCGTACGGTGCTTGATCCCAGTGACAGAAGGGGAACCGACACGTATGTATCGTTGCTATTAAGGATAACAAGATGGGGTCTATTTCTACATAAATAGATCTTGTCTACATCATGTCATCGTTCTTATTGCATTACTCCGTTTCTCCATGAACTTAATACACTAGATGCATGCTGGATAGCGGTCGATGTGTGGAGTAATAGTAGTAGATGCAGGCAGGAGTCGGTCTACTAATCTTGGATGTGATGCCTATGTAATGATAATTGCCTGGATATCGTCATGATTATTTGAAGTTCTATCAATTGCCCAACAGTAATTTGTTTACCCGCCGTATACTATTTTTCTCGAGAGAAGCCACTAGTGAAATCTACGGCCCCCGGGTCTCTTCTTTATTATATTTGCCTTCGCGATCTATTTTTATTTGCTTTTATTTTCAGATCTATTAATCCAAAAATACAAAAATACCTTGCTGCAATTTATTATTATTTATTTTATCTCGCGTTCCCGCGAGATCTATTTATCCAATCTACTACAATTTTACCTATCTTTTTACCCGTGAGGGATTGACAACCCCTCTCTTACGTCGGGTTGCAAGTATTTGTTCTTTGTGTGCAGGAGTTGTTTACGTGGTGTTGCGTGGTTCTCCTACTGGTTCGATAACCTTGGTCTCATCACTGAGGGAAATACCTACCGTAGCAGTGTTGCATCATCCCTTCCTCTTTGGGGAAATACCGACGTAGTTCAAGCCGCATCAAAAGGAATTTCTGGCGCCGTTGCCAGGGAGACATCATCAACATCTACCAGGTTCCTAATCACAAATCTTATCTCCTTGCAATTTACATTATTGGCCATTTGGCTCTCATTTTCATCTCCCCCACTTCACAAAAAATTGCCACTTTATTCGCCTTCTTTTCTGTTTCCCTTTTTCTCGTCAGATCTCTTGTTTGCTTGTGTTGCCATGTGTCTTCTATTTGCTTGCATCTTTGCTAGCTAAAAATCTATTGATATGGATCCTTATCCACTTGCTAATCTTTTTAAAAGATCCAATTATGACGAACCAATTGTTAGTGAATTGAATTCATTAGATTATCTTTATGAAGTTTTGCTTGAGATTTATGAATATGAAAGTTGTGATGAAGTGTTAAACGAAGAAATTTATGAAGTGATTCATGATAGCTCCTTGAATGAAAAGCATGATTGCAATGATTTTACTATAAATTCTATTAATGTCAATTGTGTCAGTGATATGCAAAACCCCAAGCTTGGGGATACTTGTTTTGATTTGTCTACTACTTATTGCAATGATCATGATTGGGGTGATAATGTTTCTTATGATATTGAAAATTTATTTAAGCCTCATGATGATTATGATATTGATAATAATGTTTGCAATAATATTAAAAGTGGGTTTGGAAGAGCGTCAACTTTAGGTAAAAATAATCCCACATATTTGAACAGTGTTCAATCTTATGAATTTTTTGATGAAAGTGGGTTTGGAGAGGTCATGATTTTAGTTGATGTTAATCCCACTATTTTGGAAGATTATAAAACTTTTATGCATGTGCATCATGAAGAGAAAATTTTATATGATAGCTATATTGTTGAATTTGATTATGATCCTACAAGTAATTATTATGAGACAGTGAAATATGGTTGTAGAAATTTTCATGTTACTAATTTACCTCTCGTTATGTTGAGATTGCTATTGTTTCTTTCTTCTTCCTTGCATATGCTATATATTTCTTGTCTTGATAATTTGTTTGCTTATAAAATCCCTATGCATCGCAAGTATGTTAGACTTAAATGTGTTCGTCACATGTATTATGATGCTCTCTTTATATTTCAATTCTTGTCTTTCATGCGAGCATCATCAAAATTATTATGCCTAGCTAGGGGCATAAAACGATAGCGCTTGTTGGGAGGCAACCCAATGAATCAAATTTATTTTTGTCTTTTTCTTTATGTTCTTGAGTGTTTGCAAAATTATGCTACTGTTATGATTGTGTTTTTTGTGTTTTAATTAGTGTTAGTGCCAAGTAAAGCCTTTGGGATAGCTTTGGTGATAGTTGATTTGATCTTGTCGGAAAACAGAAACTTTTGAATCCAGAAAAATAATTGTTTAGAATTACAGAAGAGACGCAAAATTCTGAATTTTTTACAAAAGATTGATATACAAATTGCCTCTGTTTTCCTAATTTTCAGAATTTTTGGAGTTACATAAGTATGAGAACAATTCGCATCTTTACAGACTGTTCTATTTTTGACAGATTCTGTTTTCTTTGTGTTGTGTGCTTATTTTGATGAATCTATGGTTTGTATTGGATGGTATAAGCCATGGTATAGTTAGAATACAGTAGATATAATGCAATAACAAAATTTGAATGGGTTTTCTACAGTACTTAAAGTAAAGATTGGTTTTCTTATACTAACGGATCTCACGAAGGTTTTGTTGAGTTTTGTGTGATTGAAGTTTTCAAGTTTTGGGTGAGATTACGATGGATGAAGGAATAAGGAATAAGAAGAGCCTAAGCTTGGCGATGCCCATGGCAACCCAGGCCATTATCCAAAGAGAAGCAAGCAACTAAGCTTGGGGATGCCCCGAGTGGCATCCCCTCTTTCTTCTAACGACCATCGGTATTTTACTTGGAGCTATATTTTTATTCGTCACATATCATGAGTTTAGCTTGGAGCGTCTTGTATAATATGAGTCTTTGCTTGTTTTGCTTTTTGTTTTGTGTCATGAATCCTTGCTGGACACACCTATTTGAGAGAGCCAAAATTATGCTATGACTTGTTAGAATTGCTCTCTATGCTTCACTTAAATTTTTATGAGCTATGGAATTGCTCTAGTGCTTCACTTATATCTTTTTGAGCACGGTGTGCTTTAGTATTTTTGAAAAAATTCTCTCGTGCTTCACTTAGATTTATTTGAGAGTTAGTAAATTTTTTAAGAAATTCTCTCTTGCTTCACTTAAATTATTTTGAGAGAAGAATTTTTTATGCTCATGTTCTTCACTTAGATTTGTTTGAGCTATCAAAAGCAACATATGAAATTAGTCCCAAAGTGATAGATATTCAAGAGGGATATAATAAAAACTTTCATGAAGATCATTGGACAAAATAAACTTGATTCCTTGTAATAGTTTTGTGATATGATGATATAATATGTGAGTCATGTTGATGAGCAATTATGCTTTTGTAAGAATATTGGTGTTAAGGTTTGTGATTCCCTATGCAAGCACAAAAGTCAGTAGTTATGCAATGAAATTGCATCCTACTTGTGGTGCATTATTCGGTGTTAGTTATGCTTAATGCTCGCTTATGAGATTTTTTGTTTCTTGGTTGGATGCTTCTCAATCTTTTGCTAGCCTTCATTTGCACCAAGTATGATCACTACTTGTGCATCCCAAATCCTTCAAACCAGTTTTGCCATATGAGTCCACTATACCTACCTATATGCGGTATTCTTTTGCCGTTCTAAGCAAATTTGTATGTGCCATCTCTAATTTTCAAAATAAACTTCTCTTTTGTGTGCTCGTACCGCTCATGAAACGGTAGGGGGTGGTTGATATATTTCCATGCTAGATGTGTTATTCTCAAGATGAGTGTTTATTCACTTGTCATTGCACGAGAGTACGGCAAAGGTATTAGGGATGCCCAGTCCCGAAATGAAAAATGAATTTACTTTATGTTGTCAAATAATAAATTCCTTGGAAAGTGTTGGTATGGAAGGCACCCGTGGATACGACTAGCCATGGAAAGTGAAAGTATGGTTGAAAAAGGAATAAACTTTATTTTCTGTTTGGGAACCGCCTATGATATATCTAGCATGGAAAGTATTGGGAACTACTCGATCATTTTCGTTGACAGGAAAAACATGCCACCCAAAATGTTTTTATCTCTATCTTTTTCGCTTTGAGCTCTGGCACCTCTACAAATCCCTACTTCCCTCTGCAAAGGGCCTTTCTATATACTTTATGCAATTTTTATTTTTTTATTTGAGTCTCCATCTTCTCTTATAAAGCACCAACTAAGGGGCACTATGATCGTACTTGATCATTGGGTGTAGCTAATATACGAGTGTGTTTCATGAATGGATCAATGATTGAGCATAATGGGCTAGGGATAACTTGCTTTAGTGTTGATATTTTGAAAGACATGGTTGCTTGTTGATATGCTTGAGTATTGAAGTCTTCATGTCAAAACTAGACTATTGCTTTGAATCATATAAAAGTCCAAATGTCCATGCTACAAAGAAAACAATATGTGATGAACATGTTAGGCAGCATTCCACATCAAAAATTCTGTTTTTATCATTTACCTACTCGAGGACGAGCAGGAATTAAGCTTGGGGATGCTGATACGTCTCCAATGTATCTATAATTTTTTATTGTTCCATGCTGTTATATTATCATTCTTGGATGTTTTACAATCATTTTATAGCAACTTTATATCATTTTTTGGGACTAACCTATTGATATAGTGCCCAGTGCTAGTTGTTGTTTTTTGCTTGTTTTTTACTTCACAGAAAATCAGTACCAAACGGAGTCCAAATGCAGCGAACTTTTTGGAGATTTTTTCTGGACCAGAAGACACTTGTTGGGCCAAAGAAGTACCAGAGGGGGGCTCCGAGGGGAGAACAACCCACTAGGGCGCGCCTGGGGGCCCAGGCGCGCCCAGGTGGGTTGTGCCCACCTCGGTGGCCTCCCGCACCGCCTCTTTGCTCTATAAATACCCCAATATTCCAGAAACCCTAGGGGAGTCGACGAAAATCAATTCCAGCCGCCGCAAGTTTCAGAACCACCAGATCCAATCTAGACACCATCACGGAGGGGTTCATCATCCTCATTGGTGCCTCTCCGATGATGCGTGAGTAATTCATTGTAGACCTACGGGTCCGTAGTTAGTAGCTATATGGCTTCCTCTCTCTCTTTTGATTCTCAATACAATGGTCTCTTGGAGATCTATTTGATGTAACTCTTTTTGCGGTGTGTTTGTTTGGATCCGATGAACTTTGAGTTTATGATCAGATCTATGTTTTTATCCATGAAAGTTATTTGAGTTTCTTTGATCTCTTATATGCATGATTACTTATAGCCTCATATTTCTTCTTTGAATCTTTTGTTTAGTTAGGCCAACTAGTTCTTACCATGGGAAGAGGTGCTTTGTGATGGGTTCGATCTTACAGTGCTTGATCCCAGTGACAGAAGGGGAACCGACACGTATGTATCATTGCTATTAAGGATAACAAGATGGGGTCTATTTCTACATAAATAGATCTTGTCTACATCATGTCATCGTTCTTATTGGATTACTCCGTTTCTCCATGAACTTAATACCCTAGATGCATGCTGGATAGCGGTCGATGTGTGGAGTAATAGTAGTAGATGCAGGCAGGAGTCGGTCTACTAATCTTGGATGTGATGCCTATGTAATGATCATTGCCTGGATATCGTCATGATTATTCGAAGTTCTATCAATTGCCCAACAGTAATTTGTTTACCCGCCGTATGCTATTTTTCTCGAGAGAAGCCACTAGTGAAATCTATGGCCCCCGGGTCTCTTCTTTATTATATTTGCCTTTGCGATCTATTTTTATTTGCTTTTATTTTCAGATCTATTAATCCAAAAATACAAAAATACCATGCTATAATTTATTATTATTTATTTTATCTCACGTTCCAGCGAGATCTATTTATCCAATCTACTACAGTTTTACCTATCTTTTTACCCGTGAGGGATTGACAACCCATCTCTTACGTCGGGTTGCAAGTATTTGTTCTTTGTGTGCAGGAGCTGTTTACATGGTGTTGCGTGGTTCTCCTACTGGTTCGATAACCTTGGTCTCATCACTGAGGGAAATACCTACCGTAGCTGTGCTGCATCATCCCTTCCTCTTTGGGGAAATACCGACGTAGTTCAAGCCGCATCATTGCCCTATAGGAACTCACTCGCATGCGGCGCTTCCGTCTGTGGGCCCACGAGGTTGTCCTCCATCACTTTGACCTAACGAGAGAGAGAGGTTAATTTGGCCATCAAGGAATGATTTTTTTTGTTTGTGCTATACAGTAGAAGTATATATATACCACGCGTCGAATGGGGCGTAGCACATACCACGCATCATGAACCTCGCTCTCTGTGGGGACTTTTCGGTTTCCGAGGTATATATATATATGGTGCCACATCAAATTTGTGCATTGCATATTCAAACATCACACAAACACCTCTTTGGGCCACATGCAGACGATGGTACGTAGTCCTATATAGGATGCTCACTCGCGTGCGACGTACAATTCGCTCCTGTGGGCTCGCGAGGTCGTCGTCCATCACTTTGACCCAACGAGAGAGATGTACATTTTACGAACAAGGAGGATTAATTCTTTTGGGGTTGCGTTATGGTAGGAGTATAGTACATGTCGAAGGGGGGGTGGGACCAACTTATACTAGGTATCACATGAACATCACTGTGTGTGGGGACTTTGTGGTTTTTGAGGCAAATGCCACATCAAAGTCATGCATTAGGTATTCAAAACATCACAACCACACACCTCTCCATATATATGTTTTGGCACACATGCAAGCGATGGTGGTTGTCCTCTGGCACTCACTCACGCGGTTATCGGCGATGCTTCCATCTATCGGCCTGCTTGGTCCATCACTTTCACCGACATCGAGAGAGGTTAATTAATTTGACTTAGGAGGGGATTAATTTTTGGGATAATTGGTTTTATGCCCCTAGTTGTGTCCCACTCGACAGGATTGCCCCTAATTTTCAAAAGCCAGCGGTTCTGTCCAACCCACTTTGGTCATCTTGTGCTTTTGCCCTTTGACCGTTTGACCGTCACTTTGAAAACTTCATAACTAATTCATACTAAATCAGAAAAATGCAAATAAGATACTAACATGTTTGGGAAAACATCACCTACATGTCAATGTCATTTGCATTCATGACAAAAGTGTTGGAAAGTGCCCATCCGAGTTTTAGCTCTTATCATACCACCATGAACAGTAAAATCTAAAAAAAATCAAAAATAAATTTGGTGGCAAAGAATGACAAATGTTTTAAGTGCTTGCCAAGTTTTATCAGGGAATGACATTTGTGGAAGTCATGGCAAAAAAATAATCTATTTTGGAGTGTTGATTGTTTTTTGCCACGACTTCCACGAATGTCATTACCTGATAAAACTTGGCAAGCACTTAAAACATTTGTCATTCTTTGCCACCAAATATTTTTTTGAATTTTTTTAGATTTTACTGTTCATGGTGGTATGATAAGAGCTAAAACTCGGATGGGCACTTTCCAACACTTTTGTCATGAATGCAAATGACATTGACATGTAGGTAATGTTTTCCCAAACATTTTGCTATCTTATTTGCATTTTTCTGATTTAGTATGAATTAGTTATGAAGTTTTCAAAGTGACGGTCAAACGGTCAAAGGGCAAAATCACAAGACGACCAAAGTGGGTTGGATAGAACCGCTGGCTTTTGAAAATTAGGGGCAATCCTGTCGAGTGGGACACAACTAGGGGCATAAAACCAATTATCCCTTAATTTTTTGTTTGTCTCACGATATAGGTCATGACGTGAGATTACATATATAATAGCGCATGTGTACACATGAATCCATCCCACTGGATCGAAGGGGGGGCGAGCACACGACATGTCATGAACCTCTTTCTCTGTGTGGGGACCTCTGTGATTTTCAACGCATGCACCACATCAATGTTTTCCATTGGATATTCAACACATATGCATGCATCACACACCTCCATAAATATGTTCGGGACACATGCATGCAATGGTTGTCTTTGGACACACTCTCACTCGCTTGGTTATGGGCGGCAAGCCTACAAATATTCGTGGGCCCGCGTGGACGTCCATCATTTCGACCGACGACGAGAAAGGTTACCAGGGTGGATTCTTCTTCTTTGGTTCGAGTTATCGTATAGTAGGTCGATCATTCCAGGCCTGATTAAGTTTGAGCGCATGCTACGCGTCGTGAACCCTCACTTAGTGTGGGGATTTTATGGTTCCAAAGCATGGTGCCACATCAAATTTGTGCGTTGGGTATTCAAACACCACACACACCACTTCCACAAAGTGGGTTTGTCTTCAAACGGTACTCCCTCGCGAGGTTATCGGCGACAAGCTAGCCCATTTTGCGGGGCCGTGTGGACGTCCATCACTTTGACCAACAATGAGCGAGAGAGGTTATACGACCAAGTTGGATTCTGCTTGGTCCATGTTACAGTACGTCTTGGTGAGATCCCTCGCCCCCCGACGTGTGTGTGTGGGGTGGGGGGCTACTTCGCACTACCTGCAACCTCCGTGGGGTCGGGGAAGTCCGGTTAATTTGCGAGGCACGCGTGCCACATCAAAGTTGTGAATGGTAGTTAAATATCACACCACGCCCTTTTCATACATATAGTAGGGCCACCCGCAGGTGGTTCGTATGTGGTCTCACCCATCTCATGCCACAAGCACACATTTGTGGGTCGGCACACGGTCCACCTTTGTCCGGAAGCGAAAGGGGAAGTTTAACCATATATATGATGGACTCCTATAGGTTTTGTGTTACAGTAGGGTGAGATTTCAGACCTAGCTATTTGGGGGCATGCATTCATAGCTAGGATTCCCTTACCGTTGACACAAAGTGGGGTTCGTAGGGGGTGGCTGACTAGCAATACTGTGCGCTTTGTGCGACATGTGCCACATCAAAGTTGTGCATTGGGTATTTGAACATCAAACCACCCTTTTCATACATATATTTGGTCCACATGCAAGTGTGTTCGTGTTCTAGCCCTTTCCCATGTTATTCTTTTGCCAAATTTATAAACAGCACACGAGTTGGATGCAGCAACCGTCTGCGATTGGGGACGCAACAAACACGGTTCGGTCAGACTACCCGTGTGCCACACCCATGCCCCTGCAGTCACTCACATCAGCATAGTAGATTGGGCTCCACGAGGCTTGCCTCCCGCTCTCTAAAATATCTACTGCCTCATAATCTCAAAGATATCTACCGCCTGGAAGGTTTTTCTGTTTGATAGCACACGATTAGTATGTGCGGATCATGTGCGATGTCTGTTACTCCCGCTCTGCTTCAATCCCTTGATTCAAATTTTCAGTAGCCCCGGCATTTTACTCCCGCCTCTGCATCCCTCGCAATCTCAAAAATATCTGCTCGCCCTTGATTCAAATTTTTAGTAGCCCCGGCTTGTTACTCCCGCCTCTGCATCCCTCGCAATCTCAAAAATATCAGCTCACCCTTGATCCAAAATTTCAGTAGCCCGGCATTTTACTCCCGCCTGATATGTCTCCAACGTATCTATAATTTTTTATTGTTCCATGCTATTATATTATCTGTTTTGGATGTTTTATATGCATTAATATGCTATTTTATATTACCTAAGGGCTTGTGGGCTCCTCGGGACTCCCCAACCCTAATCTTTGCACCATAAATTCCCAAATATTCCCAAACCATCAGAGGCATCCACCAAAATACTTTTCCGCCGCCGGAAGCCTCTGTTCCCGTGAGATCCCATCTTGTTGGCATTGTATTTGTGGCAAGGCCACCGTTCATATTTTTTACATGTCACTCTTGATCATAGCACATCCCGGTACACCGCCCGAGGCATTCATATAGAGTCATATCTTGTTCTAGTATCGAGTTGTAATTCTTGAGTTGGAAGTAAATAAAAGTGTGATGATCATCATTATTAGAGCACTGTCCCATGTGAGGAAAGGATGATGGAAGCTATGATTCCCTCACAAGTTGGGATGAGTCTCTGGACTTTATAAAAAATAGAAGAGGCCAAAGAAGCCCAAACAAAAAAAGAGAAAAAATGAGAGAAAAGAGAGAAGGGACAATGTTACTATCCTTTTTCCACATTTGTGCTTCAAAGTAGCACCATGATCTTCATACTAGTTGGGATTTTTCATCATAGAACTTGGCTTGTATATTCCAATGATGGGCTTCCTCAAATTGCCCTAGGTCTTCATGAGCAAGCAAGTTGGATGCACACCCACTTAGTTTCTTTTTGAGCTTTCATACACTTATAGCTCTAGTGCATCCGTTGCATAGCAATCCCTACTCACTTGCAACGATATCAATTGACAGGCATCTCCATAGCCCATTAATTTGCCTAGTTGATGTGAGACTTTCTCCTTCTTTTTGTCTTCTCCACAACCACCATATTTTATTCCACCTATAGTGCTATATCCATGGCTCACGCTCCTGTATTCCGTGAAAATTGAAAAAGTTTGAGAACATCAAAAGTATGAAACAATTGCTTGGCTTGTCATCGGGGTTGTGTATGATGAAATACTTTGTGTGATGAAGATGGAGCATAGCCAGACTATATGATTTTGTAGGGATAACTTTCTTTTGCCATATTATTTTGAGAAGACATGATTGCTTTATTAGTATGCTTGAGGTATTATTAATTTTATGTCAATATTAAACTTTTGTTTTTAATCTTATGGATCTGAATATTCGTGACACAATAAAGAAGATTACATTGATAAATATATTAGGTAGCATTCCACATCAAAAATTCTGTTTTTATCAGTTACCTACTCGAGGACGAGCAGGAATTAAGCTTGGGGATGCTTGATATGTCTCCAACGTATCTATAATTTTTTATTGTTCCATGCCATTATATTATCTGTTTTGGATGTTTTATATTAATATGCTATTTTATATTATTTTTGGGACTAACCTATTAACCTAGAGCCCAGTGCCAGTTTCTGTTTTTTCCTTGTTTTTGAGTTTTACAGAAAAGGAATATCAAACGGAGTCCAAACGGAATAAAACTTTCATGATGATTTTTCTTGGACCAGAAGACACCCACGTAGCTTGGAGAGGGGGCCAGAGGAGTCCCGAGGAGCCCACAAGCCCTCAGGGATCGCCCTAGGAGGGCGCCCCTTGGCTTGTGGACCCCTTGGGAGCCCCCCAACCCTAATCTTTGCACTATAAATTCTCAAATATTCCCAAACCATCAGAGGCATCCACCAAAATACTTTTCCGCCGCCACAAGCCTCTTTTCTCGTGAGATCCCATCTTGGGGCCTTTTACGGCGATCTGCCGGTGGGGGATTTGATCACGGAGGGCCTCTACATCAACCTTGCTGCCCTTCCGATGATGTGTGAGTAGTTTACCACAGACCTATGGGTCCATAGCTAGTAGCTAGATGGCTTCTTCTCTCTCTTTGATCTTCAATACATTGTTCTCCTCGATGTTCTTGGAGATCTATTCGATGTAATACTTTTTGTGGTGTGTTTGTTGAGATCTGATGAATTGTGGATTTATGATCAGATTATCTATGAATATTATTTGAGTCTTCTCTGAACTCTTTTATGCATGATTAAGATATCTTTTTATTTCCCTTCGAACTATCGGTTTGGTTTGGCCAACTAGATTGGTTTTTCTTGCAATGGGAGAGGTGCTTAGTTTTGGGTTCAATCTTGCGGTGTCCTCACCCAGTGATAGAAGGGGTAGCGAGGCACGTATTGTATTGTTGCCATCAAGGATAAAAAGATGGGGTTTATATCATATTGCTTGAGTTTATCCCTCTACATCATGTCATCTTACTTAAAGCGTTACTCCGTTCTTATGAACTTAATACTCTAGATGCATGCTGGATAGCAGTCGATGTGTGGAGTAATAGTAGTAGATGCAGAATCGTTTTGGTCTACTTGTCATGGACGTGATGCCTATATTCATGATCATTGCCTTAGATACCGTCATAACTTTGCGCTTTTCTATCATTTGCTCAACAGTAATTTGTTTACCCACCGTATGCTATCTTCAAGACAGAAGCCTCTAGTGAAACCTATGGCCCCATATATTTTCAGATCTATAAACCAAAAAAGCCAAAAATACCTTGCTGCAATTTATTTATATTTACTTTAGTTTGCCTTTTTATTTATCTTTTATACCTATCTCTATTAGATCTCACTCTTGTTCGAGACCGTGAAGGGATTGACAACCCCTTTTTCGTGTTGCGTGCAAGTGTTTGTTAGTTTGTGCAGGTGCATAGATTGGAGACTTGCTTGTGCCTCCTACTGGATTGATACCTTGGTTCTTAACTGAGGGAAATATTTATCTCTACTTTGCTGCATCACCCTTTCCTCTTCAAGGGAAAAATCAACGCAAGCTCAAGAAGTAGTAGGAAGAATTTCTGGCGACATTACCTTCTCGGTAATCATTGCGAAATCTACACGGATCATAAAAGTCTGAAGTACTTGTTTACTCAACCATCTCTAAACCTCCGTCAGCAAAGATGGATGGAGGCCATTGCGGACTATGATTTGGGTATTTCCTATACCCCTGGCAAGGCTAACGTGATGGCTGATGCCTTAAGCCGCAAGTCCTATTGCGACAACCTCATGGTTAGGCGAGCTCAACCTCGTCTTTTTGAAGAACTGTGCAAGCTGAATCTGTGTATTGTTCCACAGGGTTCTCTTAATAACCTTGTGATACAACCAGATCTTGAGAAAGCTGTTAAGAGTGCACAAGCTAAAGATGCTGAAGTTGATCTGATGAAGAAAGACCTTCACCTTGTAAAGTACAGGGATTTCTCGCTGTCTGAAGATGGAACCTTGTATTTCAGAGACCGCATTGTCGTACCTCGCTTCGAGCTTATGACCGACAAGGTCATGAAGGAGGCACATGATACCCCGCTGTCTATTCATCCGGGTAGCACCAAGATGTATCGTGATCTCCGTCAAAGGTACTGGTGGTCTAAAATGAAGCAGGACATTGCTCGTTGTGTTGCCGAATGTGATGTGTGTCGTCGCGTTAAAGCAGAACATCAGAAACCAGCTGGAATTCTGCAACCACTTCCTATTCCTCTATGGAAATGGGATAAGGTTCAGATGGATTTCGTTACAGGACTTCCCAGGTCACAGAAGGGTCACGATGCTATTCTTGTCGTCGTCGACCAACTCTCTAAAGTTGCACACTTTCTGCCTGTCAAAGAGACTATCACTGCTAGTTAGTTAGTAGAGTTGTATATCTCCGGAATTGTATCACTCCACGGTATTCCGAAGGAGATTAGTTCGAACCGTGGCGGTCTTTTCACTTCCAAATTCTGGGAAAGTTTCCAAACAGCTATGGGAACTCATATTACCTGGAGTTCAGCTTATCACCCCCAATCCCAAGGCCAAGTCAAACGAGTCAATCAAGTGCTTGAAGACATGCTTCGAGCTTGTGTCATTTCTTTCGGCAAGAAGTGGGAAGAATCTCTTCCTTATGCGGAATTCTCATATAACAACAGCTATCAAGCCAGCTTGAAAATGGCTCCCTTTGAAGTTCTTTATGGACGTAAGTGTCGAACCCCTCTGAATTGGTCAGAAACTGGGGAACGACCGCTCGTGGGTCCGGATATTATTCAACACGCCGAAGAACAAGTTCGTATTGTCCGAGAAAATCTCAAGGCGGCTCAGGACCGCCAGAAGAGTAACTATGATCGCAAACGATGGGGTTTGACTTATCAACCTGGTGGTCAGGCTTATCTGCGAGTCACCCCGATGAAGGGCACTCACCGTTTTGGAATCAAGGGCAAGCTAGCTCCACGCTACATTGGTCCTTTCCGCATTGTTGCAAGGCGTGGACAGGTGGCATATAAATTGGAGTTGCCGCCGCAATTCTCTCATATCCACGACGTCTTCCATGTGTCGCAACTTCGTAAATGCTTCAAGGAATCTCCGCACCAAGCTGTGGATCACGAAATGCTCGAATTGCATGATGATCTATCGTATAAGGAGCGTCCGATCCGCATTCTCGATGAAGCTGAACGTCGGACCCGTCAGAAGGTTACCAAGTTCCTCAAAGTGCAATGGTCAAATCATATTGAAGATGAAGCCACTTGGGAACGCGAGGATAATCTTCGTGCGGAATGCCCCGAACTTTTTCCTTCTACTTCTTAATTCTCGGGACGAAAATTCTTGTTAGTAGAGGAGATTTGTAATACCCCCAGTGGTTAGCCACAGTAATTCCATTTTGATAATGCAAAGTCAGCATGATTAACAGTGCGTGATCATCATTTGCATCATAATGCATTTCAACTCCTAACTCAAAATTCAAATTTAGATGAAAGTGGAAAATAAAAGTTGTCCAACATAGAAACTAAATTGTTCATTTAATAGCAAATAAATCAGAGACAATCCTAAAATTGAAACCAACATCATTGGAGTTGGGTAAGTGACTCAAACATCCCCAAACAGTGGCTAAAGACAATATTTAATTACCTTTTATTTAATCTAAAATAGATATGAAAAGATATTTACCCCAAACTAGTTTTTGGTGGTAGGATATATTGTGTTGTGATTTGTGGGCCAGCTCTCATATTTTACAAAACTCTAATGGGGGCCACACATTTTGCAAAACAGTAAAGAAAAAAAAAGGCAAAAGAAAAACAAAAACAGAAACAAGAAAAGGAAAGAGGGCCCTAGCTACTGTGCCCGTGGGCTCTAGTTACTACAGGCGCCGGCCCAGCCCGTTTTCCCCCCTCCCCCACTTGTCTTCCTCCTCCTGCTCACCCCTCGCACGCTATCGCCTTGCCCGCGCTCGCCGCCCCGGCCCCCCCTCTCCTGCGTTCGACAACAGCTCTACAGGAGCTCGCCCCGGTGGATAAGGCCGCCCCGTGCTGCCCCTCTCTCCCCTGGAACCCTACTTCCCTCGCTCGCCTCTCCCTCTCTCGTTTCCGTCGCCACCGAACGCTATCGTCGCCGCTACCTCGTCGTTGCCGTGCACCGAGGCCTCCCCGTGCCGCGCGGGCATGTCCAGTGGGACCGCCGTCGAGGGCTACGTCGTCTACGGGGGTCCACTCGACCGGAGCCGCCCCGCATCACCGCCATCGCCGTCTTCTCCGAATCACGGCCGCCGCCGTTGACCTCCTCGATCTGCCCCACCACGAGCTCCCCGGCCTCCCCGTGCACGTCATCGAGCTCGATGTGAGCTCCCGCTTCCTCCTGGCCTCTCCCTTCTCCTCCTCGTGCCCCGTAGTCGTCGAACCATCAAGCGCCGCCGCTAGCCACCGTTCGGTTGTCGCCGTTGTCGCCACTGCCGGCCACCTCCATCTGAGCCACCGCCGTAGATGGATGCGCAGCATCGCCCGCGTCGCGTAGGACCTCTCGGTCGACCAAATGGTCGCCGGAGATGGCCGCTAGGGCCTCGCCGCCGCCGCCCTGCTCATCACCGGCGCCGCTCCCGACCTCCCCCGGACCAGCTACCACCATGGATGGGTGCGGAACGCTGCGCCCGTTCGAATCATGCTCGCGGCGTCCGTTTTGGTCGCCGGACGGCTAAATCCGACCCCTCCCGTGCGCGCCGCCGTCGTTTTGGGCGCCGGCGGCAAGTCGCCGGCCGGCGCCGACGTGGCGCCGTGGGCCCCGCCCCTGTGTGGCTAGCACTGGGCCCCGCGGGCCCAGTTGACTGGTCAGCGCTGCTGACTGGGCACAGTGGCCCACTGACATGTGGGTCCCGCTCGTTTAATTCAATTTTTAAAATAATAAAAATGTTAATAAAAATGTTAATTAATTAATTAGTTAATTAAACCCTAATTAGACACTGACTAAGGGGGCCCACCCCTAATTAATCCTACTTAGTTTAAACTAAACACTGGACTGACTAATGTGACACTGACATGTGGGCCCCACTGTCAGGTTTGACTTTGGTCAACCCCCTGTTGACTGCTGACATCAGCATTGCGTCACAGTGACATCACCCTGTACTGTTTCGGATAATGTTGATTTAAATAATTAAATAAATTCCAGAAAATCAATAAAACTTTAGAAAATCATATCTTTTAATCCGTAACTACGATGAAAATAATTTATATATGAAAAATGATCAGAAAAATGAGACGGATCCGAATACGCTACCCACATACCTGTTGGATGCCTCTAACTATTTGAACATGCAACTTTTTGCCTGTTTCAGATAAATGAATAGTGTATGACCTTAATAAAATAATTCCAAACAAATTCCTAAAATAACTAAATGACTCGGACATGTCTTCAGGCAACCCTGCACTGCACGTTAGCATGGCCTGCTCCGTGTTGCTTATGTTTGCTCTATATTTATATTGTTTCCTCCCCCTCTTCTCTCTCGATAGCCCCCGACCTCGACGTCGTCCCCGAGACCGACGCAGCTCCGGAGCCCGAAGACAGCATTGACAACCTTGCCCTTGCCGCCGAGCAACCAGGCAAGCCCCCCCTTTGATCATCCCGATATCGCCCATTCTATTTCTCATGCTTGCATTAGAATTGCTGCTGCTACTGCTTTACCTATTCTGATGCATAGCCTGTTTATTGTAACCTGCTGTTGATAATTACCTGCATATCCTAAACTGCTTAGTTTAGGCTGGGTAGAGACCTATCAGTGACCCCACTTATCCCGACTGCCGCGCTGGATTGTCAGAAGACCCGATCAACGGGAATTGAAGACCAGGCCCCGACACCGCACATCACCCCCCTTAGTTGTAACGACACTGCAGCGTTACTATCGAGTGCCAAGGGTGAAACCTCTTGTAGCACTTCTGATGTTAACTCTGTAGAGTAGCTATTCGGTCGTGATCATCGAGGGTGATTCCTCCTTCACCACTTCCGGTAACGACGCTGTCGTGCAACACATCAAGTGTAAACCCATCGAGGGTGAATCCTCCGAGTTCACCTTGACAGACACATCGAGTAGGAATCCAACGAGGGTGATACCTCGGATTCCCCTGATGTTATGGACACACGGATACTTGGACTTTACACTGTTACTTGGATAGGCGGGTCGACCCTGAGGGGTACCCGCGTGCGCCTAAGAGGTGAGTGTTGTGAAGACGGGTGCCAGTGTGGTGCCCGAGTGGTGAATACGAGGCGCGGCCAGGCATTCTTAACCCTTGCAGCAAGTCCTCGAGACGGGGCGACGGGGTCACATCTTTTGCGAGTCTCTGCTCGTTACCGCAAGCCCCTAGTCCACTACGATTTGGATATTTGATCCGAGCAGGCCTCTGGTCTGATAGCACTAACCATCACGTGGGCATAGTATGGGCGTTCTGCATCGTAGCATCAGCCGAAAGCTCTGTCAGACGTCTAGTTCAGCCTTGCGGCTGGGACGGACCGGCGCCCTCCGGGTGCCTGGCTTCACCCTGCTCACAACGACCCGGAGTGCACAGGGCGATGGCCCAAGAACCCTGAGTGCTTAGGATGTAGACCGGCGGGGACCTCTCTGCTGAGCTGTAGGTAGGGTTGCGGTGTGTCGTTTGACCGAGGCCGGGCATGACCCAGGAAAGTGTGTCTGGCCGGAGTTAATCGAGCGTGTTGGGTAAGTTGGTGCACCCCTGCAGGGAAGAATGCTTCTATCGATAGCCGGTCCTACGGTAAAGGACACTCGGAGTTGTATCATGATTGATACAATTTAGAACTGGATACTTGGATACTATGGCTCTGGGATTGCTTCTCGCAGGGAGTCGAGAAGGGATCTCCGAACGAGCTTGATGACTGTATGGCTCTGGGATTGCTTTCTCGCAGGGAGTCGAGAAAGGATCTCTGGGTGAGGTTGAGACTTAATGATACTGCTACATTATATGGTACTGTCTACACTCTTCTAATGCTGCAAGACCTCTGAAGATGCTAGTCTTCGATAGGACTAGTCCTTCTTTCTATTCTTGCATTTCTGCAGCCCAGTCCACATATACAGCCTCCCTTTGATAATGTTGCATATGTAGTGTAGATCCTTGCTTGCTGAGTACTTCTGAGTACTCACGGTTGCTTTGTTTTCCTTTTCTCCCCATATCAGTTTGTCGTGACCAAGATGACGGAGCCCCTGAGACAGCTGCCCTGCCGACGATCGCTACTACTACTACCCAGAGGATGGATACTTCTACGAGTTGACTGACGACCAGGAGTAGGTTCGGAGGGTCCCAGGCAGGAGGCCTACGCCTTTCGATCGTAGTGTTTTATTTTGCCCCGCCTTTCTAAAGGCCTTTCTGTGCTTTCTTTTATATCTGTACTCAGATATCTGATGCTTCCGCTAACGCTTGTTCGCAAGCTTATGTATTCGAGCCCTCGAGGCCCCTGGCTTGTAATATAAAGCTTGTATGACTTTATTTATGTTTTAGAGTTGTGTTGTGATATCTTCCCGTGAGTCCTTAGGCTTGATCGTGTGCAGTTGCGTGTATGATTAGTGCACGATCGGGCCGGGGGCGTCACAAGTTGGTATCAGAGCCGACTGACTGTAGGAACTCCCCTTTCCAACTCCTTGGCCGAAGTTGAGTCTAGTAACTAAAAATTGTTTTACTAACTTGGCTGTGTGGCTTACGGGCCCACGTCGCCAATTGGGAGGTTTTAGTATCTTTTACTTCTCGACCTTTACTCTAGGACTCTGATCTCTCTTCTATTCGGGTTAAAATTTTACTAACTCCAACATCAGGTTCTCGTGATCACATCCACTCGGAGTTCTGAAATTATCCCCCCTTGCTTCAAGATTTTGGGCCAGGTTCTGCTTACAGGATCCTTTTATCGAGGGCACCCTGTGTTGTCACTTGCAGATTCCTCGCTCCAATAGTTTTCTCAAACGTTGATGTATCCTTTGCTATGTCTCGTTGTGTACTTCCCTACCGCGTGCCTGCGCGCCGCCTAGATCTCTAGCCCTCCCTTTTCAACTGTCGTAATGCCGGATACTAACCGAGGCTATGTGTGGATTCGAATGTCTGGTGCGAATATGATGAAGTATCTATTGCACTTACTTCTGTTGTGCGTGTTACTTCATGAATCATTCCGTACACCTGCAGTTTTTCTTGCTAAAGTGCCCTTGTTGATTTGGCAGGATGGCTGACGATCCTCCACCTCCACCCTATATGGCCGCAATGATGCAGCAGTTTATGACCGGACTATTGGCTCAGTTCCCAAATCAGAATGCTCAGCAACAGAATGTTCCAATAACTCTGGCAGAATTTGTGCGCCTCAATCCGTCCATTTTCGGCAACTCCACCAATCCTATGGATGCTCATGATTGGCTTCGTGACATCCTGTTTGAGATGGAGTCAGCTAATGTTGCCCCTGACAGTCACGTCACCTTTGCGACATTCCACTTAAAGGGTCCCGCTGCCCAATGGTGGGAAAGCCACAAGGCTATGTTGCCTATAGAGACTGTAACCACTTGGTAGGAATTTCAGTCAGCTTTTCGTGCACGGTACATTCCTCAAGGTCTGATGGACCAGAAGAAGCAGGAGTTCCGCAAACTCTCACAGGGCACCATGACTGTGGATGAATATCAGAGGAAATTCCTTGAATTATCCCGCTATGCTGCGGATGACGTCGACACTGACACCCGCAAGTAGGAGAAATTCCGTGGAGGACTACGTACTGATATAAAACTTGCACTTGCTGTCCATGATTGCACAGAATTCGCAACGCTTGTCAGCAAATCTTTCCAAGTAGAAACAGCTATGACTGAGTACCAGGAGTCACTCAAGCGCACTCATGAAGCTGGCTCATCCTCGGGTCAGCCTGTTCAGAAACGTTGAGTCTGGATCCCACACAATGTTCATCATCAACCTGCTCCAACACCAAGGCCGTCTTATGTTGCACCTCGACTGCCTTCACCGCCGAGACAGCTAACGGTTCATGATGGACCGCCTAATGTTATGGCTTCTCCTCAGGATGCACCACGTCCTCCGGATGGTCGTACGAAGGGCCATCGAACCCATCATTCCAGAAGTCGTAAGGCCAGGCCGCTTGCTATGGGTCGTGGCCAGGTCACTCATGTCAATATGGGAGAAGCTCGTGAGTCACCTAAAATCGTGATGGGAACTCTGTCAGTTAATTCAGTTGCAGCCTCTGTTCTCTTTGATTCCGGGGCATCACATTCCTTTGTGTCCCAGCAATTTGCACAATTGCATGGGTTAGCTATGAGCTCATTACCCACTCCTTTAGAAATCATCACTCCCCGTTCCCGGTGGCAAACCAAAATGGTAAGTCACAACAATCAGATCAGAATTGAAGGGTTGATGTTCTCTGCTTCCCTTATTGCTCTTGGACCTTCCGACATAGACATCATTCTCGGTATGGACTGGTTGACAGCCCATAATGCTTTGATTGACTGTGCTACTAAGACAGTCCAGCTCACCCACCCTTCTGGTCAGGTGATCAAATACTCAGCCCGAATAGCTCAAGATGCTGAGAGCCAGATATATGTTCTGAATGCATTGGATGCTTCACCTCTTGAAGGCATCGAGAACATTCCAGTTGTTCGTGATTTTCAAGATGTATTTCCAGAAGAACTTCCAGGAATACCCCCTTCTAGAGCTGTTGAGTTCGTCATCGACTTGAAGCCTGGCACTACCCCTATTGCGAAGCGCCCTTATAAGATGCCTCCGCATCATCTTCTCGAACTTAAGGAAGAAATCGACACGTCACTTAAGAAAGGTTTCATCCGCCCCAGTTCCTCTGCTTGGGGAGCACCTTCACTCTTCGTTAAGAAGAAGGATGGAACTAATCGATTGGTTCAGGATTACCGACCGATCAACCGAGCTACAATCCAGAATAAATATCCGCTTCCTCGGATCAATGATTTGTATGATCAACTTGCTGGTTCCTCAGTATTCTCTAAGCTGGATTTGAGATTGGGATACCATCAGATCCGTGTTCGTGAAGAGGATATTCCGAAGACTGCATTTGTTACTCGTTATGGCTCCTACGAGTACACGGTCATGTCATTTGGCTTAACAAATGCTCCAGCCACATTCTCCCATCTGATGAATTACATCTTCATGGATTACCTCGACAAATTTGTCGTGGTATATCTGGATGATATTCTGGTGTATTCGAAGAATAAAGAAGAACATGCCGAACACCTCCGTCTTGTACTGGAAAGGCTCCGAGAACACCAGTTGTATGCCAAATACTCCAAATGTGAATTCTGGCTTTCTGAAGTGACATATCTCGGTCATGTGATTTCCAAAGATGGCATTGCTGTTAACCCAGAACAAGTTCAGGCTATTCTTGACTGGACTTCTCCGAAGAACGTCAAGCAAGTGAGAAGTTTTCTCGGCCTTGCAAGCTATTGTCGTCGATTTGTCGAGAACTTTTCCAAGATTGCTAAGCCCCTGACTGATCTGCTTCACAAGGGCGTTAAATTTGAATGGATAGACAAATGTCAGGAAAGTTTTCAAGCACTCAAAGACAAGCTAACATCTGCCCCAGTACTATCTCCTCTAGACACCCGCAAAGACTTTGTGATTTATTGTGATGCATCCCGTGAAGGATTAGGCTGTGTCCTAATGCAAGAGCGTAAAGTGATTGCCTATGGCTCTCGTCAGTTGCGCCCACATGAAGAGAATTATCCGGTACATGATCTAGAACTAGCTGCTGTGATCTATGCATTGCAGTCGTGGCGACATTACCTTCTCGGTAATCGTTGCGAGATCTACACGGATCATAAAAGTCTGAAGTACTTGTTTACTCAACCATCTCTAAACCTCCGTCAGCAAAGATGGATGGAGGCCATTGCGGACTATGATTTGGGTATTTCCTATACCCCTGGCAAGGCTAACGTGATGGCTGATGCCTTAAGCCGCAAGTCCTATTGCGACAACCTCATGGTTAGGCGAGCTCAACCTCGTCTTTTTGAAGAACTGTGCAAGCTGAATCTGTGTATTGTTCCACAGGGTTGTCTTAATAACCTTGTGATACAACCAGATCTTGAGAAAGCTGTTAAGAGTGCACAAGCTAAAGATGCTGAAGTTGATCTGATGAAGAAAGACCTTCACCTTGTAAAGTACAGGGATTTCTCGCTGTCTGAAGATGGAACCTTGTATTTCAGAGACCGCATTGTCGTACCTCGCTTCGAGCTTATGACCGACAAGGTCATGAAGGAGGCACATGATACCCCGCTGTCTATTCATCCGGGTAGCACCAAGATGTATCGTGATCTCCGTCAAAGGTACTGGTGGTCTAAAATGAAGCAGGACATTGCTCGTTATGTTGCCGAATGTGATGTGTGTCGTCGCGTTAAAGCAGAACATCAGAAACCAGCTGGAATTCTGCAACCACTTCCTATTCCTCTATGGAAATGGGATAAGGTTCAGATGGATTTCGTTACAGGACTTCCCAGGTCACAGAAGGGTCACGATGCTATTCTTGTCGTCGTCGACCAACTCTCTAAAGTTGCACACTTTCCGCCTGTCAAAGAGACTATCACTGCTAGTCAGTTAGCAGAGTTGTATATCTCTAGAATTGTATCACTCCACGGTATTCCGAAGGAGATTAGTTCGGACCGTGGCGGTCTTTTCACTTCCAAATTCTGGGAAAGTTTCCAAACAGCTATGGGAACTCATATTACCTGGAGTTCAGCTTATCACCCCCAATCCCAAGGCCAAGTCGAATGAGTCAATCAAGTGCTTGAAGACATGCTTCGAGCTTGTGTCATTTCTTTCGGCAAGAAGTGGGAAGAATCTCTTCCTTATGCGGAATTCTCATATAACAACAGCTATCAAGCCAGCTTGAAAATGGCTCCCTTTGAAGTTCTTTATGGACGTAAGTGTCGAACCCCTCTGAATTGGTCAGAAACTGGGGAACGACCGCTCGTGGGTCCGGATATTATTCAACACGCCGAAGAACAAGTTCGTATTGTCCGAGAAAATCTCAAGGCGGCTCAGGACCGCCAGAAGAGTAACTATGATCGCAAACGATGGGGTTTGACTTATCAACCTGGTGATCAGGCTTATCTGCGAGTCACCCCGATGAAGGGCACTCACCGTTTTGGAATCAAGGGCAAGCTAGCTCCACGCTACATTGGTCCTTTCCGCATTGTTGCAAGGCGTGGACAGGTGGCATATAAATTGGAGTTGTCGCCACAATTCTCTCATATCCACGACGTCTTCCATGTGTCGCAACTTCGTAAATGCTTCAAGGAATCTCCGCACCGAGCTGTGGATCACGAAATGCTCGAATTGCATGATGATCTATCGTATAAGGAGCGTCCGATCCGCATTCTCGATGAAGCTGAACGTCGGACCCGTCAGAAGGTTACCAAGTTCCTCAAAGTGCAATGGTCAAATCATACTGAAGATGAAGCCACTTGGGAACGCGAGGATAATCTTCGTGCGGAATACCCCGAACTTTTTCCTTCTACTTCTTAATTCTCGGGACGAGAATTCTTGTTAGTAGAGGAGATTTGTAACACCCCCAGTGGTTAGCCACAGTAATTCCATTTTGATAATGCAAAGTCAGCATGATTAACAGTGCGTGATCATCATTTGCATCATAATGCATTTCAACTCCTAACTCAAAATTCAAATTTAGATGAAAGTGGAAAATAAAAGTTGTCCAACATAGAAACTAAATTGTTCATTTAATAGCAAATAAATCAGAGACAATCCTAAAATTGAAACCAACATCATTGGAGTTGGGTAAGTGACTCAAACATCCCCAAACAGTGACTAAAGACAATATTTAATTACCTTTTATTTAATCTAAAATAGATATGAAAAGATATTTACCCCAAACTAGTTTTTGGTGGTAGGATATATTGTGTTGTGATTTGTGGGCCAGCTCTCATATTTTACAAAACTCTAATGGGGGCCACACATTTTGCAAAACAGTAAAGAAAAAAAGAAAAGGCAAAAGAAAAACAAAAACAGAAACGAGAAAAGGAAAGAGGGCCCTAGCTACTGTGCCCGTGGGCTCTAGTTACTACAGGCGCCAGCCCAGCCCGTTTTCCCCCCTCCCCCACTTGTCTTCCTCCTCCTGCTCACCCCTCGCACGCTGTCGCCTTACCCGTGCTCGCCGCCCCGGCCCCCCCTCTCCTGCGTTCGACAACAGCTCTACAGGAGCTCGCCCCGGTGGATAAGGCCGCCCCGTGCTGCCCCTCTCTCCCCTGGAACCCTACTTCCCTCGCTCGCCTCTCCCTCTCTCATTTCCGTCGCCACCGAACGCTATCGTCGCCGCTGCCTCGTCGTTGCCGTGCACCGAGGCCTCCCCGTGCCGCGCGGGCATGTCCAGTGGGACCGCCGTCGAGGGCTACGTCATCTACGAGGGTCCACTCGACTGGAGCCGCCCCGCATCACCGCCATCACCGTCTCCTCCGAATCACGGCCGCCGCCGTTGACCTCCTCGATCTGCCCCACCACGAGCCCCCCGGCCTCCCCGTGCACGTCATCGAGCTCGATGTGAGCTCCCGCTTCCTCCTGGCCTCTCCCTTCTCCTCCTCGTGCCCCGTAGTCGTCGAACCATCAAGCGTCGCCGTTGTCGCCACTGCCGGCCACCGCCGTAGATGGATGCGCGGCATCGCCCGCGTCGCGTAGGACCTCTCGGTCGACCAAATGGTTGCCGGAGATGGCCGCTAGGGCCTCGCCGCCGCCGCCCTGGTCATCACCGGCGCCGCTCCCGACCTCCCCCGGACCAGCTACCACCATGGATGGGTGCGGAACGCTGCGCCCGTTCGAATCATGCTCGCGGCGTCCGTTTTGGTCGCCGGACGGCTAAATCCGACCCCTCCCGTGTGCGCCGCCGTCGTTTTGGGCGCCGGCGGCAAGTCGCCGGCCGGCGCCGACGTGGCGCCGTGGGCCCCGCCCCTGTGTGGCTGGCACTGGGCCCCGCGGGCCCAGTTGACTGGTCAGCGCTGCTGACTGGGCACAGTGGCCCACTGACATGTGGGTCCCGCTTGTTTATTTCAATTTTAAAAATAAATAAAATGTTAATTAATTAATTAGTTAATTAAACCCTAATTAGACACTGACTAAGGGGGCCCACCCCCACTGTCAGGTTTGACTTTGGTCAACCCCCTGTTGACTGCTGACATCAGCATTGCGTCACAGTGACGTCACCCTGTACTGTTTCGGATAATGTTGATTTAAATAATTAAATAAATTCCAGAAAATCAATAAAACTTTAGAAAATCATATCTTTTAATCCGTAACTCCGATGAAAATAATTTATATATGAAAAATGATCAGAAAAATGAGACAGATCCGAATATGCTACCCACATACCTGTTGGATGCCTCTAAATATCTGAACATGCAACTTTTTGCCTGTTTCAGATAAATGAATAGTGTATGACCTTAATAAAATAATTCCAAACAAATTCCTAAAATAACTAAATGACTTGGACATGTCTTCAGGCAACCCTGCACTGCACGTTAGCATGGCCTGCTCCGTGTTGCTTATGTTTGCTCTATATTTATACTGTTTCCTCCCCCTCTTCTCTCTCGATAGCCCCCGACCTCGACGTCGTCCCCGAGACCGACGCAGCTCCGGAGCCCGAAGACAGCATTGACAACCTTGCCCTTGCCGCCGAGCAACCAGGCAAGCCCCCTCCTTTTGATCATCCCGATATCGCCCATTCTATTTCTCATGCTTGCATTAGAATTGCTGCTGCTACTGCTTTACCTATTCTGATGCATAGCCTGTTTATTGTAACTTGCTGTTGATAATTACCTGCATATCCTAAACTGCTTAGTTTAGGCTGGGTAGAGACCTATCAGTGACCCCACTTATCCCGACTGCCGCGCTGGATTGTCAGAAGACCCGATCAACGGGAATTGAAGACCAGGCCCCGACACCGCACATCACCCCCCTTAGTTGTAACGACACTGCAGCGTTACTATCGAGTGCCGAGGGTGAAACCTCTTGTAGCACTTCTGATGTTAACTCTGTAGAGTAGCTATTCGGTCGTGGTCATCGAGGGTGATTCCTCCTTCACCACTTCCGGTAACGACGCTGTCGTGCAACACATCAAGTGTGAACCCATCAAGGGTGAATCCTCCGAGTTCACCTTGACAGACACATCGAGTAGGAATCCAACGAGGGTGATACCTCGGATTCCCCTGATGTTATGGACACACGGATACTTGGACTTTACACTGTTACTTGGATAGGCGGGTCGACCCTGAGGGGTACCCGCGTGCGCCTGAGAGGCGAGTGTTGTGAAGACGGGTGCCAGTGTGGTGCCCGAGTGGTGAATATGAGGCGCGGCCGGGCATTCTTAACCCTTGCAGCAAGTCCTCGAGACGGGGCGACGGGGTCACATCTTTCGTGAGTCTCTGCTCGTTACCGCAAGCCCCTAGTCCACTATGATTTGGATATTTGATCCGAGCAGGCCTCTTGTCTGATAGCACTAACCATCACGTGGGCATAGTATGGGCGTTCTGCATCGTAGCATCAGCCGAAAGCTCTGTCAGACGTCTAGTTCGGCCTTGCGGCCGGGACAGACCGGCGCCCTCCGGGTGCCTGGCTTCACCCTGCTCGCAACGACCCGGAGTGCACAGGGCGATGGCCCAAGAACCCTGAGCGCTTAGGATGTAGACCGGCGGGGACCTCTCTGCTAAGCTGTAGGTAGGGTTGCGGTGTGTCGTTTGACCGAGGCCGGGCATGACCCAGGAAAGTGTGTCCGGCCGGAGTTAATCGAGCGTGTTGGGTAAGTTGGTGCACCCCTGCAGGGAAGAATACTTCTATCGATAGCCGGTCCTACGGTAAAGGACACTCGGAGTTGTATCCTGATTGATACAATTTAGAACTGGATACTTGGATACTATGGCTCTGGGATTGCTTCTCGCAGGGAGTCGAGAAGGGATCTCCGGACGAGGTTGATGACTGTATGGCTCTGGGATTGCTTTCTCGCAGGGAGTCGAGAAAGGATCTCTGGGTGAGGTTGAGACTTAATGATACTGCTACATTATATGGTACTGTCTACACTCTTCTAATGCTGCAAGACCTCTGAAGATGCTAGTCTTCGATAGGACTAGGCCTTCTCTCTATTCTTGCATTTCTACAGCCCAGTCCACATATACAGCCTCCCTTTGATAATGTTGCATATGTAGTGTAGATCCTTGCTTGCTGAGTACTTCTGAGTACTCACGGTTGCTTTGTTTTCCTTTTCTCCCCATATCAGTTTGTCGTGACCAAGATGACGGAGCCCCTGAGACAGCTGCCCTGCCGACGATCGCTACTACTACTACCCAGAGGATGGATACTTCTACGAGTTGACTGACGACCAGGAGTAGGTTCGGAGGGTCCCAGGCAGGAGGCCTACGCCTTTCGATCGTAGTGTTTTATTTTGCCCCGCCTTTCTAAAGGCCTTTATGTGCTTTCTTTTATATCTGTACTCAGATATTTGATGCTTCCGCTGACGCTTGTTCGCAAGCTTATGTATTCGAGCCCTCGAGGCCCCTGTCTTGTAATATAAAGCTTGTATGACTTTATTTATGTTTTAGAGTTGTGTTGTGATATCTTCTCGTGAGTCCTTAGGCTTGATCGTGTGCATTTGCGTGTATGATTAGTGGATGATCAGGCCGGGGGCGTCACACCCAAGGCACCCCAAGGTAATATTCAAGAACAGCCAAGCATCTAAGCTTGGGGATGCCCCGGATTGCATCCCAACTTTTGTCTTCAATCCATCGGTAAATTTACTTGAGGCTATATTTTTATTCACCACATGATTTGAGTCTTTGCTTTTTAGTTTGCCACAATCATCCTTGTTGTACACACCTTTTGAGAGGGACACGCATTAATCGTGAATTTATTATAATACTCCATGTGCTTCACTTATATCTTTTGAGCTAGGCAGTTTGCTCTAGTGCTTCACTTATATCCTTTTAGAGCACGGCGGTGGCTTTATTTTATAGAAATTGATGAACTCTCATGCTTCACTTATATTATTTTGAGAGTCTTAAACAGCATGGTAATTTTCTTAGGTTATGAATTTAGTCCTAATATGATGGGCATCCAAGAGGGATATAATAAAAACTTTCATATAAAGAGCATTGAATAGATGAGAAGTTTGATTCCTTGCATTTGTTTTGAGATATAAAGATGGTGATATTAGAGTCATGCTAGTGAGTAATTGTGGAATGGTAGAAATACTTATGTTAAAGTTTGTGATTCCCGTAGCATGCACGTATGGTGATCCGTTATGTGATGAAGTCGAAGCATGATTTATTTTTTGATCGTCTTCCTTATGAGTGGTGGTCGGGAACGAGCGACGGTCTTTTCCTAACAATCTATCCCCCTAGGAGCATGCGTGTAGTACTTTGTTTTGATGGCTAATAAATTTTTGCAATAAGTATGTGAGTTCTTTATGACTAATGTTGAATCCATGGATTATACGAACTCTCACCCTTCCACCATTGCTAGCCTCTCTAGTACCGCGCAACTTTCACCTATACATTAAACCCACCATATACCCTTCCACAAAACAGCCACCATACCTACCTTTTATGGCATTTCCATAGCCATTCCGAGATATATTGCCATGCAACTTCCACCATTCTGTTTATTATGACACGCGCCACCATTGTCATATTGCTTTGCATGATCACGTAGTTGGCATTGTATTTGTGGCAAGGTCATCATTCATATTTTTTTACATGTCACTCTTGATCATAGCACATCCCGGTACACCGCCAGAGGCATTCGTATAGAGTCATATCTTGTTCTAGTATCGAGTTGTAATTCTTGAGTTGTAAGTAAATAAAAGTGTGATGATCATCATTATTAGAGCACTGTCCCATGTGAGGAAAGGATGATGGAAGCTATGATTCCCTCACAAGTTGGGATGAGTCTCTGGACTTTACAAAAAATAAAAGAGGCCAAAGAAGCCCAAACAAAAAAAGAGAAAAAATGAGAGAAAAGAGAGAAGGGACAATGTCACTATCCTTTTTCCACACTTGTGCTTCAAAGTAGCACCATGATCTTCATGGTAGAGAGTCCCTATTTTGTCACTTTCATATACTAGTTGGAATTTTTCATTATAGAACTTGGCTTGTATATTCCAATGATGGGCTTCCTCAAATTGCCCTAGGTCTTCGTGAGCAAGCAAGTTGGATGCACACCCACTTAGTTTCTTTTTGAGCTTTCATACACTTATAGCTCTAGTGCATCCGTTGCAAGGCAATCCCTACTCACTTGCATCAATATCAATTGATGGGCATCTCCATAGCCCATTAATTTGCCTAGTTGATGTGAGACTTTCTCCTTCTTTTTGTCTTCTCCACAACCACCATATTTTATTCCACCTATAGTGCTATATCCATGGCTCACGCTCATGTATTCTGTGAAAATTGAAAAAGTTTGAGAACATCAAAAGTATGAAACAATTGCTTGGCTTGTCATCGGGGTTGTGTATGATGAAATACTTTGTGTGATGAAGATGGAGCATAGCCAGACTATATGATTTTGTAGGGATAACTTTCTTTTGCCATGTTATTTTGAGAAGACATGATTGCTTTATTAGTATGCTTGAAGTATTATTGTTTTTATGTCAATATTAAACTTTTGTTTTTAATCTTATGGATCTGAATATTCATGCCACAATAAAGAATATTACATTAATAAATATGTTAGGTAGCATTCCACATCAAAAATTCTGTTTTTATCATTTACCTACTCGAGGACGAGCAGGAATTAAGCTTGGGGATGCTTGATACGTCTCCAACGTATCTATAATTTTTTATTATTCCATGCCATTATATTATCTGTTTTGGATGTTTTATATGCATTAATATGCTATTTTATATTATTTTTGGGACTAACCTATTAACCTAGAGCCCAGTGCTAGTTTCTGTTTTTTCCTTGTTTTTTGAGTTTTACGGAAAAGGAACATCAAACGGAGTCCAAACAGAATAAAACTTTTGTGGTGATTTTTCTTGGAAAAGAAGACACCCACGTAGCTTGGAGAGGGGGCCAGAGGAGTCTGAGGAGCCCACAAGCCCTCAGGGCGCGCCCTAGGAGGGCGCCCCTTGGCTTGTGGACCCCTTGGGAGTCCCCCAACCCTAATCTTTGCACTATAAATTCCCAAATATTCCAAACCATCAGAGGCATCCACCAAAATACTTTTCCGCCGCCGCAAGCCTCTTTTCACGTGACATCCCATCTTGGGGCCTTTTACGGCGATCTGCCGGAGGGGGATTCGATCACGGAGGGCCTCTACATCAACCTTGATGCCCTTCCGATGATGTGTGAGTAGTTTCCCACAGACCTACGGGTCCATAGCTAGTAGCTAGATGGCTTATTCTCTCTCTTTGATATTCAATACAATGTTCTCCTCGATGTTCTTGGAGATCTATTCGATGTAATACTTTTTTGCGGTGTGTTTGTTGAGATCCGATGAATTGTGGATTTATGATCAGATTATCTATGAATATTATTTGAGTCTTCTCTGAACTCTTTTATGCATGATTAAGATATCTTTGTATTTCTCTTTGAACTATCGGTTTGGTTTTGCCAACTAGATTGGTTTTTCTTGCAATGGGAGAGGTGCTTAGTTTTGTGTTCAATCTTGCGGTGTCCTCACCCAGTGACAGAAGGGGTAGCGAGGCATGTATTGTATTGTTGCCATCAATGATAAAAATATGGGGTTTATATCATATTGCTTGAGTTTATCCCTCTACATCATGTCATCTTACTTAAAGCGTTACTCCGTTCTTATGAACTTAATACTCTAGATGCATGCTGGATAGCGGTCGATGTGTGGAGTAATAGTAGTAGATGCAGAATTGTTTTGGTCTACTTGTCACGGACGTGATGCCTATATTCGTGATCATTGCCTTAGATATCGTCATAACTTTACGCTTTTCTATCATTTGCTCAACAGTAATTTGTTTACCCACTGTATGCTATCTTCAAGAGAGAAGCCTCTAGTGAAACCTATGGCCCCATATATTTTCAGATCTATAAACCAAAAAACCCAAAAATACCTTGATGCAATTTATTTATATTTACTTTAGTTTGCCTTTTTATTTATCTTTTATACCTAGCTCTCTTAGATCTCACTCTTGTTCGAGACCGTGAAGGGATTGACAACCCCTTTTTCGCGTTGCGTGCAAGTGTTTTTTAGTTTGTGCAGGTGCATAGATTGGAGACTTGCTTGTGCCTCCTACTGGATTGATACCTTGGTTCTTAACTGAGGAAAATACTTATCTCTACTTTGCTGCATCACCCTTTCCTCTTCAAGGGAAAAATCAACGCATGCTCAAGAAGTAGCACCGCCTAGTAAAATTTTCAATTGCCGCGGTATTTCCTCAAACACCACCTTGGCCCCCATCCACACACACACCACACACACCCCAAAACCTCCACTCACACAGACACACACCACCCCTCCCTCGCTCGAAACCATTGGTAGGTCGCCGCCATCACCGCCGGCGCCGCCTCCATCCTCAACCTCTGCTTGTGTGCCGGGGAGCCCGAGCAGCCAATGGCCCAAAAGAGGTTTATCGCGGCCTCTTCGCCTGACGCCGGCGAGGTGGCCGCCGAGGTGTCCCCATCGTCCTCCGCAGGCTCTTTATCGATCTTCCGTCGTTGGTTGCCCGATCCGCCCGCCGCCGCGCCCCTACGCCGGTTCGAGGACTTCCCCGTCCTCCGTCGGGCCCGGCCACCGACGAGGTCCTACCTCGGGTTCCGGCAGCGGTGGTGGGGGACGTGGGTCGCCAAGATTACGGATCGGGAGACCCACACCCGCCGGTGGCTCGGTAGCTTCCGCACGGCCGAGCTCGCGACCATGGAGTACGACCGCTGGCAGGTCCACTACCACGACACGGCGGCTAGGCTCAATTTCCCCTTCGGCAAAGTCAGGTCAACCTCGTCCCACCGGAGCCAGGGGTGGTGAGCTCGGCTATGGCTCGGGAGGGCCACGAGGCGTGGGAGCGCCTCAAGGCCGAGGCCGCCGACGAGGCCTACATGCAAGAGCTCCGCCGGCAGCACCCGGAGCTCGTGGAGGCGGAGCGAAAGACCTTTGCCGGCACGGAGGGTGGCGAGGTTATGGTGCTCTCCTCCGATGACGAGGTCGAAGGCGGCGAGGAAGGCAGCGCGAAGGGCGTTGAGGTGGGCGGCGAGGACGAGGAGATCGACGTCGACGAGTGGAGGCATGTCTTCCCCAACGACCCCGATGACGGCACCGGCCTGGACCCAGCTCACGGCACACCTTACCTGACGAGGAAGGATTGGCTCGACCTCCACTTCGATCGAAAGTAGTTTAGTTTAGTTTAAATTTATGTTTTATGTTCGGTTATGCAAAACTATCTATGTTTATGTTTGAATGCATGCTACTTTCGGTTGAACCTGCTTTGAACTTGATCAAATTGAAGTTTACAATGTTAAGTTTAGTGGATCGACTAGAAATAGCCAAAAATTGCTGGAGTATATATATATACTCCACTAAGGGTTTAAGTCCGTTAACTTTTAGAGGATCGGCTAGAGATGGCCTTATGCCTTGTTTATTTCAGTTATTCACAATGTGATGCTCTATATGTGCAACTATTTGCCATGCAGTTCAATTTCATCAATAATAGTTCCAACAATACCACTATGAATTATGATATTTGGTTGCTGTTAAGGATGTTGTAGTTAACACGCCTTTTCCTTTTTTAACAATAACTAGTCTAATTTAGACCTGCACAATACCAGTTTGAATGACTATATTTGCTTGTTTTTAAATGTTATGCATGTTGCAGTTAACACACCTTTCCACTTGTTGTTTTGCTTAACTAGCATGCTTAAACCTGCACACTGAAGCTATCATTTGTAGATTATGTTGTCTACCATGGATATATTTGGTTGATGTTTAGCCTATTGTGCTTAACATGCATTTATATGTACTCATACAGGACAATATTGAGAACAGCTGTTGTTTTCCATCGAGGTTAGTTTCATCGCATTGCTTATATATACTCACTGTTCAGGATATCGGTAGCTGGTACCATATGGCCTGGGGGCTGATAAGGGATTAATCGTCGAATCGGATATTTCACTGAATATATCTGTAACCCATTTATCGGTAGGTTAACTAGGGCCATATTTAATATATCCGAGGCTACATAGCAACATGCATCGTACTGAATGACTACATATGCAATCCCAGGCTACATAGCAACAAGGAAGAGTGTTACCTTAATGTTCTGATGATGTCTAGATATACATGTAATAAGATCTTATATAATGAGATGGAGGGAGTGTTGTACTACATCATTTTGCAATCGTTGTTTATCTTCTAATATTAACTTGGTGCTTTTAGGTACATATGTCATTGCCAAAGATCCACACTTCGACCCTTTCTGCGTATGGGGCAATGAGATATTCATGAACCGGCATCAAGTGAGGAAACTGATAAAGATTGTTATTAAAATGGGTCAAAAGATGTCAATCGAACTATTTGTTTACACTTTATGCAAGACAACAGTGAACTGCAGGATGGTAAGTAAGAACTCTGTAGCCTTCTTTTTACTGCCCATAATGAGTTGTGTTAGATGACAATGTTTGAATCTTTTTCCTTTGCAGTGGATCCTAAAGCAGTTTACTCAAGATTACCTCTCAAACTAATGATTAGCGGCCGGCCATCACAAGGGGTTGGACTAGAGTCGTGCGTGCCTTCTGCATCGAGGAGAGCACAATAGGGCCATTTCGCTTCACCTTGGACAGCAACCAGAATGTCTCTCCCCTCTTTCTTTACCATCTTTAATAGTACAAGTATACAACCATGGTTCATCATTCTTTATTTGGTGCTTATGTAATTCTTTTATTTGATGTAATTCCTGAACATATGTACCTATGAATGGAACAATGCATTGGTTGTTTAAACCTGATGGATATGAATAAAGCTATAGCCTACTTTTAAATTCAAATTAGGTACAATTTTAAATAGCAGCAATTAAATTAGGGTGAAATTACACTCTGTGGGCCATTACGGCGCACACGGTCTACAAAGCACAGCGTGTGTGATATACATCATAATCCGACACGGTTCACGAAGAGGAAACATGTGTAACCATGCACATAGTTGCCATTTGCAAAGCGTGTGTGATGTCAGATAATATCACAAACGGTGTGGCAAAACTAAATGTGTGTGATTGTTGACCAATCGTACACGGTTTACAATCATGAACTGTTTGTGATGTACCGGGCATCATAAACGTAGAGCCAGTTTGGTACGTGCCTAGAAAAATCCCGTGCCTGGAATGTGCCTGGACTGCGCCTGGTTTTAGGTAAAACCACAGAAATCCGACTTCAATGGTAATGCCAGCACACACGAGTAGCAAGGATGGAGCGTTTGGGATATTAGATATATCCCAAACATTTGTGTGAAGAATCGCGTTTGGGATAGGTGCGGGCATCGCATACGCTTTGTTCTGGAAAATGTATGCATTCCTACTCCCTATCCCCGATGGTTTCTGGGTCGTGTGGGAAGGACCCCCCCCCCCCTATCGCCCACACTCGCTTGGTGACAGTTTAAAATGCCGTCGCGGAAAGTGGTTAAAAACCGTTTGTATAGCAGCTCGCTGTACCAGTGCACCCATCAAGCTAAACAAGCTTAGTTGTTCAAATGCGAATCTGATATTATTAAAACAGAGTCGTTTAATTGGTCAGCTAAATGTTCCTAATTTAGTTTTGAAATGCATGTACGCCGCTAGGGTGGATCTACAGGGTGGCCACGGCCCACCCTGGGATTTTGGGTCGGGCCAGACCCCGATTCCCCTCTGTTCTGCTGCGCTTCCGATCTCTACTCGCCCCCAGCCACCTGCCTCGCTGGTGACTTGCCGTCCCCGGACAACATGACTTTAGGAGGAGAGCCGGATTAACAGGAGGTCAGGAGCCGCTCGCCCAACAGCGTCAGCACTGCCCGGGCACGCCGCCGTGCCTACCTTCCCAGTCCGTTCAGGGCTCAGGCATGCAGCACCCACTAAGCCAACCCGATTTATCCTGAGATACATCCTCAACACTCAGCAGCCACTCCCCATCACCCATTTTCTAATTGATTCATTACTCATTAGGCAGGACTGTCATTAGGGTTTGTTGTGTACTGCATGGTACCTACACTTTATGGTTCAGATATTTCAGTAATCTTTAGCACTTGTAAAGTTCATAGGGTTTCAAAATTCCGGCCCTAGGAACAGACACTAGTCATGTTGGATTGTTGGTCATAGTGACATTGACCCAGATTACTACTGCAAGCCAGGTTTGCTGACAATTTTACTTGTCTTTCTTACTCATTCAATATGATATCCAATTATTCACTTCGATTAGTTGCAAACAATAAGTGCTAGACCAACTTCTTGATTCAGATTTTGGATGGTCTCCTACTGCGGTTACAATTCTGCATACTTGTTCTAGTAAGCTCACAAGTAATGATTGATTCACTACCTCTATGCTTGCCTTGTCATATTTGTTGTCAATATTCTTTTAGGGTGGACCACCCTGTTTCAAAATACTGGAACCGCAGACATGAGTGAATAGTATTTCTCTGTGTGATCTCTTCCATCATGTGTGGGCAACGAACACTGCATTGTATAGAAAGAAAAGTGTCATATCCACCTTTTACATAGACTATGATCTTTTACATGGAATACAATCTGCCTACTTGCTTTGTGTCGCACTACCAACACTCCACCCTTGAAGCTAAACATTATGCCACTCATAATTCCTTAGTTTATTTGTTCAAATACGAATTTCATATGATTCTAATGTTCCTACTTCGGTTTTCAAATGTGTGTCCGCCCCTTATAGAGACATAAGAGGTTTGTATTTCTGTGTGTGGTCTAGTCAGCACGGTTGGGGGATGAACTTTGTATATGCAGGGGTTTGTAGGGAGACACTATTCGAGTAGAATCTGCAACGCATTCCGTAGATAATCTCACTACTTTTTATGTTTTCATGAATCTTAGATACTGAACAACATCATAATGATTATGAGCTTGCGCGCATGAAAAGAATAAAGCAGAACAATGCCATGGTTGTCAAACTTGGCATTAAGGGACTGAGATCCAGTCTGGATGCAATGCAATGCAAACGCTCTCCACCTACAGATTCGTGTTCAGAATATGATCCTAACAATGATTCTGAGCTAGAGGGAGACCTTAGTAAATGTAGCTCCCTAGTGGAGGAGTCAAAGGCGGATGCCCTATCTTATTCACCCATCAAAGTGCTTGCTCTAACTTTGCAAGGTTATATTGGTCGCGCATATCTTGCAAATGATGCTTTGCATTGCTTCTACTTTGTTGCACTGCCATTTGCTTATTTTACACATCGTCTATCTGAATACGCCCTGCCTATCCATTTTCAGTACATATTCCATCTGTCATCATACCATATTTATCCATTCAAATGATGTTCTTGTGTTAGGAAACGTAGCATGCAATTTCAAAAAAATTCCTACGCTCACGCAAGATCTATCTAGGAGATGCATAGCAACGAGAGGGGTAGAGTGTCTACGTACCCTCATAGACCGAAAGCGGAAGTGTTTGACAATGTGGTTGATGTAGTCGAACTTCTTCTAGCTCCGACCGATCAAGCACCGAACGTACGGCACCTCCGAGTTCTGCACACGTTCAGCGCGATGACGTCCCTCGCCTTCTTGATCCAGCAAGGTGTCGAGGAAGTAGATGAGTTCTGTCAACACGACGGTGTGGTGACGGTGATGGTGAAGTGATCCGCGCAGGGCTTCGCCTAAGCACCGCGAGAATATGACCGGGGTTGTAAACTGTGGAGGGGGCGCCGCACACGGCTAACAATTGATGTTGTGTGTTCTAGGCGCCCCCTCCCCACATATATATAGGTGGGAGGGGAGGAGAGGCAGCCATGGGGCGCCCCAAGTAGGAGGAATCCTACTTGGGGTCCTCCCCAATTCGGCCTCCCCCCTTTCCTTATTTCCGGAGGGGGGAAAAGGGAAGAGGAAGGAGAGAAGGAAAGGGGGGCCGAACCCCCTCTTTCCCTTCTCCAATTCGGCCTCCTTCCTTGGGGGGGCGCGCCACCCCTTGTGGGCTGGTGTGCTCCCCTCCTATGGCCCATATGGCCCATATCTTTCCCCCGGGGGTTCCGGTAACCCCCCCCCCCCCCCCCCCCGTACTCCGATAAATACCTGATACACTCCAGAACACTTTCGGCGCCCAAATACCATCGTCCTATATATCAATCTTTATCTCTCGACCATTTCGAGACTCCTCGTCATTTCCGTGATCTTATCCGGGACTCCGAACAACATTCGGTCACCAAATCACATAACTCATATAATACTAAATCGTCATTGAATGTTAAGCGTGCGGACCCTACAGGTTTGAGAACTATGTAGACATGACCGAGACACCTCTCCGGTCAATAACCAATAGCAGAACTTGGATGCTCATATTGGCTCCTACATATTATACGAAGATCTTTATCGGTCGAACCGTTATGACAACATACGTTATTCCCTTTGTCATCGGTATGTTACTTGCCCGAGATTCGATCGTCGGTATCTACATACCTAGTTCAATCTCGTTACCGGCAAGTCTCTTTACTCGTTCCGTAATACATCATCCTGTAACTAATTCATTAGTTACTTTGCTTGCAAGGATTCTTATGATGTGCATTACCGAGAGGGCCCAGAGATACCTCGCCGATACTCGGAGTGACAAATCCTAATCTCGATCTATGCCAACTCAACAAACACCTTTGGAGATACCTGTAGAGCATCTTTATAATCACCCAGTTACGTTGTGACGTTTGATAGCACACAAGGTATTCCTCCGGTATCCGGGAGTTGCATAATCTCATAGTCGAAGGAACATGTATTTGACATGAAGAAAGCAATAGCAATAAAACTGAACGATCATTATGCTAAGCTAACGGATGGGTCTTGTCCATCACATCATTCTCCTAATGATGTGATCTTGTTATCAAATGACAACTCATGTCCATGGTTAGGAAACCTTAACCATCTTTGATCAATGAGCTAGTCAAGTAGAGGCTCACTAGGGACACGGTGTTTGTCTATGTATTCACACATGTATTTGGGTTTTCGATCAATACAATTCTAGCATGAACAATAAACATTTATCATGAATAAGGAAATATAAAATAACAACTTTATTATTGCCTCTAGGGCATATTTCCTTCAGTCTCCCACTTGCACTAGAGTCAATAATCTAGATTACATTGTAATGATTCTAACACCCATGGAGCCTTGGTGCTGATCATGTTTTGCTCGTGGAAGAGGCTTAGTCAACGGGTCTGCCACATTCAGATCCATATGTATTTTGCAAATCTCTATGTCTCCCTCCTTGACTTGATCACGGATGGAGTTGAAGCGTCTCTTGATGTGTTTGGTTCTTTTATGCAATTTGGATTCCTTCGCCAAGGCAATTGCTCCAGTATTGTCACAAAAGATTTTCATTGGACCTGATGCACTAGGTATTACACCTAGATCGGATATGAACTCCTTCATCTAGACTCCTTCATTTGCTGCTTCCGAAGCAGCTATGTACTCCGCTTCACACGTAGATCCCGCCACGACGCTCTGCTTGGAACTGCACCAACTGACAGCTCCACCATTCAATATAAATACGTATCCGGTTTGTGACTTAGAGTCATCCGGATCAGTGTCAAAACTAGCATCGACGTAACCATTTACGACGAGCTCTTTGTCACCTACACAAACGAGAAACACATCCTTAGTCCTTTTCAGGTACTTCAGGATGTTCTTGACCGTTGTCCAGTGATCCACTCCTGGATTACTTTGGTACCTCCCTGCTAAACTTATAACAAGGCACACATCAGGTCTGGTACACAGCATAGCATACATGATAGAACCTATGGCTGAGGCACAGGGAATGACTTTCATTTTCTCTCTATCTTCTGCAGTGGTCGGGCATTGAGTCTGACTCAACTTCACACCTTGTAACACAGGTAAGAACCCTTTCTTTGACTGATCCATTTTGAATTTCTTCAAAACTTTATCAAGGTATGTGCTTTGTGAAAGTCCTATTAAGCGTCTTGATCTATCTCTATAGATTTTGATGCCCAATATATAAGCAGCTTCACCAAGGTCTTTCATTGAAAAACTTTTATTCAAGTATCCTTTTATGCTATCCAGAAATTCTACATCATTTCAAATCAACAATGTGTCATCCACATATAATATTAGAAATGCTACAGAGCTCCCACTCACTTTCTTGTAAATACAGGCTTCTCCGAAAGTCTGTATAAAACCATATGCTTTGATCACCTCATCAAAGCGTATATTCCAACTCCGAGATGCATGCACCAGTCCATAGATGGATCGCTGGAACTTGCACACTTTGTTAGTACCTTTAGGATCGAAAAAACCTTCTGGTTGCATCATATACAACTCTTCTTTAAGAAATCCATTAAGGAATGCAGTTTTGACGTCCATTTGCCAGATTTCATAATCATAAAATGCGGCAATTGCTAACATGATTCGGACAGACTTAAGCATCGCTACGGGTGATAAAGTCTCATCGTAGTCAACTCCTTGAACTTGTCGAAAACCTTTCGCGACAAGTCGAGCTTTGTAGACAGTAACATTACCATCAGTGTCAGTCTTCTTCTTGAAGATCCATTTATTCTCTATGGCTTGCCGGTCATCGGGCAAGTCAACCAAAGTCCACACTTTGTTCTCATACATGGATCCTATCTCAGATCTCATGGCCTCAAGCCATTTATCGGAATCTGGGCTCATCATAGCTTTTTCATAGTTCATAGGTTCATCATGGTCTAGTAACATGACTTCCAGAACAGGATTATCGTACCACTCTGGTGCGGAACATGCTCTGGTTGACCTACGAGGTTCGGTAGTAACTTGATCTGAAGTTTCATGATCATCATCATTAGCTTCCTCTCTAGTTGGTGTAGGCATCACGGGAACAGTTTTCTGTGATGAGCTACTTTCCAATTCGAGAGAAGGTACAATTACCTCATCAAGTTCTACTTTCCTCCCACTCAATTCTTTTGAGAGAAACTCCTCTAGAAAGTTTCCATTCTTGGCAACAAAAATCTTGCCTTCGGATCTGTGGTAGAAGGTGTACCCAATTGTTTCCTTAGGGTATCCTATGAAGACGCACTTCTCCGATTTGGGTTCGAGCTTACCAGGCTGAAGCCTTTTGACATAAGTGTCGCAATCCCAAACTTTAAGAAACGACAGCTTAGGTTTCTTGCCAAACCACGGTTCATACGGTGTCATCTCAACGGATTTAGACGGTGCCCTATTTAACGTGAATGCAGCTGTCTCTAATGCATAACCCCAAAATGATAGTGGTAAATCGGTAAGAGACATCATAGATCGCACCATATCTAATAAAGTACGGTTACGACGTTTGGACACACCATTACGCTGTGGTGTTCCAGGTGGCGTGAGTTGTGAAACTATTCCACATTGTTTTAAATGAAGGCCAAACTCGTAACTCAAATATTCGCCTCCGTGATCAGATCGTAGAAACTTTATTTTCTTGGTACGATGATTCTCCACTTCACTCTGAAATTCTTTGAACTTTTCAAATGTTTCAGACTTGTGTTTCATCAAGTAGATATACCCATATCTGCTCAAATCATCTGTGAAGGCCAGAAAATAATGATACCCGCCGCGAGCTTCAACACTCATCGGACCGCATACATCGGTATGTGTTATTTCCAATGAGTCATTAGCTTGCTCCATTGTTCCGGAGAACGGAGTTTTAGTCATCTTGCCCATGAGGCATGGTTCGCAAGTATCAAATGATTCATAATCAAGTGATTCCAAAATCCCATCTGCATGGAGTTTCTTCATGCGCTTTACACCAATATGACCTAAATGGTAGTGCCACAAATATGTTGCACTATCATTATCAACTTTGCATCTTTTGGCATCAATATTATGAATATGTGTATCACCACAATCGAGATTCAATAAAAATAGACCACTCTTCAAGGGTGCATGCCCATAAAAGATATTACTCATATAAATAGAACAACCATTATTCTCTGATTTAAATGAATAACCATCTCGCATTAAACAAGATCCAGATATAATGTTCATGCTCAACGCTGGCACCAAATAACAATTATTCAGGTCTAAAACTAATCCCGAAGGTAGATGTAGAGGTAGCGTGCCGACGGCGATCACATCGACCTTGGAACCATTCCCGACGCGCATCGTCACCTCGTCCTTAGCCAATCTTTGTTTAATCCATAGCCCCTGTTTCGAGTTACAAATATGAGCAACCGAACCAGTATCAAATACCCAGGCGCTACTACAAGCATTGGTAAGGGACACATCAATAACATGTATATCAAATATACCTTTGTTCACTTTGCCATCCTTCTTATCCGCCAAATACTTGGGGCAGTTCCGCTTCCAGTGACCAGTCCCTTTGCAGTAGAAGCACTCAGTTTCAGGCTTGGGTCCAGCTTTGGGCTTCTTCCCGGGAGTGGCAACTTGCTTGCATTCTTCTTGAAGTTCCCCTTCTTTCCCTTGCCCTTTTTCTTGAAACTAGTGGTCTTGTTAACCATCAACACTTGATGCTCCTTCTTGATTTCTACCTCCGCAGCTTTGAGCATTGCGAAGAGCTTGGGAATTGTCTTGTCCATCCCTTGCATATTATAGTTCATCACGAAGCCTTTGTAACTTGGTGGCAGTGATTGAAGAACTCTGTCAATAACACTATCATCTGGAAGATTAACTCCCAGCTGAGTCAAGTGATTATGATACCCAGACATTTTGAGTATGTGTTCACTGACAGAACTGTTCTCCTCCATCTTGCAGCTATAGAACTTGTTGGAGACTTCATATCTCTCAACTCGGGCATTTGCTTGAAATATTAACTTCAACTCCTGGAACATCTCATATGGTCCATGATGTTCAAAACGTCTTTGAAGTCCCGATTCTAAGCCATAAAGCATGGCATACTGAACAATCGAGTAGTCATCAGATCGAGCTTGCCAGACGTTCATAACATCAGCATCTGCTCCTGCAGCAGGCCTTTCACCTAGCGGTGCATCAAGGACATAATTCTTCTGTGCAGCAATGAGGATAATCCTCAAGTTACAGACCCAGTCCGTGCAGTTGCTACCATCATCTTTCAACTTAGCTTTCTCTAGGAACGCATTAAAATTCAAGGGAAAGGTAGCACGGGCCATTGATCTACAACATAGATATGCAAATACTATCAGGACTAAGTTCATGATAAATTAAGTTCAATTAATCAAATTACTTAAGAACTCCCACTTAGATAGACATCCCTCAAGTCATCTAAATGATACGTGATCCAAATCAACTAAACCATGTCCGATCATCACGTGAGATGGAGTAGTCATCAATGGTGAACATCTCTATGTTGATCATATCTACTATATGATTCACGTTTGACCTTTCGGTCTCCAGTGTTCCGAGGCCATGTCTGTACATGCCAGGCTCATCAAGTTTAACCCGAGTATTCTGCATGTGCAAAATTGTCTTGCACCCGTTGTATGTGAACGTAGAGTCCATCACACCCGATCATCACGTGGTGTCTCAACACGATGAACTGTCGCAATGGTGCATACTCAGGGAGAACACTTTTACCTTGAAATTTAGTTAAGGGGTCATCTTATAATGCTACCGTCGTACTAAGCAAAATAAGATGCATAAAAGATAAACATCACATGCAATCAAAATATGTGACATGATATGGCCATCATCATCTTGTGCTTTTGATCTCCATCTCCAAAGCATCGTCATGATCTCCATCGTCACCGGCTCGACACTTTGATCTCCATCGTAGCATCGTGGTTGTCTCGCCAACTATTGCTTCTACAACTATCGCTAATGCATAGTGATAAAGTAAAGCAATTACATGGCGTTTGCATTTCATACAATAAAGAGACAACCATAAGGCTCCTGCCGGTTGCCGATAACTTTTACAAAACATGATCATCTCATACATCAACGTATATCACATCATGTCTTGACCATATCACATCACAACATGCCCTACAAAAACAAGTTAGACGTCCTCTACTTTGTTGTTGCAAGTTTTACGTGGCTGCTACGGGCTTCTAGCAAGAACTGTTCTTACCTATGCATAAAAACCACAATGGTGATTTATCAAGTTTGCTGTTTTAACCTTCAACAAGGACCGGCCGCAGTCAAATTCGATTCAACTAAATTAGGAGAGAAACAGACACCCGCCAGCCACCTTTATGCAAAACTAGTTGCATGTCTGTCGGTGGAACCGGTCTCATGAACGTGGTCATGTAAGGTTGGTCCGGGCCGCTTCATCCAACAATACCGCTGAATCAAAATAAGACATTGGTGGTAAGCAGTATGACAATCACCGCCCACAACTCTTTGTGTTCTACTCGTGCATATTATCTACGCATAAACCTGGCTCTGATACCACTGTTAGGAAACGTAGCATGCAATTTCAAAAAAAATCCTATGCTCACGCAAGATCTATCTAGGAGATGCATAGCAACAAGAGGGGGAGAGTGTGTCTACGCACCCTCGTAGACCGAAAGCGGAAGCATTTGACAACGTGGTTGATGTAGTCGAACTTCTTCTAGCTCTGACCGATCAAGCACCGAATGTACGGCACCTCCGAGTTCTGCACACGTTCAGCGCGATGACGTCCCTCGCCTTCTTGATCCAGCAAGGTGTCGAGGAAGTAGATGAGTTCCGTCAACACGACGGCATGGTGACGGTGATGGTGAAGTGATCCGCGCAGGGCTTCGCCTAAGCACCGCGAGAATATGACCGGGGTTGTAAACTGTGGAGGGGGCGCCGCACACGGCTAACAATTGATGTTGTGTGTTCTAGGCGCCCCCTCCCCATGTATATATAGGTGGGAGGGGAGGAGAGGCAGTCATGGGGCGCCCCAAGTAGGAGGAATCCTACTTGGGGTCCTCCCCAATTCGGCCTCCCCCCTTTCCTTATTTCTGGAGGGGGGGAAAAGGGAAGAGGAAGGAGAGAAGGAAAGGGGGGCGAACCCCCTCTTTCCCTTCTCCAATTCGGCCTCCTTCCTTGGGGGGGGCACCCCTTGTGGGCTGGTGTGCTCCCCTCCTATGGCCCATATGCCCCATATCTTTCCCCCGGGGGTTCCGGTAACCCCCCCAGTACTCCGATAAATACCCGATACACTCCGGAACACTTCCGGTGTCCGAATACTATCATCATATATATCAATCTTTATCTCTCGACCATTTCGAGACTCCTCATCATGTCCGTGATCTTATCTGGGACTCCGAACAACATTCGGTCACCAAATCACATAACTCATATAATACTAAATCGCCATCGAACGTTAAGCGTGCGGACCCTACGGGTTCGAGAACTATGTAGACATGACCGAGACACCTCTCCGGTCAATAACCAATAGCGGAACCTGGATGCTCATATTGGCTCCTACATATTCTATGAAGATCTTTATCGATCGAACCGTTATGACAACATACGTTATTCCCTTTGTCATCGGTATGTTACTTGCCCAAGATTCGATCGTCGGTATCTACATACCTAGTTCAACCTCGTTACCGGCAAGTCTCTTTACTTGTTCCATAATACATCATCCTGTAACTAACTCATTAGTTACTTTGCTTGCAAGGCTTCTTATGATGTGCATTACCGAGAGGGCCCAGAGATACCTCTCCGATACTCGGAGTGACAAATCCTAATCTCGATCTATGCCAACTCAACAAACACCTTCGGAGATACCTGTAGAGAATATTTATAATCACCCAGTTACATTGTGACATTTGATAGCACACACGGTATTCCTTCGGTATCCGGGAGTTGCATAATCTCATAGTCGAAGGAACATGTATTTGACATGAAGAAAGCAATAGCAATAAAACTGAATGATCATTATGCTAAGCTAACGGATGGGTCTTGTCCATCACATCATTCTCCTAATGATGTGATCCCATTATCAAATGACAACTCATGTCCATGGTTAGGAAACCTTAACCATCTTTGATCAACGAGCTAGTCAAGTAGAGGCTCACTAGGGACACGGTGTTTGTCTATGTATTCACACATGTATTTGGGTTTCCGATCAATACAATTCTAGCATGAATAATAAACATTTATCATGAATAAGGAAATATAAAATAACAACTTTATTATTGCCTCTAGGGCATATTTCCTTCATCTTGTGTATCATACGATCAAAAGGAAGAGGGTGATTGTTGATTGCAAAGGAGCACGAACAAAGTATTTGGAAAAGGTAGTGACACCTGATAAATCAAATTGCCCATTAGGTGTAGTGGCAATATCACCAGACCCACAAAACATGGCCCCAACTCTAGCAGACTCTAGCCCTACTACACTGGCCATCTTTGATGCCCCAACTCAGCAGACCCCAACTACAACAAACAGTATGATGATGCCAGTTGACATAGCACCATCTCTACGATGCAAAACCCCCATTCTAGCAAAGAGCACACCAAATCCAGTTGCCAAATCCCTTTTCGAACAAGAGAGATCCCCAATTGTAGCAAATAGGACCCCTGTTCCACTTCTTCCCTGTTTAGAAGACGAAGCTTATATTTTTGTCAGGAACTTTGTGCGCATCTTTGCTTCATGGAAAGATTATACCACAGACAAAGAACAATTTCCAATCTTCCTCCGCAACTTACGTGTAAGTAATGTACTAATGTTATTCATGGTTATTAGTGCATATGTTTCTGCTGACAGAAGACACAAGATTTCAATTTTTTAAATAGGCGAGGACCAAACTGGATAGTCAAGACGAGCAAGGCTTGGTTGCGCTTTTCAAGCACTTGTTGATGAAGTATCGTTCCTACTTTAGGCAAGCGCACTTCAATGGCAAGCCTCTAAATGAAATTTCTGTAAAGTCTCTAGTGCTACATTTAGTAGACAGTGACTGGAATAATCTTGTTACACATTGGTCTCGTCTGCAGCGTAAGGTACTGTCTATGATATCACATCACAATTTGAACTACATTTCTGATTGCAGAAGAATATTCATTCTCAAGGGACCACAGAATCTCACAACTATACTGCACACTGCATTGCTCTTGTGAGTACCTCTTGCCCTGTATGACCATACTTACTTTCATAGCTGGTTGATTATGTAGCATCACTGCACATGTTATCCTCCTTATCCTCCATTTGGTGGACATTATAATATCTGTATCGACTTTTACATAAATTTAGAATCAACCCAATGCTTTTGAAGAGGTTTACCTTTGCAGTCCTCTTGTAAGGACCGAACGCCTTCTATCACTGTACATACATTAACAGCTACTCCCTCTGTCCCATAATATAAGAGCATTTTGTATAGTACACCAGTGTACAAAACACTCTTATATTATGAGAAGGAGGGATTGGTTCATTGTGTAGCATTACTCTCCATCTTATCTCCCTCGCCCACCATTTACTAAAAAATATCAAATCTATATTTAATCTTACCAAAAAGTTGAATACACAGACAATGCAAATGCAGAAGTGTAGCCCATTGCTCTTGTCAGTACATTTTATCTTGTAACGCTTGTACTTACAGGGATAGGTAGTTGATTATGTAGCATCAATCTACATCTTATCTTCATTATCCTCTATCCCTTCCAGTATTATCATATCTATAATTACTCTCTACAAAATGTAGAGTACAGGCAATTCTTATGAAGAAGATTATGTGCTGAAATTCTTGAGTTATCCTTCCCTTGACATGGAGAAGGGCATTATAGAGCCGGTGTTAACTATTAATGTAAGTCAGTCCTTCTAAAGCCTTTATCCTCAACTGCTGTTTAATTTGCTCATACTCCCTATCATCAATTGTGTTTAGTTTGTTGTTTCTATCAAAATGCATGTTCGCAACAACAGTAAGTTCCAAGTTTTAGTTGTAAAACCAAATTCCTTACTCATACCATGCACATTACTCAATACAAATCCAATGATTTTCTTTAGCCTTGCATGTATGCTTGTTTTTGTTGATCTATAATCCACTGTGTGGTGAAGCAGCCCACATTTGCACCTTGTCATTTCCTGCCTTATCTTACTGATGTGGCTGATGATATGGACAACATGCCATGCACATTAGCCAAAATAGATACAATGATTGTATTTTGCCCTTCATCTATGCTTGTTTTGTTGATCTGGTAATACAGTAGTGTGGTGAAGCTCCCCGCATTATGAATGATGCCAAATTATGCTATTGACATTTTGAACTATCTTTTTATTTTCTAATTTGAAATTGGATGGAATTGAGAGCATAGTTACCATCTTTGTTTACGTACGTGCAAAACTTGTCATCTCTCTGCTTGTTTCAGGGTGATATGCCTGATGGCATGCACAAGTCTGCTGAAGGCTGTCAGACAAACCCAACATATATTGCAGCGAAGAAGGCAAAACATCTTGAAGATAGCGAGACAACCCCAAAGTCGTGTCTTGATGCATTGTTCAAGTTACTCGAGACTAGCAGTCACACAAGCTCACAGAATTCGCTGCCTGAATCAGTTCGACTTCTTCAGTCTCAACTTCAAGCAGAAAGGCATTCTACAACTCAACTTCGCCTTGAAGTCCAATCTCTAAGGAAGATCATGGCGAACTCCAATGAGAACCTCATTGCTAAACAGCTACAACTGTAAGCTATGACCGACATGCTAGGCCGGTCTCACAGCCTTGCTCAGCTGCTTGCGCAGCAGCTCCCGCGCAAGGCTAACCTTTCTTGAACTGTCTTGGAAGTTGTCTTGGTTCGGTATTATTTTGTTACGCTGCAATGGCGCCAGTTTTTGTAATCTGCTTCTTCGTTGCACTTTATGATCACTGGTGGCGAACTTTGATGCCCAGTGGATGTAATATACCACACATGCTTTATTGTATAGTGTACGTTTATTCTAAGTTGCTATGCCATAATTTCTTCATTGTATAGAGTAGGTTTGTTCTTAATTCCTAGTTACCGTACATGCCGTCATTCGCTATCTGAAAAAAGGGCGAAAATCTAATGTAGGCGACCAGGCCGAAACAGTCGCCTCTAACAAGCCTGCATTTCAGCGGGCCACAATTGGGTCGGCCTGCAAATTTCTTGGGCCTGCGCTGACCGACCATTTGGGCCCTTCGTGGACACTGTGCGCCAGGCCCATAACTTACATGGGCCTTCATTGGGCCTAACATTTAGTTGGGCCTTTAGTGGACCCAACGCTTAGTTGGTCCCATGTAGCTTCGGGCCATTAATAGGCTGAATATTCTGCTGGCCTGTTACGGCCCAGAAGGTACCATGGGCCTTTACCAGGCCAAAATGCATGTTGGGCCTCAATTTTCAATAATCGTCCACGGGCCTTTAGCAGGCTAAAATGTACATCGGGCCATTATTGGCCCAGTTATATGACGGGCCGTTACCAGGCCGAAACATATCTCGGGCCTTGGTTGGCCCACTGATATCATGGGCCTTTAAGAGGCCGAAAGCTTAATAGAGGCATTAACAGGCCGAATTATATGACAGGCCTTTAACAGGCCCAAAGTCACGTTGGGCTAAACTGTTGCCACCTTGATCACGGGCCATTAGTGGCCCGGATGTCGCGTCGGACCATATATGGCCCATGGGAAGCATGGGCCATTACCAGGCGGAAAGACACACCAGGCTGAAATGGACCCATGTCTACATCGGGCCTCTAACAGGCCGAAATCTCACTGGGCCGTAATTGGGCCCAAAGACTTGGCGAACAATTAATGGGCCAGATCTGGCGGTGGGCCATAAATGGGCCATGTTTAAGCAGGTCGTTAGCGGGCAAGCCCACCAGTACCTGAGTAAATCATATGGGCCTTTGACTGGGCTTCCCTTTTTAACCTATATGGGCCTATGTTGGGCCCTGTCACGTGTCGACGTATCATAGGCACGTCTCCTCCATTGGACTGACGACATCTGGCCCATCGCGGAGCCGACACGTGTTTCCTCCGGCCAATGAGAATTTTACACGTGGAAAATCGCCATTGGTTGTTGCTGTTAACGGGTTATCGGATCCAAAACCGGACTCGAAAGCTTAACGGCGACCCGTTACGGTGGATGCCACATGTTGGTTACCCTTGACGAAAGCACTTCCATGAAGCATCATTTATCATCATGGAAGTGAACACTTCCGTGATGATAATTTAAGTATTGTCATGGAACACTTCTATGACAGCACAGGTATGACTATCTTGATTCTGTCATAAAATCGTCATGGATGTACATGCATGACAGAAAACGTGACCTACTGTGACAAACACGTATCATCACGGAAGTGTTTTTTTGTAGTGTTGAGACCATGTATTTCTTCAATAGGTGGTAAATTCTTAACATCTTCAGCTTTAATACCTTTTTCTTTCATAGATTTCTTTGCCTCTTGCATGTCTTCAGGACTGAGAAATAGAATACCCCTCTTCTTCGGAGTTGGCTTAGGAGGTGGTTCAGGAAGAGTCCAATCATTATCATTCCTCAATATATTATTCAGTAGTTCTTCAGCTTGTTCAACAGTTCGTTCCCTGAAAACACAATCAGCACAACTATCTAGGTGGTCCCTAGAAGCATCGGTTAGTCCATTATAAAAGATATCAAGTATTTCATTTTTCTTGAGAGGATGATCAGGCAAAGGATTAAGTAATTGGAGAAGCCTCACCCAAGCTTGTGGGAGACTCTCTTCTTCAATTTGCACCAAGTTATATATTTCCTGTAAAGGAGCTTGTTTCTTATGAGCAGGAAAATATTTTGCAGAGAAGTAATAAATCATATCATGGGGACAACGCACACAACCAGGAGCAAGAGAATTAAACCATATCTTAGCATCAGCCTTTAACGAGAAAGGAAACAACTTAAGAATATAGTAGTAGCGAATTTTTCCTCATGACCAAATAGGGTGGCTATATCATTCAGCTTAGTAAGATGTGCCACAACAGTTTCAGATTCGTAACCATGGAAAGGATTGCATTCAACCAAAGTAATTAACTCAGGATCGACAAAGAATTCATAATCCTTATCAGCAACAAAGATGGGAGATGTAGCAAACTGAGGGCCATATTTCATTCTAGCATTCAGGGATTTTCTTTCAGCTTACATAGCAATTTCTTAAGATCATCTCTATCATTACAAGCAAGAAACTCTCTAGCTATTTCTTCGTCCATAACATATCCCTCAGGTATCTTAGGTAATTCATATCTAGGATAATCAGGTCTAATAGGTGAATCATAATTTTCTGTTTCAATGATTTCATCAGTTTCAGCTCTCTCAAATTCTCTAGCTTTAGCAAGTTGTTCATCAAGAAATTCACCTAGTGGCATATTATCATCAAGCAAAGTACTAGCATCATCAGTAGCATCATTCATAGTAGAAGTAGCATCATCAATTACTTGCGACATATCAGAAATAATAGCAGGTGATGGTGTCGCAAGCTTACTTAAAACAGAAGGTGAATGAAGTGCAGAGCTAGATGGCAGTTCCTTACCTCCCCTCGTCTTAGAGGGAACGATCTTCGTTCTATCATCCTTTAAGATTCTTCATAGTGATCAACAGATATAAATCCCAAGTGACTCAGCAAATATGGCTATATTCCCCAGCAACGGCGCGAGAAAAAGGTCTTAATAACCCACAAGTATAGGGGATCGCAACAGTTTTTGAGGGTAGAGTATTCAGCCCAAATTTATTGATACAACATAAGGGGAGCCAAAGAATATTCGCAAGTATTAGCAGTTGAGTTGTCAATTCGAATTAATATCTGCAGCAAAGTATTTAGTAGCAAAGTAGTATGATAGTAATGGTAATAGTGGTAATAGTAAAAGTAGCAATTTTCTAGTGATTGTAGCAGCAGCAACAACAACAACAGTAACTTAGCAAAGATCAATATGTGAAAAGCTCGTAGGCATTGGATTAGTGATGAATAATTGCGTTGGATGGCATTCATCATGCAGCAGTCATAACCTAGGGCGACACAGAACTAGCTCCAATTCATCAATATAATGTAGGCATGTATTCCATATATAGTCATACGTGCTTGTGGAAAAGAACTTGCATGACATCTTTTGTCCTACCCTCCCGTGGCAGTGGGGTCCATAAGGAAACTAAGGGATATTAAGGCCTCCTTTTAATAGAGAACTAGAACAAAGCATTAGCACTTAGTGAATGCATGAACTCCTCAAACTACGGTAATCACCGGAAAGAATCCAAATTATTTTCACCTTGGGGTATGCGGATCATAACTCGTAATAGGTGCATATAACTTGTGAGATAGGATCAAGAACACACATATATTCATGAAAACATAATATGTTCAGATCTGAAATCATGGCACTCGGGCCCTAGTGACAAGCATTAAGCATAGCAAAGTCATAGCAACATCAATCTCAGAACATAGTGGATACTAGGGATCAAGCCCTAACAAAACTAACTCGATTACATGATAAATCTCATCCAACCCATCACCGTCCAGCAAGCCTACAAAGGAATTACTCACTCCCGATGGTGAGCATCATGAAATTGGTGATGGAAGAAGGTTGATGATGATGATGGCATCGAATTCCACCCTCCGGAGCCCCGAACGGACTCTAGATCAGCCCTCTCGATGAAGAACGGGAGGTGGCGGCGGCTTCGTATCGTAAAACCCGATGAATCCTTCTCTCTAATTTTTTGCTTGGCAAATAGGAATACATGGAGTCGGAGTTAGGATTGCCGAAGGTCCAGGGGGCCCACAAGCCTGGGAGGCGCGCCCTTGGGGGGGGGGGGGGTAGGTGCGCCCCCTGAGCTTGTGGCTTCTGGGTGGACCCCCTCTGGTATATTTTTCCGCTAGTATTTTTCATATATTCCACAAATATTCTCCGTAAATTTTCAGGTCAATCCGAGAACTTTGATTTCTGCACAAAAACCACACCATGGCAATTCTGCTGAAAACAGCGTCAGTCCGGGTTAGTTTCATTCAAATCATGCAAATTAGGGTCCAAAACAAGAGCAAAAGTGTTTGGAAAAGTAGATATGACAGAGACGTATCAGATTCTTTTCGGTTTGTGTTACGGTAGGAGTATATAGTACGCGTCGAAGAGGGGGAATGGGACCAGCATATACTACGCGTCATGAACCTCGCTCCGTGTGGGGACTTTACGGATTCCGCGGCAGGTGCCACATCAAAGTTGTGCATTAGGTATTCAAACATCACAAACACACACCTCCATACATATGTTTGGACCACATGCATGCGATGGCGGTTGTCCTCTGGCACTCACTCACGCGGTTATCGGTGATGCTTCCATCTATGGGTCCGCTTGTTCCATCACTTTGACTGACAGCGAGAGAGGTTAATTTGACTTAGGAGGGGATTAATTTTTGGTTTGTCTTACAGTATAGGTCATGTTGTGAGATTACATAATATACTTTGAGCGCATGTGTACGCATGAATCCCTCCCGCCGGATTGAAGTGGGGGGAGACGAGCACACGACGCATCATGAACCTCGCTCTGTGTGGGGACTGTGCGATTTTCAACGCATGCGCCACATCAATGTTGTGCATTGGGTATTCAAACATACGCATGCATCACGCACCTCCATACATATGTTTTGGACACATGCATGCAGTGGTTGTCTTCGAACACTCTCCCTTGCTTGGTTATCGGTAGCAAGCCTATATATTCGTGGGCCTGCGTGGACGTCCATCATTTCGACCGACAACGAGAGAGGTTACCATGGTGGATTCTTCTTCTTTGGTTCGTGTTACCGTATAGTAGGTCGATCATGGTGAAATTCCAGACCTAAGTTTGAGCACATGCGTATGCATGAATCCCTCTCACCGGCTCGAAGTGGCCATACATACATATATACTACGCGCCGTGAACACTTGCTTAGTGTGGGGACTTTCCGGTTCCAAAGCACGGTGCCACATCAAAGTTGTGCATTGGGTACTCAAACACCACACAACACTTCCATACATATGTTTGGGCCAGATGCACGCAGTGGTTTTGTCTTCAGGCCCTCCCTCGCGTGTTTATCAGTGACAAGCTGGCCCATTTGTGGGGCCGCATGGACGTCCATCACTTTAATCAACAACGAGAGAAGTTATACGACCAAGGTGAATTCTTCTTGGTCCGTGTTACAGTACGTCTTGGTGAGATGCCCTCTCCCACCAACTCAAAGTGTGTGTATGGGGGGCACTACTTCGCACTTCCTGGAACCTCCGTGGGGTCGGGGATTGATGTCGCTTGAACTATGTCGGTATTTCCCCAAAGAGGAAGGGATGATGCAACACAGCTATGGTAGGTATTTCCCTCAGTTATTAAACCAAGGTATCAATCCAGTAGGAGAACCAAGCAACACTATGTAAATGGTACATGCACACAAAGAACAAATACTTGCAACCCGACGCTTATGAGGGGTTGTCAATCCCTCTTACGGGTAACGGCATAGGAAATTGTCAAGTTGACGGGATAAAATTGTGATAGATTGGATAAATAGATCTCGATAAAACGCGAAATAAAAAATAGCAAAAAAGTGCAGCAAGGTATTTTTTGGTTTGTGGAAATATAGATCTGAAAATAAAAGCAAATAAAAATAGATCTCAAGGCAAATATGATAAAGAATAGACCCGGGGGCCGTAGATTTCACTAGTGGCTTCTCTCAAGAAATAGCACACGGTGGGTAAACAAATTACTGTTGGGCAATTGATAGAACATCAAATAATTAAGACGTTATCCAGGCAATGATCATTATATAGGCATCATGTCCAAGATTAGTAGACCGACTCCTGCCTGCATCTACTACTATTACTCCACACATCGATCGCTATCTAGCATGCATCTAGTGTATTAAGTTCATGAAGAAACGGAGTAATGCAATAAGAACGATGACATGATGTAGACGAGATCTATTCATGTAGGAATAGCCCCCATCTTGTTATCATTAATAGCAGTGATACATGCATGTCTTGCTACCCCTTCTGTCAATGGGAAAGAACACCGCATGATCGAACCCATCACAAAGCATCTCTTCCCATGGCAAGAAAAATCAATCTAGTCGGCCTAACTAAACCAAAGATTCGAAGAAGAAATACGAGGCTATAAGTAATCATGCATAAAAGAGATCAAAGAACTCAAATAACTTTCATGGATATAGATCTAATCATAAACTCAAAGTTCATCGGATCCCAACAAACACACCGCAAAAAGAGTTACATCAAATAGATCTCCAAGAGACCATTGTATTGAGAATCAAAAAGAGAGAAGAAGCCATCTAGCTACTGCCTACGAACCCGTAGGTCTACAATGAACTACTCACGCATCATTGTAGAGGCACCAATGAGGATGATGAACCCCTCCGTGATGGTGTCTAGATTGGATCTCGTGGTTTTGGAACTTGCGGCGGCTGGAATTGTGTTTCGTCGACTCCCCTAGGGTTTTTGGAATATTGGGGTATTTATAGGGCTAAGAGGCGGTGCGGGAGGCAACCGAGGTGGGCACAACCCACCAGGGCCCCCCAGGCGCGCCCAGGTGGGTTGTGCCCGCCTCGGGGCACCCCTCTGGTACTTCTTTGGCCCAAGTTGTTCCTTCTGGTCCATAAAAATTCTCCAAAAAGTTTCGCTGCGTTTGGACTCCGTTTGGTACTGATATTCTGCGAAGTAAAAAGCAAGCAAAAAACAGCAACTGGCACTGGGCACTATGTCAATAGGTTAGTCCCAAAAAATGATATAAAGTTGCTATAAATGATTGTAAAACATCCAAGAATGATAATATAACAGCATGGAACAAGCAAAAATTATAGATACGTTGCAGACGTATCAGCATCCCCAAGCTTAATTCCTACTCGTCCTCGAGTAGGTAAATGATAAAAACAGAATTTTTGATGTGGAATGCTGCCTAACATGTTCATCACATATTCTTTTCTTTTGTAGCATGGACATATGGACTTTTATATGGTTCTAAGCAATAACCTATATTTGACATGATGACATCAATACTCAAGCATACCAACAAGCAACCATGTCTTTCAAAATATCAACACTAAAGAAAGTTATCCCTAGCCCATCATGCTCAATCATTGATCCATTCATGAAACACACTCGCTTATTAGCTATATCCAGTGCTCAAGTACGATCATAGTGCCCCTTAGTTGGTGCTTTATAAGACAAGATGGAGACTCAAATAAAAATAAAAATTGCATAAAGTAAATAGAAAGGCCCTTCACAGAGGGAAGTAGGGATTTGTAGAGGTGCCAGAGCTCAAAGCTTAAATTGAGAGATAAAATTTTTGGGAGGCATACTTTTCTCGTCAACAAAAATGACTAAGTAATTCCCAACACTTTCCATGCTAGATATATCATAGGCGGTTCCCAAACAGAAAATAAAGTTTATTCCTTTTTCCACCATTCTTTCACAATCCATGGCTAGCCGTATCCACGGGTACCCTCCATACCAACACTTTCCAAGGAATTTATTATTTGACAACATAAAGTAATTTTTTTTTTCATTTAGGGACTGGGCATCCCTATTACCGCCGCACTCTCGTGCAATGACAAGTGAATAAACACTCATCTTGAGAATAACACATCTAGCATGGAAAATATTGGCCACCCCCTGCCGCTTTATGAGCGGTACGAACACACAAAAAGGAAATTTATTTTGAAAATTAGAGATGGCACATACAAATTTGCTTAGAACGGCATGGGAATACCGCATATAGGTAGGTATGATGGACTCATATGGCAAAACTGGTTTAAAGGATTTTGGATGCACAAGTAGTATTTCTACTTAGTACAAGTGGAGGCTAGCAAAAAGATTGAGAAGCAACCAACCAAGAAACAGAAAATCACATAAGAGAGCATTAAGCATAACTAACACCGAATAATGCACCACAAGTAGGATGTAATTTCATTGCACAACTATTGACTTTCGTGATTGCATAGGGAATCATAAACCTTAACACCAATATTCTTACTAAAGCATAATTACTCACCAACATGACTCACATATCATTATCATCATATCTCAAAACTATTACAAAGAATCAAGTTTATTTTGTCCAATGATCTTCATGATTTTTTTTATTATATCCCTCGTGAATATCTATCACTTCGGGACTAATTTCATATGTTGCTTTTGATAGCTCAAACAAATTTAAGAGAAGAACATGAGCATAAAATTTTTTGTCTCTCAAAATAATATAAGTGAAGCATGAGAGAATTTCTTCAAAAATTTACTAACTCTCAAATAAATCTAAGTGAAGCATGAGAGCATTTCTTAAAAAATATTAAAGCACACTGTGCTCAAAAAGATATAAGTGAAGCACTAGAGCAATTCCATAGCTCAAAAAATTTAAGTGAAGCATAAAGAGCAATTCTAACAAATCATAGCATAATTTTGGCTCTCTCAAATAGGTGTTTTCAGAAAGAATACTTGTGACAAACTAAAAAGAAAAACAAGCAAAGACTCATATAATACAAGACGCTCCAAGCAAAACTCATGATATGTGACGGATAAAAATATAGCTCTAAGTAAAATACCGATGGTCGTTTGAAGAAAGAGGGGATGCCACTCGGGGCATCCCCAAGCTTAGTTGCTTGTTTCTCCTTGAATATTAACTTGGGGTGTCATGGGCATCCCCAATCTTAGGCTCTTCTTACTCCTTATTCCTTCATCCATCGTGATCTCACCCAAAACTTGAAAACTTCAATCACACAAAACTTAACAAAAACCTTCGTGAGATCCGTTAGTATAACAACGCAAATCACCACTCTAAGTACTGCTTAAAACCCATTCATATTTTATTATTGCATTATATCTACTGTATTCCAACTTTTCTATGGCTCATACCCCCCGATACAACCCATAGATTCATCAAAATAAGCACGCAATGCAACGAAAACAGAATCTGTCAAAAACAGAACAGTCTTTAGTAATCTGGAAACTTCGTATACTTTTGTAACTCCAAAAATTCTGAAAACTTAGGACAATGTAGGAAATTTGTGTATCAATCTTGTGTAAAAAATTCAAAAAAATTCGTCGCTTATGTGATTTTTAAAAATTATTTTACTGGACGCAAAAGTTTCTGTTTTTCAACAAGATCAAATCAACTATCACCCAACATGATCCCAAAGGCTTTGCTTGGCCCAAACACTAACTAAAACATAAAAAACACAATCATAGCAGAGGCATAATTGTGCAAACACTCCAGAACAGAAAGAAAAAGGCAAAAATAAATTTTATTCATTGGATTGCCTCCCAACAAGCGCTATCGTTTTATGCCCCTAGCTAGGCATAATCCATAGATTCAAGTATTGTCATCTTTGGTTTCCAATTCCTCAATCTCACAACCATTGTTCTTCAAAGATTTAGCATACAGATTTTCAATAACAATACCCCTAGGAATGAGATTGAAAAATTCGTTCTTGCAATTAGGGTTTCTAACAACTTCAACAAAGTCGGGGTGAATACTAATCATCTTAAGATCTTCTTTGTTATTATTAGAAGTTGCACCCTTGTTCTTTGTAAATTGAGTAACCTTGCTAATTTTTACGGGAGTTTTTTCAATTGTTTTAACAGAAGCAAAAGCCGAGCTCAAGTTACAAAAAATTTCTTCCAACTTATAAATCTGAGAAGGGCTTTCTTCAATTCTTTCATGAATTATGGTTCTTTTTTCCTTTAGCAACTTAAAAACCTCTTCGGCTTCTGACCCAATTTTATTAGCAAGATTATGCATTTTTTATCTAAGTTTTCAATATGTTCTTCATTAAGCATTTTCTTTTCAATAGCATCAAGCCTTTGCATAACATGCTCAAGTATTAAAGCAGTTTCATTAATAGTGAGAGGTGGTGAACCCACTAGATTTCCCATAGCATTAAAAGCATCCAAAGATGGACACATCAAGAAATTCCCACCGGTAATCGTATCAAGGACGAATCTATACCAAGTGGTAACGCCTACATAAAAACTACGAAGAAGAACAACGGTAGATTGCTTATGAATAGATCTATTATGAGCATTGCAAATTCTATACCAAGCATCTTTCAGATTCTCCCCTCCCCTCCGTTTAAAATTAAGAACTTCGTTCTCGGTGGTACATGCAATAGAGGAAGAACTAGCCATAGCGATAAGACAGGCAAACAAGATTGCACACAAAAACATATCTGACGAGAAAAAGACGAACGAAAAAGGAGGGCGAATAAAACGGCAAATTTTTGTGAAGTGGGGGAGATGAAAATGAGAGGTAAATGGCAAATAATGTAAATTGTAAGGATATGAGATTTGTGATTAGGAACCTGATAGATGTTGATGATGTCTCCCCGGCAACGGCGCCAGAAATTCCTTTTGATGTCGCTTGAACTACGTCGGTATTTCCCCAAAGAGGAAGGGATGATGCAACACAGCTATGGTAGGTATTTCCCTTAGTAATGAAACCAAGGTATCAATCCAGTAGGAGAACCAAGCAACACTATGTAAACGGTGCCTGCACACAAAGAACAAATACTTGCAACCCGACGCTTATGAGGGGTTGTCAATCCCTCTTACGGGTAACGGCGTAGGAAATTGTCAAGTTGACGGGATAAAATTGTGATAGATTGGATAAATAGATCTCGATAAAACGTGAAATAAAATAAATAGCAAAAAAGTGCAGCAAGGTATTTTTGGGTTTTTGGAAATATAGATAAGAAAATAAAAGCAAATAAAAATAGATCTCAAGGCAAATATGATAAAGAATAGACCCAGGGGCCGTAGATTTCACTAGTGGCTTCTCTCAAGAAATAGCACACGGTGGGTAAACAAATTACTGTTGGGCAATTGATAGAACATCAAATAATTATGACGATATCCAGGCAATGATCATTATATAGGCATCACGTCCAAGATTAGGAGACCGACTCCTGCCTGCATCTACTACTATTACTCCACATATCGCCCGCTATCCAGCATGCATCTAGTGTATTAAGTTCATGGAGAAATGGAGTAATGCAATAAGAATGATGACATGATGTAGACGAGATCTATTCATGTAGGAATAGCCCCCATCTTGTTATCCTTAATAGCAACGATACATGCGTGTCTTGCTGCCCCTTCTATCACTGGGAAAGAACACCGCACGATCGAACCCATCACAAAGCACCTCTTCCCAAGGCAAGAAAAATCGATCTAGTCGGCCTAACTAAACCAAAGATTCGAAGAAGAAATACGAGGCTATAAGTAATCATGCATAAAAGAGATTAAAGAACTCAAATAACTTTCATGGATATAGATATGATCATATACTCAAAGTTCATCGGATCCCAACAAACACACCGCAAAAAGAGTTACATCAAATAGATCTCCAAGAGACCATTGTATTGAGAATCAAAAAGAGAGAAGAAGCAATCCAGCTGCTGCCTACGGACCCATAGGTCTACAATGAACTACTCACGCATCATCGGAGAGGCACCAATGAGGATGATGAACCCCTCGGTGATGGTGTCTAGATTGGGTCTCGTGGTTCTAGAACTTGCAGCGGCTGGAATTGTGTTTCGTCGACTCCCCTAGGGTTTTTGGAATATTGGGGTATTTATAGGGAGAAGAGGCGGTGCATGAGGCCACCGAGGTGGACTCCCCAGGCGCGCCCAGGTGGGTTGTGCCCTGATACATCTCCAACGTATCTATAATTTTTGCTTGTTTCATGCTGTTATATTATCATTCTTGGATGTTTTACAATCATTTTATAGCAACTTTATATCATTTTTTGGGACTAACCTATTAACATAGTGCCCAGTGCCAGTTGTTGTTTTTTGCTTGTTTTTTACTTCGCAGAAAATCAATACCAAACGGAGTCCAAACATAGCGAAACTTTTTGGAGATTTTTTCTGGACCAGAAGGAACAACTTGGGCCGAAGAAGTACCAGAGGGGTGCCCCGAGGGGCAGGCGCGCCCAGGTGGGTTGTGCCCACCTCGGTGGCCTCCCGCACCGCCTCTTTGCTCTATAAATACCCCGAAAATCCAAAAAACCTAGGGGAGTCGACGAAACACAATTCCAGCCGCCGCAAGTTCCAGAAACCTCAGATCCAATCTAGACACCATCACGGAGGGGTTCTCATCCTCATTGGTGCCTCTCCGATGATGCGTGAGTAGTTCATTGTAGACCTACGGGTCCGTAGTTACTAGCTAGATGGCTTCCTCGCTCTCTTTTGATTCTCAATACAATGGTCTCTTGGAGATCTATTTGATGTAACTCTTTTTGCGGTGTGTTTATTGGGATCTGATGAACTTTGAGTTTATGATCAGATCTATTTTATCCATGAAAGTTATTTGAGTTTTGATCTCTTATATGCATGATTGCTTATAGCCTTGTATTTCTTCTTCGAATCTTTGGTTTAGTTAGGCCGACTAGATCGATTTTTCTTGCCATGGGAAGAGGTGCTTTGTGATGGGTTCGATCTTACAGTGCTCAATCCCAGTGACAAAAGGGGACATGACACATATGTATCGTTGCTATTAAGGATAACAAGATGGGGTCTATTCCTACATAAATAGATCTTCTCTACATCATGTCATCGTTCTCATTGCATTACTCCATTTCTCCATGAACTTAATACACTAGATGCATGCTGGATAGCGGTCGATGTGTGGAGTAATAGTAGTAGATGCAGGCAGGAGTCAGTCTACTAATCTTGGATGTGATGCCTATATAATGATCATTGCCTGGATATCGTCATAATTAATTGAAGTTCTATCAATTGCCCAACAGTAATTTGTTTATCCGTCGTATGCTATTTTTCTCGAGAGAAGCCACTACTGAAATCTACGGCCCCCGGGTCTATTCTTTATCATATTTGCTTTTTGATCTATTATTTGCCTCTTTTATTTTCAGATCTATTATTCCAAAAAAACCAAAAATACCTTGCTGCATTTTTTTGTTAGTTATTTTATTTTGCGTTTCCGTGAGATCTATTTATCCAACCTGCTACAAATTTATCTATCTTTTACCTGGGAGGGATTGTCAACTCCTCTTATGCGTCGGGTTGCAAGTATTTGTTCTTTGTGTGCAGGTACCATTTACATAGTGTTGCGTGGTTCTCCTACTGGTTTGATAACCTTTGTCTCATCACTGAGGGAAATACCTACTGTAGCTGTGCTGCATCATCTCTTCCTCTTCGGGGAAAATACTGACGCGGACATGAGCCATCAAGAAAGGATTTCTGGCGCCGCTGCTGGGGAGACACCATCAACATCTATCAGGTTCCTAATCACAAATCTCATCTCCTTGCAATTTACATTATTTTCCATTTGCCTCTCGTTTTCATCTCCCCCACTTCACAAAAAATTGTTATTTTATCCGCCCTCTTGTTCGTTCGCTGTTTTCTCGTCAGATCTGTTTTTTTGTGCGTTCTTGTTTGCGTAGTTGCGATGTCTCAAGAGAACACCAAGTTGTGTGATTGTTCCAATACCAATAATAATGATTTTATTAGCACTCTGATTGATCCTCCCGCCACTAGTGCGGAGTCTTGTGATATCAATGTCGCTTTGTTGAATCTTGTTATGAAAGATCAATTTTTCGGTACTCCTAATGAGGATGCCGCATCCCATCTTAACACATTCATAGAATTATGCGATATGCAGAAGAAAAAAGATGTGAACAATGATATTGTGAAGTTGAAATTATTTCAATTTTCTTTGCGAGATCGTGCAAAATTTTGGTTTTCTTCTTTGCCTCGCAGTAGTATCGATTCTTGGGATAAATGCAAAGATGCTTTCATTACTAAGTATTTTTCGCCCGCGAAAATTATTTCCCTTAGAACTCAAATCATGAATTTTAAGCAACTTGAGCATGAACATGTTGCACAATCTTGGGAAAGAATGAATTTGATGCTAAGAAATTGTCCTACACATGGCTTAAATCTTTGGATGATCATACAAAAAAATTATGCGGGATTGAACTTTGTCTCTAGAAATCTTTTAGATTCCGCCGCGGGTGGTACTTTTATGGAAATTACTTTGGGTGAAGCTACTAAATTGCTTGATAATATTATGGCAAATTATTCACAATGGCATACCGAAAGAGCACCTACTAGTAAAAAAGTTAATTCGGTTGAAGAAATAAATTCTTTGAGTGAAAAAGTTGATGCTCTTATGAAATTGGTTGCTAATAAAAGTGCTCCTATTGATCTTAATGATGTGCCTTTGTCTACTTTGATTGAGCAAAATAGTGATCCCGTAGATGTGAATTTTGTCTCATGAAACAATTTTAATAACAATGCTTATAAAGGTAATTTTAATCCTGGGCCTTTTCAATTCCTCTAACAATAATGGTAATTCCTATGGTAATCCTTCTTATAATAATAATAGGAACACCTCTGATCTTGAGAATAATATTAAAGATTTTATCAATGCTCAAAAGGTTTTCAATAATATGGTAGAAGAAAAGTTGAATAAGATTGATGATATGTCTAGAAGCATTGATAGAATTTCTCATGATGTAGAAAATCTCAAGTTGAAATTTTTTGTGCCTAAGGTTGAAGAATCAATTAAAGCTTTATATGTTTCTATGGATGCAAGTAAGAAAAGAACCGCCATGCTTAGAGCTAAAAGACAACTTTTAGAAAAAGCGTTTTCTAGTGATTGCTTTCATAAAAATGATGAAGATCTTAAAGTGATTGGTGTTTCTTTTATTGATTCTTTGTGTAGTTAAATTAAAATTGATGATAAAGGGACTGAAGAAGAGTCAACTTTAGTTAGAAGGCGTCCCGATAATTCGGAGGGTGAAAATCTTGATGAAAAATTTGATAAAAGTGGGTTTGGAGAGGCCAAAACTTTAACTAGTGATGTGCCCACTCTTTTGGATTACAAAGACTTTAATTATGATAGTTGCTCTTTGATTGATTGTATTTCTTTGTTGCAATCCATGATAAATTCACCGCATGCCTATGAACAAAATAAAGCTTTTACTAAACATATTGTTGATGCTATGATGAAAGCTTTTGAAGAAAAGTTGGAATTAGAGATCTCAATTCCTAGAAAATTACATGATGAATGGGAACCCGCCATCAAAGTTAAGATAAAAAATTATGAGTGTTTTGCTTTATGTGATTTGGGTGCTAGTGTTTCCACAATTTCGAAATCTTTATGCGATGTTCTTGGTCTTACCAATATTGAAGAGTGTTCTTTAAACTTGCACTTGGCGGATTCGACTATTAAAAAGCCTTTGGGAAGAATTAATGATGTTCTTATTCTTGCAAATAGGAATTATGTGCCCATAGATTTTATTGTCCTTGATATTGATTGCAATCCATCTTGCCCAATTATACTTGGTAGACTGATATGTCTCCTACGTATCTATAATTTTTTATTGTTCCATGCTGTTATAATATCATTCTTGGATGTCTTACAATCATTTTATAGCAACTTTATATCATTTTTGGGGACTAACCTATTGACATAGTGCCCAGTGCCAGTTGTTGTTTTTTGCTTGTTTTTTATTTCGCAGAAAATCAATACCAAACGGAGTCCAAATGCAGCGAAACTTTTTGGAGATTTTTTTGGGCCAGAAGACACAAGTTGGGCCAAGGAAGTACCAGAGGGGGGCTCCGAGGGGAGCACAACCCACCTGGGCGTGCCTGGGGGCCCAGGCGCGCCCTGGTGGGTTGTGCCCACCTCGGCCACCTCCCGCACTGTGACGCCCCCGGTTCAATCGTACACTAGTCATACACGCAAACGTGTACGATCAAGCCCAGGGACTCACGGGAAGATATCACAACACAACTCTAAACACAAATAAACGGAGGTCCACAATATTACAGACCAGGGATCCGAAGATCCGAATACATAAGTCAGTCATACAAATAATATCTGGGTACAGACATAGTTAGACAAGTTCTGCCTTAAGAAGGCTAGCACAAACAGCGACACTAGATCGAAAGGCGTTGGCCTCCTGCCTGGGAGCCTCCGATCCTACTCCTGGTCAGCTGGCTCGATCCAGTAGTACGTGCCCTCTGGACCCGCCTGGTAGTAGGCTCCGGTGGTGGCGTCTGGCTCCTGGACTCCATCGTCTAGTGTATCATCAAGGTGGGGTATATGGGGGAAAAGAGAAAATAAAGCAACTGTGAGTACTCATCCGAAGTACTCAGCAAGCAAGGATCTATACTACATATGCAACATTATCAATGGAGAAAAGGCTGTATATGTGGACTGGGCTGCAGAAATGCCAGAATAGAGAGAAAGGCCTAGTCCTATCAAAGACTAGCATCTTCAAACATCTTCTCAAAGCCATCATCTTGCAGCAGTAGAAGAGAGTAGAATAGCATTTTATTTAGCAAACATGTTGAAGTACAGCTCAAAGATCCTTCCTCGACTCCCAGCGAGAAAGTAATCCTGAAGCTTCAATTAAGTAACAAGTATCCAGTTTAAGTAGTAGATTGGGATACACAAACTGAGCGTCCTTTACCGTAGGACCGGCTATCGATAGAAGATTCATCCCTGCAGGGGTGCACTACTGTTACCCAACACGCTCGATCAACTCTGGCCGGACATACTTGCTGGGTAATGCCCGTCCTCGGAAGATCAACACGAAGCAGCGCTCTACCTAGGCTCAGCAGAGAGGTCAGCACGCCGGACTAACCTATGCACCCAGGGGTCTCGGGCCATTGCCCTGGGCACCCTGCGCGTTGCGTGGCTGGCCGGGGTGCAGGCGCGACACTGAACTCGCCAGTGAAGTATCCAGCCCAATCCCGACGATCAGCCCGCACGGTGAATCGTGACGTCTGATAAGCTTTCGGAGTAACGTACATCGCAGAGGGCCCCATAACCATAATCCCGCGTGGTGGTAGTGCGTATAGGGCACGTCGACCCACTCAGATCACACACCCAAATCCAATAGGCTCAATTAGTATCAAGCGGAGACAATCAGAGTCTCTGATGCTCCGCCACAATGTCACACTCGAGTGCCCTTCCGGCACACCCGAAATCATAGATCCCCAGCGGGTACCCACCAGGGTGGACCCGCCTGTGAAAAAGGTCAAGTAACCGTGTGGTCATATTCATCAGGGTGAACGTATGAGGTATCACCCTCGAGGTTCACACTGAGGGGTTGCACGACAGAGTCGTATCGGACATGGAGAAGGAGGAATCACCCTCGATGACCACGACCGAATAGCTATACTGCAGAGTATTCATCGTGAGTGCGTTACGAGGTATCACCCTCGGCACTCGATAGTTACTACGCAGAGTCGTACAACTTAGGGGGGGTGTGAAGTGAGGCGTCTGTCTCTGATCGACGATCACGTTGATCGAGTCGTCGATGAACAAGCAGGGGCGACAAAGTAAGGTGGTGGGGTCACAGATGGTTCATACCAACCTATACTAAACAGTTTATCATAGGCAGGTAAGGTAGCAATGAACAGGTTACAACAGCAGGCTATGCATCAGAATAGGAGCATACATTAACAGTAGCGAAATCTAATGCAAGCAGGAGAATAGAATGGGCGATATCTGGAATGCTCAAGGGGGGGGCTTGCCTGGTTGCTCTGGCAAGAGAGGGAGGTCGTCAACGGGCTGCTCGTCGGTAGAGTAGTCGTAACCTGGTGCAGCGTCGTCGGTCTCAGCGTCTATCGAGAGAGAAGGAGGGGGAGAGAAACAATAAATTTCACGGCAATAATGCAAACAATATGTATGACATGCCTAAATGATATGCCGGGGTGTTCTACTGCCTAACTAAACGATTTAGTTAATTTAGGAATTTATTTGGATTTATTTAATTAAAGTTGGACACTATTCATTTATCGAAATCGGTCTAATTGTTCAACGTTCTTATAGTTGCGGACGTCTGACGGGAATACAGAGGGCGTATCCGGGTTCGTATCGTCGTTCTGAGCAAGTTTCATGTATAAAATATTTTCATCGGAGTTACGGTTTATTTAATATGATTTTCTAAAGTTTTTATTAATTTCTGAAATTTAATTAATTATTTAATTCAACATTATCCGAAACAATGATTGATGACGTCAGCATGACATCATGCTGACGTCAGCAGCCACCTGACAGGGTGGGTCCCACCTGTCATAGGCTGTTAGGTTAATTAGGTTTAATTAACTAATTAACAATTAACTAAAATAATTAATTAATTAAATTAGTCTGATTAGGGTTAATTAACCTAACTAATTAACTAATTAATTATTTTATTTATTTTTATTTTTATTTTCTTAAAATCGTTTCTGGGCCGTGGGCCCGTTCGGTCAGTGGCTCAGGGGCAATAGGCCCCACCTGTCTGTGGCCCGAATGGCCACACGGGCGCGGGCGGGCGCGCGGGCGCGGCCAGGCACGCGTGGGCGCGCGCGCACGCACTGGCCGAGGCCAGGGTGCGGTGGCCGGCCGGGGGTGGTGGCGAGGGCCAGAGGCCGGAGCGGGGCGCGCCGGCCGTGGCCGGTGGAGAGGCGGCCGCGGGGAGGAGCGCTGGGGGCCGGCGCCGGCGTGCGGCGTGCGGGCGGGCGGCGTGCGCGGCGAGGGCGCGCGGTGAGCGTGGATGCGGGGCGGCGCGCGTGCGCGTGCACGGGGCAGGGGAGGGGGAGGCCTGGGGCCTCACCGAGATTTGCAGGGACGGGGCAGCGGGCTCGAGCTCGTGGAGGGGGGGTCGGCGACGGGGTCGAGGCGGGGCGTCGGCGTCGAGCGCGAGGAGGGGCTCGGGGTGGAGGCCGGAGACGACGGGTCGACGAGGAGGCCGGCGTCGGTGGAGTCCGGCGAGGCGGCGAGGTCCAAGGGCGACGGCGGTCCGCGACGGCGTCGGAGACGAGGCGGAGACGGGGCGCGGTCGGGCGCGTCGGGGCGAGCGCGCTGGGCTCGGGCCCGAGCGAGGGCACGTCGGGGACGAGGTCGTCGGCGGGGAGGGAGAGGCGGTGCCGGATGAGGTGGCGTCCAACGGCGACGGGCGACGTCGGCGGCGTCGGCCCGATCCAGTTTCTGGATCGGGAGGAGGGGGGAGGAGTGAGCGAGGGGGTGTCGGTGGGAGTGGATAGGGTTGGGGGTGAGTGGATAAGGGGAGTGGGGGTGGGCCGCAGCTGGGCCGGCCTGTGGCTAGCTGGGCCATTCGGCCCAGGGAGAGGGGGGTCTTTCTTCTCTCTTTTTTTTATCATTTCTTGCTTTGTTTTATTTTCTTTTCTGTACTGTTAAATGTTTAGGCCCCAAATGGTTTTTGTAAAAAGTGTGACCTATTTCATAAATACCAGTGCATTATTCCTTAACACCTAAAATTAGTTTGGACAAAATATAATTCCATATTTATTTCAGATTTAATAAATGGTTATTAAATATTATCTTTATCCACTGTTTGAGGTTGTTCGAGTCACTTATCCAATTCCAATGATGTTGGTTTCAATTTTAGAATAGCCTCTGGAATATTTGTTATTTATCTGACATTTTAGTTTCTATGTTGGACAACTTTCATATTCCACTTTCGTTTAAATTTGAATTTGACTTAGGAGCTGAAATGCAATATGATGCTAATGATGATTATGCACTATTAAGCTTGCTGACATGTCATTATCAAAAGCGATTACTGTTGCTAATCACCGGGGGTGTTACACGCACTGCCTCTTTGCTCTATAAATACCCCAATATTCCAAAAACCCTAGGGGAGTCGACGAATCACAATTCCAGCCGCCACAAGTTCCAGAAACCACAGATCCAATCTAGACACCATCACGGAGGGGTTCATCATCCTCATTGGTGCCTCTCTGATGATGCGTGAGTAGTTCATTGTGGACCTACGGTCCGTAGTTAGTAGCTAGATGGCTTCCTCTCTCTCTCTTGATTCTCAATACAATGGTCTCTTGGAGATCTATTTGATGTAACTCTTTTTGTGGTGTGTTTGTTGGGATCCGATGAACTTTGAGTTTATGATCAGATCTATTTTATCCATGAAAGTTATTTGAGTTTTGATCTCTTATATGCATGATTACTTATAGCGTCGTATTTCTTCTTCGAATCTTTGGTTTAGTTAGGCCGACTAGATCGATTTTTCTTGCCATGGGAAGAGGTGCTTTGTGATGGGTTCGATCTTACAGTGCTCAATCCCAGTGACAGAAGGGGAAATGCCATGTATGTATCGTTGCTATTAAGGATAACAAGATGGGGTCTATTCCTACATGAATAGATCTTGTCTACATCATGTCATCATTCTTATTGCATTACTCCGTTTCTCCATGAACATAATACACTAGATGCATGCTGGATAGCGGTCGATGTGTGGAGTAATAGTAGTAGATGCAGGCAGGAGTCAGTCTACTAATCTTGGACGTGATGCCTATATAATGATCATTGCCTGGATATCTTCATAATTATTTGAAGTTCTATCAATTACCCAACAGTAATTTGTTTACCCACCGTATGCTATTTTTCTCGAGAGAAGCCACTAGTGAAATCTACGGCCCCCGGGTCTCTTCTTTATCATATTTGCTTCGAGATCTATTTTTATTTGCTTTTATTTTCAGATCTATTAATCCAAAAACCCAAAAATACCTTGGTGCACTTTTCCTTTATTTTTTATTTTGATTTATTGCAAGATCTATTTATCCAATCTACTACAAAACAAATCTATCTTTTACCCGGGAGGGATTGACAACCCCTCTTTTGCGTCGGGTTGCAAGTATTTGTTCTTTGTGTGCAGGTACCGTTTACGTAGTGTTGCATGGCTCTCCTACTAGTTCGATAACCTTGGTCTCATCACTGATGGAAATACCTACCGTAGCTATGCTGCATCATTCCTTCCTCTTTGGGGAAATACCGACGTAGTTCAAGCCACATCATAGACCGTTTTTACGTACTATTGGTGCCGTGATTAATATGAAAGAAGTCAATATTAAATTTCAATTTCCACTAAGGAAGGGTATGGAACACTTCCCTAGAACAAGAATTAAGCCTCCATATGAATCAATCATGAGGGCATCCTATGGATCTAGAAACAAAGATGACAATACTTAAATCTATGCTTTATGCCTAGCTAGGGGCGTAAAACGATAGCGCTTGTTGGGAGGCAACCCAATGAATAAAATTTATTTTTTCCTTTTTATTTCTGTTCTTGAGTGTTTGCACAATTATGCCTCTATTATGATTGTGTTTTTTATGTTTTAATTAGTGTTTGTGCCAAGTGAAGCCTTTGGGATAGCTTTGGTGATAGTTGATTTGATCTTGTTGGAAAACAGAAACTTTTGCATCTAGTAAAATAATTGTCTAGATTCACAGAAGCGACGAAAAAATCTGAATTTTTTACACAAGATTGATATACAAATTGTTTGTTGTCCTAATTGTTCAGAATTTTTGGAGTTACAGAAGTATGAGAACAATTCGCATCTTTACAGACTATTCTGTTTTTGACAGATTCTGTTTTCTTTGCATTGTGTGCTTATTTTGATGAATATATGGTTTGTATCGGGGGGTATAAGCCATGGTAAAGTTAGAATACAGTAGATATATTGCAAGAACAAAATTTTAATGGGTTTCTACAGTACTTAAAGTAAAGATTGGTTTTCTTATACTAACGGATCTCACGAAGGTTTTTGTTAAGTTTTGTGTGATTGAAGTTTTCAAGTTTTGGGTGAGATCACGATGGATGAAGGTGTTAGAATACAACTTGTAATAGGATTAAGACTCCTACTCGGTTTGTAATAAGGCTAGGTCAGGTGCGGCTTAGCTCTTATATATACTTCTTGTACCGGCACAATATTGCATCAACAATTATTCAATACAATTCTACATGGTATCAGCCTTACGATCCTAGGGTATGGCTAACCCGCCGGCCCCGCCACCGCTGCCGCCGCCCGGCTACTTCGAGCGGCGCGCCGCCATCGTCGCCGCCAAGGTCGCCGCGGCCGCGGCCTCCTCCGCCTCTACCTCTACTCTAGCTCTACCCCCACCAATACCCCCTTCCATCTCCTTCACCGACACCATCTCCGATATTAGCCCTTACATCCCCGTAACCCTAGACCTCGCTGCTCACAACTACTACCATTGGCATCATCTCATCGACGTCCACCTTGGGCGATGCAACCTTCGCTCTCACGTTGCCGACGACTCTCTTCCTCAACTTCATGATCGGCAATGGGTCAAGGATGATCTCGCCATTATTCAATGGATCTACATGCGAGTCTCCACAGAGATCTTCAATCTCGTCCACTGTGACGGTGCCTCCGCCGCCGATCTATGGGCGGCCCTTCGTCAGCTCTTCCAGGACAATGTCGACGCTCGTGCCAACAATCTCCACACCGAGCTTCGGAATACGGTGCAAGGTGATGCACCAGTCGGCATCTACTGCCAACGCCTCAAGGCGATCACGGATGAACTCCGTGAACTTGGTGATCCGATCGAAGATCGCCAGCTCATCAACGTCCTCCTCGTTGGCCTCAGCGAGTGGTTCGAGAAGCAGGCCTCCTTCATCCCTATGATGCGTCCGTGTCCCTCCTTCGCCGAGGTTCGCTCGATGCTCCAATGGGCCGATCGTGCCCTAACTACGAAGGACTCCCGTCCTAAGGTCTTCACTGCTTCTCCTCGCCCGCCCGCCTGTGTCGACACCGCCACTGCCACCTCCACCAACAGCACCTCCTCAACCATTCGGCTGGCGTCCAAGTCCCAACTATCGGGGCAAAAACCCTAGGCCACCGCAGTTCCGCATGGCGCCCGCTCCTGCTCCGCCCCCGGCTCCACCAACTGCACCACCACCGCCCCCGGCTTCATCAACTACACCACCACCGCCGCCCGGATGGCGCCCATCTCCTGATCCATGGACAGGGCTAGTCCAGGCGTGGCCTATGCCCTGGTCCGCCCCTACGCCATATGGTGTCCCGCCTGCCTATACCGGTGGCTGGCAGCCCGGTGCTCGCCCTCACACCGGCGCGCCCATCCTCGCGCCCCGACAGCCGACGGCCGCGTACCACGCTGCTCCCTCCTACGCGCCACTGATCTACAACACCAGTCCTTATGCATCCTATGGCACTCCATCGTCCCCCTACATGCAGCAGTACAATGGTGGTGTCTCTCTCTTTACGCCGATGCCGGCCCTACTGCCGACGCCACCACACCCACAAGCTCCCATGACTACACCGGCCTCTACTTCGACTCCGAGCTGGGACCAAGCTGCTTTTCTACAAGCCATGAACAACTTTGCTGCACAAGGGAACTCAGGTACAGATTGGATTTTCGATTCTGGTGCTTCTCATCATATGTCTGCATCAAGTAATTTGCTTTCTTCTTGCACACCTTCGTCTTTTTCCTCTATTACTCTCGGTGATGGATCTTCTATTCCTATTTACTGTGTCGGTCAGGCTCAAATCCAATCCCCAATTAAGCCTTTGCTTCTTCATGATGTTCCTGTAGCTCCTGCTCTTATTAAAAAAAATCTGATTTCTGTTCGCCAAATCACCACTGATAATCATGTTTCTGTTGAGTTTGACCCCTTTGGTTTATCTGTGAAGGACTACCAGACCAAGGCCGAGATCGCTCGATTCAATAGCTCCGGTGATTTATATTCTCTCCATGGTGTTCCGGCCGCTGCTCCTCCAACATCTATGGTGGCCTCTGTTGATCTATGGCACCAATGTCTCGGCCATCCCAATAAAAATGTGTTATCCACACTTCTTAGTGAATTTTCAATACCTTGTAATAGAGACTCTCATAATTCTTCTATGTGTCAGTCATGTCAATTGGGCAAACATGTTCGCCTTCCCTTTAGTTCCTCTCAATCCTCTAGTACTTTTCCTTTTGAATTACTTCATTGTGATCTCTGGACATCACCAATAGAAAGTGTATCTGGTTTTTAGTATTATCTCGTGATTCTTGATGATTTTACTCATTATGTTTGGACTTTTCCTTTACGCAACAAATCCGACATTCATAATATATTCCTTAACTTTCAGCGCTATGTCTCGGTCCACTTTTTCCTCCCTATAAGATTCATACAATGTGATAATTGTCGTGAATTTGACAACTTTAAAAATCGGAATTTCTTTCTACAATATGGAATTCTCTTGCGTTTCTCCTGTCCTTATACCTCCCCCCAAAACGGCAAAGCCGAGCGTTCTCTTCGTACTCTTAATGACATCATTCGCACTCTGCTTGTTCAATCTTCTATGCCTCCGAAGTTCTGGGCTGAGGCCCTCCACACGGCCACATATTTACTCAATATTCGTCCATCTAAAGTTAACCCACAAACTACTCCTTACTTCTCTTTATTTCTCTCTCATCCAAATTACTCCGACATTCACGTCTTCGGTTGTCTTTGTTTCCCAAACTCCTACTCCACTTCTCCTAACAAACTTTCCCCACGCTCTACCCCGTGTGTCCATCTAGGTTTTCCTAATGAGTACAAGGGTTATCATTGTCTAGATCTTGTTAGTGGTCGTGTTCATGTGTCTCGTCATGTAACATTCGCTGAAAACATTTTTCCCTTTTCTGAGCGTTAACAATTAGATCCCAACTCACCCACGCCGTCCACTAGTCCCTCTCGTCGCAATCATCTTCCCTTCATTCACCCGTCGACCTATCCAGTGAAACCAGCCGAATTCTCTACCGCGGTAGCGGATCCTGCCGCGACCACTTCTGTCATCACCTCTGTCCCGGCAGAGGAAAACACATTACACTCTGTCGCGGCAGACCTCCTGCCGCCGCAGTCTTCACCACCATCTCCCGCGTTCGCTTCCTCTGCTACGCCGGACGCGTCCACCACATCTTCCCCCACCCCTCCTGCTCATGCTATTCCCGTTCCAGCTCCTACTAACGATCATACCATGCGCACATGTGCCAAGTCCGGGTTTCGTTTACCTGCAAAAGATCGTCTCAATCTTCATGCATCTCTATCTCCTTCCTCTCTACCCAAATCTTACAAATCAGCTCTCCTAGATCCTAATTGGGCCGCAGCTATGAAAGATGAATATGATGCCCTTCTGCAGAATAACACGTGGCAGTTAGTTCCTCTTCCTTCCAATACAAATATCGTTTCGGGCAAATGGGTTTTTCGCCATAAATTTAATTCTGATGGGAGTCTTGCATGTTATAAAGCTCGATGGGTATGCCGTGGTTACTCTCAGCAACACGGCATCGATTATGATGAGACTTTCTCTCCAGTTGTCAAGCCCAGCACTATTCACACTGTCCTTAGCATCGCCGTCTCTTCTTCCTGGCCAATTCATCAACTAGATGTCAAAAATGCTTTTCTTCATGGCTCTCTTCAAGAAACAGTCTATTGTCAACAACCTCTTGGCTTCGAACATTCCTCCTATCCTAATCATGTTTGTCTTCTTCAAAAATCTCTTTATGGTCTTAAACAAGCACCACGTGCATGGTTCCAACGCTTTTCTACTTATGCTCAAACCATCGGTTTTACCCCTTCCCGTTCTGACACTTCACTCTTCACCTTTCATCACAACACCAACACTGCTTACCTTCTTTTATATGTTGATGATATTATCCTCACAGCTTCCTCACAACAATTTTTAGATCATATTATCTCTCTTCTTCGCCATGAATTCTCTATGGCAGATTTAGGCCTTCTTCACCACTTCTTAGGTATTGTTGTTATTCGTGACTCCTCTGGTCTTTTCTTGTCTCAACGTCAGTACACTCTAGATCTTCTTTCTCATGCTGGTATGCTTGATTGTCAAACTTCCCGTACCCCTGTTGATACAGGTTCCAAACTCTCTGTCAACGGTGATCCTTTCTCTGATCCTTCTCTTTATCGTAGTCTTACCGGTGCACTTCAGTATCTCACTCTCACTCGTCCTGAAATTTCTTTTGCTGTCCAACAAGCTTGTTTATACATGCATGATCCTCGTATTCCACACTTCAATCATGTCAAACGTATTCTTCGATATCTCAAAGGCACACTAGACTTAGGTCTTCATATCAACAAATCCTCTCCCACCTCCTTGACAGCTTACTTTGATGCAGACTGGGCTGGTTGTCCAGATACTCGTAGGTCCACATCCGGATTTTGTGTTTTTCTTGATAACAATTTGGTTTCTTGGTCTTCAAAAAGGCAGGTTACGGTCTCCCGCTCGTCTACTGAAGCTGAGTACCGCGCTGTGGCTCATGCGGTTGCTGATACGGTTTGGTTGCACTAGTTGCTGTCGGAGCTGCACCGTCCTATTGAGCAAGCTACCATTGTTTACTGTGATAATATTTCAGCTGTCTACATGTCAGGGAATCCGGTTCAACACCGTCGCACCAAGCATATTGAGATCAACATTCATTTTGTTCGAGAGAAGGTGGCTCTTGGTCAAGTTCGCGTTCTCCATGTGCCTACTTCTGCTCAGTTCGCTGATATCTTTACTAAAGGCCTGGCGACTACTCCGTTTCAAGACATTCGTTTCAATGTCAACATCGTCGAGCCTACTGTTGACACTGCGGGGGGATGTTAGAATACAACTTGTAATAGGATTAAGACTCCTACTAGGTTTGTAATAAGGCTAGGTCAGGTGCGGCTTAGCTCTTATATATACTTCTTGTACCGACACAATGTTGCATCAACAATTATTCAATACAATTCTACAGAAGGAATAAGGAGTAAGAAGAGCCTAAGCTTGGGGATGCCCCATGGCACCCCAAGACATTATCCAAAGAGAAACAAGCAACTAAGCTTGGGGATGCCCTCGAGTGGCATCCCCTCTTTCTTCCAACGACCATCGATATTTTACTTGGAGCTATATTTTTATTCGTCACATATCATGAGTTTTGCTTGGAGCGTCTTGTGTTATATGAGTCTTTGCTTGTTTTTCTTTTTAGTTTGTGTCATCTATCCTTGCTGGACACACCTATTTGAGAGAGCCAAAATTATGCTATGATTTATTGGAATTGCTCTAGTGCTTCACTTATATCTTTTTGAGCATGGTGTGCTTTAATATTTTTGAAGAAATGCTCTCATGCTTCACTTAGATTTATTTGAGAGTTAGTAATTTTGAAGAAATTCTCTCATGCTTCACTTATATTATTTTGAGAGAAGAAAATTTTATGCTCATGTTCTTCACTTAGATTTGTTTGATTTATCAAAAGCAACATATGAAGTTAGTCCCAAAGTGATAGATATTCAAGAGGGATATAATAAAAACTTTCATGAAGATCATTGGATAAAATAAACTTGTTTCTTTGTAATAGTTTTGCGATATGATGATATATATGAGTCATGTTGGTGAGTAATTATGCTTTAGTAAGAATATTGGTGTTAAGGTTTGTGATTCCCTATGCAAGCACAAAAGTCAATAGTTATGCAATGAAATTACATCCTACTTGTGGTGCATTATTCGGTGTTAATTATGCTTAATGCTCGTTTATGAGATTTTTCATTTCTTGGTTGGATGCTTCTCAATCTTTTTGCTAGCCTTCACTTGTACTAAGTAGGAATACTACTTGTGCATCCAAAATCCTTAAACCCAGTTTTGCCATATGAGTCCACTATACCTACCTATATGTGGTATTTCCGTGCCGTTCTAAGCAAATTTGTATGTGCCATCTCTAATTTCAAAATAAATTTCCTTTTTGCGTGCTCGTACCGCTCATGAAACGGTAGGGGGTGGCTGATATTTTTCCATGCTAGATGTGTTATTCTCAAGATGAGTGTTTATTCACTTGTCATTGCACAAGAGTACGGCAAATGTATTAGGGATTCCCAGTCCCGAAATGAAAAATGAATTTACTTTATGTTGTCAAATAATAAATTCCTTGGAAAGTGTTGGTATGGACGGCACCCGTGGATACAGCTAGCCGTGGAATGTGAAGGTATGGTGGAAAAAGGAATAAACTTTATTTTATGTTTGGGAACCGCCTATGATATATCTAGCATGGAAAGTATTGGGAACTACTCGATCGTTTTTGTTGACAGGAAAAGCATGCCACCCAAAATGTTTTATCTCTTTCTTTTTCGCTTTGAGCTCTGGCACCTCTACAAATCCCTACTTCCCTCTGCGAAGGGCCTTTCTATTTACTTTATGCAATTTTTATTTTTATTTGAGTCTCCATCTTCTCTTAGAAAGCACCAACTAAGGGGCACTATGATCATACTTGAGCATTGGGTGTAGCAAATATGCGAGTGTGTTTCATGAATGGATCAATGATTGAGCATAATTGGCTAGGGATAACTTGCTTTAGTGTTGATATTTTGAAAGACATGGTTGCTTGTTGATATGATTGAGTATTGAAATCTTCATGTCAAAACTAGACTATTGCTTTGAATCATATAAAAGTCCAAATGTCCATGCTACAAAAGAAAAGAATATGTGATGAACATGTTAGGCAGTATTCCACATCAAAAATTATGTTTTTATCATTTACCTACTCGAGGACGAGTAGGAATTAAGCTTGGGGATGCTGATACGTCTCCAACGTATCTATAATTTTTGCTTGTTCCATAATGTTATATTATCATTCTTGGATGTTTTACAATCATTTTATAGCAACTTTATATCATTTTTTGGGACTAACCTATTGACATAGTGCCCAGTGTCAGTTGTTGTTTTTTTGCTTGTTTTTTACTTCGCAGAAAATCAATACCAAACGGAGTCCAAATGCGGCGAAACTTTTTGGAGATTTTTTTCTGGACCAGAAGGAACAACTTGGGCCGAAGAAGTACCATAGGGGTGCCCACCTGGGCGCGCCTGGGGGCCCAGGCGCGCCCTTGGTGGGTTGTGCCCACCTCGGTGGCCTCCCGCAATGCCTCTTTGCTCTATAAATACCCCGAAAATCCAAAAACCCTAGGGGAGTCGACGAAACACAATTCCAGCCGCCGCAAGTTCCAGAAACCTCAGATCCAATCTAGACACCATCACGGAGGGGTTCATCATCCTCATCGGTGCCTCTCCGATGATGCGTGAGTAGTTCATTGTAGACCTACGGGTCCGTAATTAGTAGCTAGATGGCTTCCTCTCTCTCTCTCTCTTGATTCTCAATACAATGATTTCTTGGAGATCTATTTGATGTAACTCTTTTTGCGGTGTGTTTGTTTGGATTCGATGAACTTTCAGTTTATGATCAGATCTATTTTATCCATGAAAGTTATTTGAGTTTTGATCTCTTATATGCATGATTGCTTATAGCCTCGTATTTCTTCTTCGAATCATTGGTTTAGTTAGGCCGACTAGATAGATTTTTCTTGCCATGGGAAGAGGTGCTTTGTGATGGGTTCGATCTTACGGTGCTCAATCCTAGTTGTAAGGGCATATTTCTCCCTAAGTGGTTTTAGCGATTGATGACAATACGTTTTGCGGACTAATCATGTGCATTGACCTTTTCAGAGAATATATCAATAGGCACGAGACGATTTCTTCTCCCCTCGATGGTAAAGAGTGAAGACGGTTATTTCCCGACGATTTCTTTTTAGTGGTTTTGAGTCGTAGGAGACCCGTACTATTAAGAGGGGGTCCGCGTTGGAAAGGTATGGGTGGAATCGACATGTACACAACCCCTTTTGCACCCACAGCTTCCTTTCCCTTCTCTGGAGCATGTTCATTTGTTTTCTGTGGTGTTTCAGTGACTTGCAAGCGGTAGTACCGCTAGTGCCCACGGTAGTACCGCTGGGTACTTCCGTGGCACTACCGCTTAGGGTTTCCCCGAGCGTGCAACATTCTGTTGCCGGTCTCCATTTCACTGTAGTAGGGCGGTAGTACCGCTCTAGCGGTACTACAGCCCGTACTACCGCCGCCACTACCGCTTGTGGGGCTTACCTCTGTGCAAGTTTCTGGTCCCACTTCGCGCTAAGCGGTAGTAGAGCGGCACTAGAACGGTAGTACCGCTTCGCACGGTACTGCCGCCCTGGCACCCTCTACTACTACTGCTTCTCCAGGTCTAAAACTCCCTAAGCGGTAGTACCGCTGGAGCAGCGGTAGTACCGCTCCGGCGGCACTACCGTAGGTACATCCAGTGTATTTTAGGCCTGTGCGAGGTAGTACCGCCTAAGCGGTACCGCTTAGCTGCGGGCACAGGGCAGAAAACGGTTGGATTTGTGTCTCTCTATATAAAGGGGGGTCTTCTTCTTCCTAAGGTTGACCTCTTCCTCCCAAGCTCCATTGCCATTCAAAAGCTCATTCTTGCCCGATCTCTCTCCCTAGCCAATCAAACTTGTTGATTTTCTAGGGATTGGTTGAGAAGGCTCCGATCTACACTTCCACCAAGAGAAATTTGATTCCCCCCACTAATCCCTTGTGGATCTTGTTACTCTTGGGTGTTTGAGCACACTAGACGGTTGAGGTCAGCTCGGAGTCATATTCCATTGTGGTGAAGCTCCGTGGTTTCGTTGGGAGCCTCCAATTCGATTGTGGAGAGAGCCCCAACCTTGTTTGTAAAGGTTCGGTTGCCGCCTTCAAGGGCACCAATAGTGGAATCACGGCATCTCGCATTGTGTGAGGGCGTGAGAAGAATACGGTGGCCCTAGTGGCTTCTTGGGGAGCATTGTGCCTCCACACCGCTCCAACGGAGACGTACTTCCTCTCAAAGGGAAGGAACTTCGGTAACACATCCTCGTCTCCACCGACTCCACTCTTGGTTATCTCTTACCTTTACTTGTGCAAGCTTATATTGTGTTGTACTCCTTGCTTGCTTGTGTGCTTGTTGTTGTTGCATCATATAGGTTGCTCACCTAGTTGCATATCTAGACAACCTACTTTGATGCTAAGTTTAATTTGGTAAAGAAAAGCTAAAAATTGTTAGTTGCCTATTCACCCCCCTCTAGTCAACCATATCGATCCTTTCAATTCGTATCAGAGCCTCGTCTCTTTATTAAGGACTTTGCCATCCAAAGAGTATGGTTGACACCACAGACGAGGTGGAGGAGCACTCCGGTGTGAGTCCCTCCTTGTCTGCGCCCGATGGGGGATCCTCGGTCTCTCGTGAGGAGTTCAATGCGGCTTTGGACACATTGAAAACATCCATGACGACCGAGGTCAAAGGCATGTTTAAGGAGTTCCTTGATGGTCTTAAATTATCCACCGCACCATTGGAAGTGGTTGACGACGCTAACAAGGTGACGGATGATAACTCCAACAAGGGAGAAGCTACTAGTGATCAAGTTCCTTTGCCTAGTGGTAGAAGTGGGAGTGGCATCTTTGCCCATGTTGAACCTCCCATTACCTATGGAGGACCGGTTCCCTCCACGCATATGAATCATGTTGGTCCTCCTCCTAAGCTTGTGAAAAATGAGGACTTTGCCGCTTGGGTGTATCGCTTTAAACGTCATTTAAATCATAGTTCTACTAATCTTTGGAGAATTATTAAGCAAGGTTTCTACCCGCACGATCCAAGCAACCTCACTCCTAGAGAAGCCGCGGATCATCAATTCAACGAGTCCGCTCTCTTCATTCTTCAAGAAGCCATTCCTCCCGAAGATATTGCGCATCTCCAACCCTTCACCGTAACCAAGGAAGCATGGGGGCATGTTGTCTCCTTGTACAAGGGAAGCACAAGCATTCAATGCTCAAACTTTGAAGTGGTGCAAGATGAAGCCGATGAGTTTGCCATGATCGAAGATGAAGAGCCTCGAGAGCTTTATCGAAGGTTAACTACTCTTGCGGTCTCACTCCAAGATCATGGGAGCAAGGATACGGATGACAATTGGATCAAGCGCAAGTTTCTCAAGGCCATGATGCCTTACCATAAGGCCATGTCCTCTGTCATCCGTCAAAGGCCGGACTTCCATGCCTTGTCCTCAAGTGAAGTGTTGGATGAGTTTGTTGCCATGAGAATCTTGGACAAGACCGCCGACAATGCGGTGTTGCGTGCTCAATGATCAAAGAAGTCCAACCTTGCTTTGAAGGCCAAGGCTAATGTGGAAGAAGAGGAAGAAGAGGAGTGTTTCCCCGAAGATACCAAATATGCCTATCATGAGCACATGGCTCTCGGCTCACGGCAAATTTGGAGCAAGAAGAACTCAAGGCCCAACTAAAACAAGAACAACTCAAGTGGCGCCAAGGGCAAGCAACGTGTGAGAACATGCTATAATTGTGGAAACGTGAGCCACTTTGTTGCGGATTGCTCATACGAGAAGAGGGAAGACAATGGTGTCAAGCTTACCCGAAAAGACAAGGCCAAGTCCTTCCCCAACAAGAACAACTTCACCAAGAAGACTCCTCCCAAGGGGTTGGTGGCACAAGAAGAGTAAAATGAGGATGATGATGATGATGAAGATAGTGAGACGGTTGCCATGGCCTCTGTTGCCATTGCAACAACTCCACGGGTGTCCCTCTTCGATTCACCCAACGAGAACATCACCGCCAAGTGCCTCATGGCTAAAGCCACCAACAAGGTAACCCCCAACATCAAAACTACCATCACTACTAATCCTTCCTTGATGAATTGCATTGATGAAAGTGAGGGGACGAAGGAGGAGGAAAATGAATTTGAGTCTTTTGTGAGTAAGCTCAAGGGTAAAACCAAGAAGCACTTTGTTGCTCTCTTGGAACAACTTGGTGAAGCCAATGACATGATCGAAGCTCATGAAGAAACCATCTCTAAGATGGAAGGGCATAGTCGTGACTATGCCGATGAGATATCGGATCTCTCTAATGCGCTTGAGGAAGAGGGTGGTCATCGTTTGGCTCTTGAGGAGTCACACAACGATGATCATGCTAAATTAAAGAAAGATCTTGATCATGCTCTTGTTGTATCTCGTGTGCTCAATTCCGAGAAGGCCAAACTTGGGGTTGACCATGCTAGACTCAAGGAGGAGTTTGATATACTTGACAGGCTCACAAGGCCTTGAAGAGTGCTCATGCTAGCCTCAAAGAGTCTCATGATCAACTCCAAGTGAAGCTAACCAAGGAGAAAGCCACATTTCCTCATATGGTTTTAATTGATAATGCAAATGCTACTAACCCATGTTGTGAGCATGTGCATCTTGTGGAGGAGAATGCCAAGTTGAAGGAGCAACTTGAGAAACGCCTTGTGTCTTGCATACAAGGTGAGAAGAACCTCAACGACCTTTTGAGCAATCAAAAGGAAGTTGTGGGTAAGGAGGGGATTGGGTTTGCTCCCAAGTCCAAGAAGAAGAAGAAGAATGACAAGACCAAACAGCCTCCTCCTCTCAAGCAAACATTTGTGAAGGAGGGAGAGGGTACTTCTAAGGAGAAGAAGAACAATGTGAAGGGTGGTGGTGTCAAGAAGGGCAATGCCACCCCTTCCAACAAAGCCGGCGACTTTAACCCTTCTTATGTGTTATGCCGTGCGAGTGATGGGCATGTTTATGCCAAATTTGTTGGTTCTTCTTATGAGTACATTGAATGGTCTATTTGGGTTCCTAAGACCCTAGTTACTAACATCAAAGGACCTATTACAAAATGGGTACCTAAAACCAAGCATTGATCTCTTGTAGGTGTTTGCTTCCGGTGGGGGGTCATGGTTGCTCGATAGTGGAGACACAAATCATATGACCAGAAGCAAGGACTTGGTGGTGGACGTGCACAAGGTTTCATCTATGCCCACCAATGTCGAGTGGGGTGATGCCTCATCTTCTAAGGTATTGGGTCTTGGCAAGGTTGTCATTTCTCATGATCTCACGATCGAGAAAGTCATGCTTGTTGAGTCCCTTGCATACAACTTACTTTTTGTTCGTCAACTTGCACTCATGGGCTTTGCCACTTTCTTTAATATTGATACCGTGGCCCTCTTGTGGAGCAAGACTCTTAAAGTAGCCTTTGTTGGGCATGTCGAGAACGGTCTTTATGTGATTAACTTTTCGGAGCGACCCACTAAGACCGCGGCATGCCTAATGGCTAAAGTTGACATGGGATGGCTTTGGCATCGCCGTTTAGCCCATGTCAATATGAGATCTTTGCAAAGTCTTCTCAAGGGGGACCATGTCTGTGGACTAACAAATGTTAGTTTTGCCAAAGATCGTGCTTGCAGTGCTTGTATCGAAGGAAAGCTACATAAGAAGGCTCACCCTCCCACGACTATCATCTACTCGAAGAGGCCCTTGGAGCTCCTTCACATGGATCTCTTTGGGCCTCCATCCTTTGATAGTCTTGGGGGTAGAAAGTATTGCTTGGTGATTGTGGATGATTATTCAAGATACACTTGGGTATATTTCTTCAAGAGGAAGAGTGAGACCCAACAAACCGTCATTGACTTTGCAAATGAAGCTCAACATCAATACAATGCAAAGATTTTGATGATAAGAAGTGACAACGGCACCGAGTTCAAAAACTACACCTTGGATGAGTTTCTTAGTGATGAGGGGATCAAGCATCAATATTCCGCACCTTACACCCCTCAACAAAATGGTGTAGCGGAGAGGAAGAACAGGACTTTGACGGACGCGACAAGAACCATGATGGCGGAGTTCAAGTCTCCATACAACTTTTGGGCCGAAGCCATCAACACCACTTGTCATGCATCCAATCGGCTCTATCTCCGCAAAGACTTGAACAAGACTCCATATGAGATACTCACCGGCAACAAGCCCAACCTCAAGTACTTCCGGGTGTTCGGTTGTAAGTGTTTCATTCTCAAGAAAGGTGTTCGTTTGTCTAAATTTGAGGCTAGAGCTCATGAGGGCATATTTGTTGGTTATGCTACAAACTCTCATGCTTACCGTGTCCTCAACAAGTCCACGGGACTCATTGAGGAGACGTGTAACATGGAGTTTGATGAGAATAACGGCTCCCAAGTGGAGCAAAGTGGTACTTGTGATGTAGGTGATGAAATTCCTCCCCAAGCCATAAGAAGAATGGGTGTTGGTCATATCCTACCCATTGAGGAACCCCTTGTGGCCGAAGGAGAAGGACAATGTTCCACTCAAGTGGAACCATCACCAACCCAAGACCCACACGCTTCCGAAGAACAAAGTGAAGACCCTCAACCAAATGAACAAGATCAAGGGCAAGATCAACCTCAAGATGGTGGTGAACCACCAAGTGATGCCCAAGGTCAAGTTCTCACCACCGAGCAAGTTCAAGATCAAGAGCAAGCTCAAGATCAAGAACAAGCTCAAGACGACGCTCAAGATGATCAAGTTACCGCTCCTCAACTCTCTCTTGAGGAGGAATTGGAGTGTCGTGCCGCCAAGATTGCGTCCAAGCTCACTACCAAAGATCATCTCATGAAGAATGTGCTTGGAAGCTTAAGAAAGGGGGTAAGCACTCGTAGACAATTAGCAAACTATTGTGAACATCACGCGTTTGTTTCTTGTGTTGAACCCCAAAAGGTCTATGAGGCGCTCGAGGATCCGGATTGGCTTAATGTCATGCATGAAGAACTCAACAACTTCGAGCACAACAAGGTGTGGAGATTAGTGCCAAGGCCAAAGGAGAGACATAATGTTATTGGAACCAAGTGGATATTCAAGAACAAGCAAGATGCTCATGGGATTATCGTTCGCAACAAGGCTCGTTTGGTAGCACAAGACTACTCCCAAGTCGAGGGTATCGACTACGGTGAAACCTTTGCTCCCGCTGCTCGCCTTGAATCTATTCGTTTGTTGATTGCTTATGCTTCTCATCATAACTTCAAGTTGCAACAAATGGATGTGAAGAGTGCTTTTCTTAATGGTCTTATTAATGAGTTGGTGTATGTCAAACAACCCCCAGGGTTTGAGGATCCCGAGTTCCCCAATCATGTGTACCAACTCGATAAGGCACTCTATGGCCTTAAACAAGCCCCACGTGCGTGGTATGAGCACCTTACTGAGTTGTTGCAAGATCGTGGGTTTGAAATTGGGAAAATCGACCCCACCCTTTTTACTAAGAAGGTCAAAGGGGAGTTGTTTGTATGCCAACTATATGTTGATGATATTATCTTTGGTTCTCCTAACAAAGCTTTCAATGAGGAGTTTGCCGCACTCATGACCTCAAAGTTCAAGATGTCCATGATGGGAGAGTTGAAGTTCTTTCTCGGGTTCGAAATCAAACAAAGAAGAGAAGGAACCTTCATCAACCAAGCCAAATACACTCAAGACATGCTCAAGAGATTCAAGCTAAGTGATGTCAAGCCGGCTTCTTCTCTAATGCCCGTCAAATGCCAACTTGACATTGATCCCAATGGTAAAGCGGTGGATCAAAAGGTATATCGTTCTATGATTGGCTCCTTGCTTTACCTTTGTGCATCTAGACCGGATATCATGTTAAGTGTGGGAATTTGTGCACGGTTTCAAGCCTCACCTAAGGAAAGCCACTATGTGGCGGTCAAGCGAATCTTTCGATATTTGGCTCATACCCTAAACTTTTGCTTATGGTACCCTAGAGGAGCAAACTTCAACCTCGTGGGCTTTCGGATTCGGATTGGGCGGGAGACAAAGTGGATAGGAAGTCAACTTCTGGAGGGTGCCAATTTCTTGGTTGCTCTTTGGTGAGTTGGTCTTCTAAGAAGCAAAGTTGTGTGTCTCTCTCCTCCACCGAAGCGGAGTATGTGGCCGCCGGCAGTTGTTGTGCTCAACTTCTATGGATGAGGCAAACTTTAAAGGATTACGGTGTCATTTGTGACAAAGTGCCTCTTTGGTGTGACAATGAAAGTGCCATCAAGATTTCTCTCAACCCGGTGCAACACTTCAAGATGAAGCATATTGAGATTCGGTATCACTTCATCCGGGATCATATTAGGCGAGGGGATATTGAGCTCAACTATGTCAACACTCATGATAACCTTGCAGATATTTTCACGAAGCCTTTGGATGAAGCAAGATTTCGAGAATTAAGGCATGAGCTAAATATCATCGATTTGAGCAATGTGGCTTGAACCTTTGCACACCCCACCACACTCATCTTGTTGTCTTGTTTAGGTGTAGGCATGGACATAGGGGGAGTGTTGTTCTCTCAATGAACTCTCCCTCCCCGCATTATGCATAAATTGATCACCTCTTTCACATCCGCCATTGTTGATGGTACTTGTGCTTCAAAGACGAGTTTTGGTCATGGGCCCAAGGTTAAAATCTTCGCGGTGCCATACCAATTGACTCAAACATAGGTGGCCTCAGCCACCGCCCTCCTTGAGAGGTGCTTGTTAGAGTAGTTTCCTTTGGGTGATGTTTGTGCTTTGATTTACTCCAAGTTGCTCTTGTTTTATTTGTCTTTCGAACTTGGAGTATCTCTTCCCTGTGCTGTCCTTTTTGAGTCTCCATCCCAAGCCTATCTCTATGCTTTAACCACCCTAGTCCTGCATAAGCCATCTTTTTGTTCTAGGCTGTTCTGTCTCCCTGCCGGCGGTACTACCACTGTGAGGGAGCGGTACTACCGCTCCAAGCGGTACTACCGTTCCGTCCAGCGGTACTACCGCTCGTGTGGTACTACTGGGCCTCCTGCCCGGCTGTAGTATCGGGCCGGTACTACCGCTATTCGCAGCGGTACTACCACTTAGAGGGATGCTGTGGGGGTAAGTATCGGGCAGGGGGAGTTCTAACTCCCCCATACCCTTTCACTCTCCCTCCCCACGCCTCTCTCTCACACAGGCGACGAAGAACAGCCCTGGCCGCCACTCCGGCTGTCCGATTCCGTGCCGTCTTCAACGATTCCGTCCGGTGGAATCCTTCCCCACCACCTCCTCTCCTATGGAACCCGGTATTGCCCCCATTCGTTGTTCCTACGGTTCTATCCTTTGAATCTAGGCTCCTAGGGCAATGCATGTTGGTTTCTCGATTTTTGGCTAAATCGGGGCTTGAGTAGGACGTTGAATGACTGCTAGATAGGACGATTGAAGGTTTAGTTGAGCATTTTTGAATTTGTGACCTCTGGTACTACCGGATCTGGGAATTTCGTGCGTCCGTTCCCTGAGCGGTACTACCGCTCCATGACAGCGGTACTACCGCTCGGGTGGTACTACCGCCCCAGTTCCGCGGTACTACTGCTCGAGGCCCCAGCTTCCAGAATGCTCACCTAAGCCTTCCTTTCTCACTTTTGTTTCTTCTTGGCTTATGCATAGTTTGTATTCATGCTTTCCCTTGCGGTTTTGTGTCCCTTCAGGTGGTAGTAGCTCCAAGGTTCGTCGCAAGAATGCGGATCCCCCATCCAAGCGTGGGCGCACCTACCATGCCATAATTGTGTATTCCGAAGATGAAGAAGAGGTTGCCCCCACAACGCCGCCTGCTCGTTGTCAGTCTGCCAGGAACAAGGGCAAATCCAATGTCAAGACCGCTGCTCGCAAGAAGAAGGAACCTATCAAGACAACCGCTGAGTTGAAACAAAATGAGTATTGGCAATACCGTGAGCAAAATCCCTACCGCCTTCCTCAGGATCCCTCTCTTGTTGGCACACCGTTCTGGAACAAGGACCAATCTCTTGTGTACTTTGATCGGCTGAAGGGAAGAAAGAACTTGTTTGTGAAGACAAAGTCAATCGACATGGCGCACATGGAGAAGTACCATGCATATTTTGGAGAAGCTCGTGCCCTCTGTGAACAGCTCAACATCATGCCCCTCATGACTTTCAACTATGATTTCGATGCAGAGTTGGTTGCCCAGTTCTTTGCAACCATATTGTATGGCACAAACACCGAGCGCACTTTGATCTGGATGACCAATGGCAGGCAGTTGCGCACCACTTGGGGTGCTTTTATGGGGCTTCTGGGATATCCTGACGAGGGGCTGAGGAAGCCCCTTGGCCTTCGTCGTCACCATGAAGGGGGGCCTACTCACAAGGATGAGCTGCGTCCTCATATGATCATCACTAAGACAAAGAAGGGAGTCAAGAAGGAGCTGAAGCCTTTCTTTGACATTATGCATCGCATTTTCCGGCACACTCTCTTTCCTCGTATTGGCAACTTGGACATGGTGCACGGGCACCTTGTGGATATGCTACTGTTATGCCACTCTGAGAAGGGCACGGATGCGGTCTTGGATGTCTCTCATGTCATGTGGAAGGAGCTAGTGAATGCTACCTATGGAGATCATTGCCCGATTTATGCTCCCTTCATCTTCAAGTTGATTCAGACTACCTGGAGCTCCACTTTCCCTGGTGTGCCTCTTGAGGCCGGACCCTTGACTTCTCATGACGTCCTCAACTTGCGTCAGAAGGAGCTTTGGGCCTCTACTACTCATCCTGAGGCGGGAGTTTCTTCTGCTTTTGGAGAGGATCAGGGTGATGATGGTGGTCTTGCTCCAGGCACTGAGCTTTCCTCTGGTCAGTCAGGTTGGGCGGCTAAGCTAAAGCACAAGGTGAAGAAGCTCTTTTGCCTTCAAACCGATGTTCATCACAAGATGTACTTGGCACATGTGGATGCCAAGAAGGCTCGTCAGGAGAGGAAGGCTATTATGAGGAAGCTTGAGATTCCAGTTCAGGATGGCTCTGAGGATCGTATCACTCCGGAGGACAAGTGGATTTCTTCGCACTCTCATTGGACGGACTCGGATGAGTCCAATGCTGCTACATCTGCTCCAGCTCAGGATAAGGAGATCGAGGAGGAGACCGACGAGTCTGAGGAGGAGTCTGTTGATGGGTCTGATTCTGATGAGTCTGACGAGTTCATGGGAGGAGACTAGTACCATCTGGAGTTGCGTTACGTCACTCTTTGCCCCTTTTGGTGTCTCAATGCCAAAGGGGGGAGGTTTAGGACTGGGGATTTGTCTTTATGCAGGGTGTTGTTGAGTCACAAGCTTGGTTCTTTTTGCTCCTGAGTTTCTGCTTGCGAACTCTTTTTGCTTGTGAACTCTTTTTGCTTTGTTTGCTTTGGTTTGGTGTGAGACTCTATCATATGGTGTAAGACATATGCTTCCCTAGTTATCCTTATTATGTCCCTATGTGCATGAGATTATGCTTATTGGTCTTATTGCTTTCCTTGCTTAGTGTCACTTATTTTGTTGCAAGGATGGCCTTGTCTATATAATATAGGGGGAGTGTTGATCCTAATGTGTGTGTTGTGCAGTCCAAAGCATATCTATAGAATGCACACATCTAGGGGGAGCCTGTCTATATTTTATAGATTTTGGGTTTGCTTATGATCATGTCTTATATCTCTTTGTGCAAATCCCGTATTGCCATCAATCCACCAAAAAGGGGGAGATTGTAAGGGCATATTTCTCCCTAAGTGGTTTTGGTGATTGATGACAATACATTTTGCGGACTAATCATGTGCATTGACCTTTTCAGAGAATATATCAATAGGCACGAGACGGTTTCTTCTCCCCTCGATGGTAAAGAGTGAAGACGATTATTTCCCGACGATTTCTTTTTAGTGGTTTTGAGTCATAGGAGACCCGTACTATTAAGAGGGGGTCCGCGTTGGAAAGGTATGGGTGGAATCGACATGTACACAGCCCCTTTTGCACCCACAGCTTCCTTTCCCTTCTCTGGAGCATGTCCATTTGTTTTCTGTGGTGTTTCAATGACTTGCAAGCGGTAGTACCGCTAGTGCCCACGGTAGTACTTGCAAGCGGTAGTACCGCTGGGTACTTCCGTGGCACTACCGCTTAGGGTTTCCCTGAGCGTGCAACATTCTGTTTCCGGTCTGCATTTCACGGTAGTAGGGCGGTAGTAGCACGGTAGTACTGCTCTGGCGGTACTACAGCCCGTACTACCGCTGCCACTACCGCTTGTGGGGCTTACCTCTGTGCAAGTTTCTGTTCCCACTTCGCGCTAAGTGGTAGTAGAGCGGCACTAGAACGGTAGTACCGCTTCGCACGGTACTGCCGCCCTGGCACCCTCTACTACTGCTGCTTCTCCAAGTCTAAAACTCCCTAAGCGGTAGTACCGCTGGAGCAGCGGTAGTACCGCTCCGGCGGCACTACCGTAGGTACATCCAGTGTATTTTAGGCCTGTGCGAGGTAGTACCGCCTAAGCAGTAGTACCGCTCCTAGAAGCGGTAGTACCACTTAGCTGCGGGCACAGGGCAGAAAACGGTTGGATTTGTGTCTCTCTATATAAAGGGGGGGTCTTCTTCTTCCTAAGGTTGACCTCTTCCTCCCAAGCTCCATTGCCATTCAAAAGCTCATTCTTGCCCGATCTCTCCCCCTAGCCAATCAAACTTGTTGATTTTCTAGGGATTGGTTGAGAAGGCCCCGATCGACACTTCCACCAAGAGAAATTTGATTCCCCCCACTAATCCCTTGCGGATCTTGTTACTCTTGGGTGTTTGAGCACCCTAGACGGTTGAGGTCACCTCGGAGCCATATTCCATTGTGGTGAAGCTCCGTGGTTTCGTTGGGAGCCTCCAATTCGGTTGTGGAGAGAGCCCCAACCTTGTTTGTAAAGGTTCGGTTGCCGCCTTCAAGGGCACCAATAGTGGAATCACGGCATCTCGCATTGTGTGAGGGCGTGAGAAGAATACGGTGGCCCTAGTGGCTTCTTCGGGAGCATTGTGCCTCCACACCGCTCCAACGGAGACGTACTTCCTCTCAAAGGGAAGGAACTTCGGTAACACATCCTCGTCTCCACCGACTCCACTCTTGGTTATCTCTTACCTTTACTTGTGCAAGCTTATATTGTGTTGTACTCCTTGCTTGCTTGTGTGCTTGTTGTTGTTGCATCATATAGGTTGCTCACCTAGTTGCATATCTAGACAACCTACTTTGATGCTAAGTTTAATTTGGTAAAGAAAAGATAAAAATTGTTAGTTGCCTATTCACCCCACCCTCTAGTCAACCATATCGATCCTTTCACCAGTGACAGAAGGGGACATGACACGTATGTATCGTTGCTATTAAGGATAACAAGATGGGGTCTATTCCTACATGAATAGATCTTGTCTACATCATGTCATCATTCTTATTGCATTACTCTGTTTCTCCATGAACTTAATACACTAGATGCATGCTGGATAGCGGTCGATGTGTGGAGTAATAGTAGTAGATGCAGGTAGGAGTCGGTCTACTAATCTTGGACATGATGCCTATATAATGATCATTGCCTTGATATCGTCATAATTATTTGAAGTTCTATCAATTGCCCAACAGTAATTTGTTTACCCGCGTATGCTATTTTTCTCGAGAGAAGCCACTTGTGAAATCTACGGCCCCCGGGTCTATTCTTTATCATATTTGCTTTCCGATCTATTATTTGCCTCTTTTATTTTCAGATCTATTATTCCAAAAAACCCAAAAATACCTTGCTGCAATTTTTTGTTATTTATTTTATCTCGCGTTTCCGCGAGATCTATTTATCCAATCTACTACAAATTTATCTATCTTTTACCCGGGAGGGATTGACAACCCCTCTTATGCGTCGGGTTGCAAGTATTTGTTCTTTGTGTGCAGGTACCATTTACATAGTGTTGCGTGGTTCTCCTACTGGTTCGATAACCTTGGTCTCATCACTGAGGGAAATACCTACCTAGTTGTGTTGCATCATCCCTTCCTCTTCGGGGAAAATACTGACGTGGACACGAGCCATCATGCCCCCTTGGGGCACCTCTCTTGTACTTCTTTGGCCCAAGTTGTTCCTTCTGGTCCATAAAAATTCTCCAAAAAGTTTCATTGCGTTTGGACTCATTTGGTACTGATATTCTGTGAAGTAAAAAACAAGCAAAAAACAGCAACTGGCACTGGGCACTATGTCAATAGGTTAGTCCCAAAAATTGATATAAAGTTGCTATAAAATGATTGTAAAACATCCAAGAATGATAATATAACAGCATGGAACAAGCAAAAATTATAGATACGTTGGAGACGTATCAGGGATGTCCGGTTAATTTGCATGGCACATGTGCCACATCAAAATTGTGAGAATTGGGTATTTAAATATCACACCACACCCTTTTCATACATATATATATATATATATAGTTGGGTGATACATCTCCAACATATCTATAATTTTTTATTGTTCCATGCTATTATATTATCCATCTTGGATGTTTTATATGCATTATTATGCTATTTTATATCATTTTTTGGGACTAACCCATTAACCTAGTGCCAAGTGCCAGTTGATGTTTTCTCCTTGTTTTTGCCTTTACAGAAAATCAATACCAAATGGAGTCCAAACAGAACGAAATTTTTTGAGGATTTTTCTTGGACCAGAAGACACCCAGGAACCTTCGGGAGGAGGTCAGAGGGGCCACCAGTTGGCGACAAGCTCGGGAGGCGCGCCCTAGGGGGGCACCCCCCAGGCTTGTGGGCCCCCTGATGCTCCTCTAACCCTATTCTTTGCTCTATAAATACCCACATATTCCCCGTATACCAGGGGGCACACCAAAAATACTTTTCCGCAGCCGCAAGCTTCTGTTCTCGTGAGATCCCTTCTTGGGGCCTTTTTCGGCACTCCGTCGGAGGGGGATTCGATCACGGAGGGCTTCTACATCAACGTTGCTGCCCTTCCGATGATGTGTGAGTAGTTTACCACAGACCTATGGGTCCATAGTTAGTATCTAGATGGCTTCTTCTCTCTCTTTGATCTTCAATACAATGTTCTCCTCGATGTTCTTGGAGATCTATTCAATGTAATCTTCTTTTGCGGTGCGTTTGTTGAGATCTGATGAATTGTGGATTTATGATCAGATTATCTATCAATATTATTTGAGTCTTTTCTGAACTCTTTTATGCATGATTAAGATAGCTTTGTATTTCTCTCCGGTCTATTGATTTGGTTTGGCCAACTAGATTGTTTTTTCTTGCAATGGGAGAGGTGCTTTGTAGTGGGTTCAATCTTGCGGTGTCCTCACCCAGTGACAGAAAGGGTAGCGAGGCACATATTTGTATTGTTGCCACTAAGGATAAAAAGGTGGGGTTTATTCATATTGATTGGATCTATCCCTCTACATCATGTCATCTTGCTTAAGGCGTTACTCCGTTCTTGTTAACTTAATACACTAGATGCATGCTGGATAGCGGTCGATGTGTGGAGTAATAGTAGTGGATGCAGGCACGAGTCGGTCTACTTGTCACGGCCGTGATGCCTATATTCATGATCATTGCCTTGGATATCGTCATAACTTTGCGCTTTTCTATCAATTGGTAACAGTAATTTGTTTACCCACCGTATGTGTTCTTTCAAGAGAGAAGCCTCTAGTGAAAACTATGGCCCCCGAGTCTATTTTTATCATATTATTTTCAGATCTATAAAACCAAAAACACAAAAATACCTTGCTGCAATTTATTTACCTTTACTTTATTTTGTACTTTTACTTATCTTTTATACCTATCTCTATCATATCTCATCCTTGCAAGTAACCGTGAAGGGATTGACAACCCCTTTTTCGCGTTGGGTGCAAGTATTTGTTTGTTCATGCAGGTGCAATCATTGGTGACTTCTGTGTTCCTCCTACTGGATTGATACCTTGGTTCTTAACTGAGGGAAATACTTATCTCTACTTTGCTGCATCACCCTTTCCTCTTCAAGGGAAAAACCAACGCAAGCTCAAGAAGTAGCAGGAAGAATTTCTGGCGCCGTTGCCGGGGAGGATCTACATCAAGCCTACCAAGTACCTATCATAAACTCTCATCCCTTGCACTTACATTATTCGCCATTTGCCTCTCGTTTTCCTCTCCCCCGCTTCTAAAACGTTTTCAGAAAAACAGAAAAATATTTGCCTTTTTATTTGCTTTCTTTCCGTTCGCCTTTTCGTTTGCTTCTTTGCCTGCTTTGCACTTATCATTATGAGTGATTTTGGTATGGCAGAAACAGATGATGGTAGAACTCCTAAAATTGGACGTTCTACTAATATGGATGCTAAAGCTTTCATTTTGGGACAAGGGAATGTTATAGGGAAAGAAACCATCGAAAAATTCTTTAATTGCGTTGGAACTTTGACTTGTGATGATGCTCCTATACTTAAAAGAACTAAAACTTATGCTGAAGCTGTTTCGGCACTTGTTCTTAAACTTGAGAAAAAGATTTATTCATACTCATCCTACCTTGCAAAGATTGTTTTATGAGTTGCCCGTTATAAAAGATCTTAGAGCTAAAAAGATAGCTACCCTTGTCCTTATGAATGAGTTTGATTACATAGTGCGGGAAGCTAGGGAGATCTTTGATTTTTATGGTATGAACAATGAAAAATCGGTAATAGATGAGATCCTTTACAATAGTGACTATTTATTAAGACGTTTTCTTGGCAATGATCGCATCTTTGATGCGAATCTTAAAAAGGAAATTCCTGTTTTGGATATGATCCAACAAGTTTTCAATGATGTTAATCAAAAATATTCTTGGATTGTAGCCGGTAATCAAAAGGGATATGCAGATGGGCAACTTGACAATGCTAAAATTTCTATGGATGATGTGTTTCATGTTATATTTGAAAAATCTCCCCAAAAAAATACATCTATGGAAAATAAGATCAAAGATGATAATACCTAGATCTATGCAATATGCCTAGCTAGGGGCGTTAAACAATAGCGCTTGTTGGGAGGCAACCCAATTTCATTTTAGGTTTTTTGCTTTTGCTTCTGTTTTTCAATAAATATGCAATTATACTTCTGTTATGATTGTGTTTACGAGTTTTAATTAGTGTTTGAGCCAAGTAAGACCTTTGGGATGATTTGGAAGATCGTTGTTTTGATTCTGTGAAAAAACAGAAACTTTTGCGTCCAATAGCAGAATTATCAAAATTTGCTAGAACGTGGAAAAACTCTGATATACAGATTGCCTATGTTGTCCTAATTTTTCAGAATTTTTGGAGTTACAGAAGTATGAGCTCAATTCGGGTCTCAACAGATTGTTCTGTTTTTGACAGATTCTGTTTTCTATGCATTGTTCTCTTGTTTTGATGAATCTATGGGTAGTATCGGGGGGGGTATGAACCATGGAGAAGTTAGAATACAGTAGATATAATGCTAATATGAATTTAGAATGAGTTCACAACAGTACCTAAGTGGTGATTTGCTTTTATTATACTAACGGAGCTTACGAGTTTTCTCTTGAGTTTTGTGTTGTGAAGTTTTTAAGTTTTGGGTGAAGTTTCGATGGACTAAGGAATAAGGAGTGGTAAGAGCCTAAGCTTGGGGATGCCCAAGGCACCTCAAGGTAATATTCAAGGACAACCAAGCATCTAAGCTTGGGGATGCCCCGGATGGCATCCCCTCTTTTGTCTATGATCCATCGGTAAATTACTTGAGGTTATATTTTTATTCACCACATGATATGTGTTTTTCTTGGAGCATCTTGTATCATACGAGTCTTTGCTTTATTTGCTTTTTTAGTTTGCCACAATCATCCTTTCTGTACACACCTTTTGAGAGGGACACACATTAATCGTGAATTTATTAGAATACTCTATGTGCTTCACTTATATCTTTTGAGCTAGACAGTTGCTCTAGTGCTTCACTTATATCTTTTAGAGCACGGCGGTGGTTATATTTTGAAGAAATTGATGAACTCTTATGCTTCACTTGTATTATTTTGAGAGTCTTATAAATAGCATGGCAATTTGCTTAGGTTATGAATTTAGTCCTAATATGATGGGCATTCAAGAGGGATATAATAAATTTTTTCATGAAGATCATTGAATATATGAGAAGTTTGATTCCTTGCATTTGTTTTGAGATATAAAGATGGTGATATTAGAGTCATGCTAGTGAGTAATTGTGGTTTAGTAGAAATACTTGTGTTAGGGTTTGTGATTCCCGAAGCATACACATATGGTCTCTCGTTATGCGATGAAATTGGAGCATGATTTATTATTGATTGTCTTCCTTATGAGTGGAGGTCGGGGACGAGCGATGGTCTTTTCCTACCAATCTATCCCCCTAGGAGCATGTGTAGTAGTACTTTGCTTCGAGGGCTAATAAACTTTTGCAATAATTATGTGAGTTCCTTATGACTAATGTTGAGTCCATGGATTATACGCACTCTCACCCTTCCACCTTTGCTAGCCACTCTAGTACCGCGCAACTTTCACCGGTGCATTAAACCCTCTTATACCTTTCCTCAAAACAGCCACCATACCTACCTATTATGGCATTTCCATAGCCATTCTGAGATATATTGCCATGCAACTTCCACCGTTCCGTTTTATTATGACACATACCATCATTGTCATATTGCTTTGCATGATCGTGTAGTTGGCATAGTATTTGTGGCTTGGCCATCGTTCATATTTTTTTACACATGTCACGCTAGATCATTGCACATCCCAGTACACCACCGGAGGCATTCATATAGAGCCATATTTTTGTTCTAGAATCAAGTTGTAATTTTTGAGTTGTAAGTAAATAAAAGTGTGATGATCATCATTATTAGAGCATTGTCCCATGTGAGGAAAGGACGATGGAGACTATGATTCCCCCACAAGTCGATATGAGGCTCCGGACGAAAAATAAAAAATATACAAAAAAAGAGGCCAAAGAGCCCAAAAGAAAAAGAAGAAGAAAAAAAGAGAGAGAAAAAAAGAGAGAAAAAGAGAGAAGGGACAATGTTACTATCCTTTTTCCACACTTGTGCTTCAAAGTAGCATGTTCTTCTTGATAGAGAGTCTCCTATGTTATCACTTTCATATATTACTAGTGGGATTTTTTTATTATAGAACTTGGCTTGTATATTCCAATGATGGGCTTCCTCAAATGCCCGAGGTCTTCTTGAGCAAGCAAGTTGGATGCACACCCATTTATTTTTCTGTTGAGCTTTCATACACTTATAGCTCTAGTGCATCCGTTGCATGGCAATCCCTACTCACTCACATTGATATCAATTGATGGGCATCTCCATAGCCTATTAATTTGCCTAGTTGATGTGAGAATTTCTTTCTCCTTTTTTGTCTACTACCACCTTCTATTCCACCCATAGTGCTATATCCATGGCTCACACTCATGTATTACATGAGAGTTGAAAAGGCTCAAAAGCATTAAAAAGTATGAACCAATTGCTTGGCTTGTCATCGGGGTTGTGCATGATAAATACTTTGTGTCAACAAGATGGAGCATGACAAGACTATATGATTTTGTGGGGATAACTTTCTTTAGCCATGATATTTTGAAAAGACATGATTGCTTTTTAGTATGCTTGAAGTATTATTGTTTTTATGTCAATATTAAACTTTTGCTCTGAATCTTATGGATCTGAATGTTCATGCCACATAAAAGAAAGATTACTTGATAAACATGTTAGGTAGCATTCCACATCAAAAATTCTGTTTTTATCATTTACCTACTCGTGGACGAGCAGGAATTAAGCTTGGGGATGCTTGATACGTCTACAACATATCTATAATTTTTTATTGTTCCATGCTATTATATTATCCATCTTGGATGTTTTATATGCTTTATTACACTATTTTATATCATTTTAGGACTAACTTATTAACCTAGTGCCAAGTGCCAGTTGCTTTTTTTCCTTGTTTTTGTCTTTTACAGAAAATCAATACCAAACAGAGTCCAAACGAAACAAAACTTTTTGAGGATTTTTCTTGGACCAGAAGGCACCCAGGAACCTTCGGGAGGAGGTCAGGGGGGCCACCAGTTGGCGACAAGCTCACAAGGCGGGCCCCGGGGGGCACCCTGCAAGCTTGTGCCCCCCCCCCCGTGGCGCTCCTAACCCTAATCTTTGCTCTATAAATACCCAAATATTCCCCGTATACCAGAGGACACACCAAAAATACTTTTCTGCCGCCGCAAGCTTCTGTTCTCGTGAGATCCCATCTTGGGGCCTTTTTCGGCACTCCGCCGGAGGGGGATTCGATCACGGAGGGCTTCTACATCAACCTTGCTGCCCTTCCGATGACGTATGAGTAGTTTACCACAGACCTACGGGTCCATAGCTAGTAGCTAGATGGCTTCTTCTCTCTCTTTGATCTTCAATACAATGTTCTCCTCGATGTTCTTGGAGATCTATTCGATGTAATCTTCTTTTGCGGTGCGTTCGTTGAGATCCGATGAATTGTGGATTTATGATCAGATTATCCATGAATATTATTTGAGTCTTTTCTGAACTCTTTTATGCATGATTAAGATAGCTTTGTATTTCTCTCCGATCTATTGATTTGGTTTGGCCAACTAGATTGTTTTTTCTTGCAATGGGAGATGTGCTTTGTAGTAGGTTCAATCTTGCGATGTCCTCACCTAGTGACAGAAAGGGCAATGAGGCACGTATTTGTATTGTTGCCACTAAGGATAAAAAGGTGTGGTTTATTCATATTGTTTGGATCTATCCATCTACATCATGTCATCTTGCTTAAGGCGTTACTCCGTTCTTGTTAACTTAATACACTAGATGCATGCTGCATAGCGGTCGATGTGTGGAGTAATAGTAGTAGATGCAGGCAGGATTCGGTCTACTTGTCACGGACGTGATGCCTATATTCATGATCATTTGCCTTGGATATCGTCATAACTTTGCGCTTTTCTATCAATTGGTCAACAGTAATTTGTTTACCCACCGTATGCGTTCTTTCAAGAGAGAAGCCTCTAGTGAAAACTATGGCCCCCAGGTCTATTTTTATCATATTATTTTCAGATCTATAAAACCAAAAACGCAAAAATACCTTGCTGCAATTTATTTACCTTTACTTTATTTTGTACTTTTACTTATATTTTATACCTATCTCTATCAGATCTCATCCTTGCAAGTAACCGTGAAGGGATTGACAACCCCTTTTTCGCGCTGGGTGCACGTATTTGTTTGTTTGTGCAGGTGCAATCATTCGGGACTTGTGTGTTCCCCCTACTGGATTGATACCTTGGTTCTTAACTGAGGGAAATACTTATCTCTACTTTGCTGCATCACCCTTTTCTCTTCAAGGGAAAAACCAAAGCAAGCTCAAGAAGTAGCATCAGACAATATCACAAACGGTGCGAGCAAACTAAATATTTATGATAGTCGCCTTATCGTACACGTTTTACAATCATGAACTGTTTCTGATGTCGTACGCATCGTAAACGTTGCACCACAGAGTAGCGTGTGCGATAGTTATCCTGTACGACACTGGTACGATAGTCCGATGTTTCGTAATCCTATCCGACACTCGTACGATGATTAACTAATCTTCTTAATTATATATCGCATACGGTTCGAGAGAAGTGAATGTGTGTGATAGTCTTCTTATCATACACGCTTTATAATCATGAACTGTTTATGATGGGGTGCGCATTGTAAACATTGCACCACAGAATAGCGTGTGCAATGGTAATGCCAGCACACATGAGTAGCAAGGATGGAGCATTTGGGATATTCGATATATCACAAACAGTTGTGTGACGAATCGCGTTTTGGATAGATGCGGGCATCGCATACGCTTAGTTCTGGAAAACGTATGCATTCCTACTCCTTATCCCCGACGGTTTCTGGGTCATGTGGGAAGGACCCCCCTATCGTACACACAGGCAAGGCAACGGTTTAAAACTCCGTCGTGAAAAGTGGTTAAAAACCGTTTGTATAGCAACTCGATGTACCAGTGTGAATAAACCCCATCCTTTTATCCTTAATGGCAACGATACAAATACGTCTCATGTCCCTTTCTCTCGATGGGATTGAGCACCGTAAGATCGAACCCATCACAAAGTACCTCTCCCATTGTAAGATAAATCAATCTAATTGGCCAAACCAAACCGATAGATCGAAGAGAAATACAAAGCTATAACAATCATGCATAAAAGAGTTCAGAAAAGACTCAAATAATATTCATGAATAATCTGATCATAAACCCACAATTCATCGGATCCCAACAAACATACCTCAAAAGAAGATTACATCGAATAGAACTCCAAGAACATCGAGGAGAACATTGTATTGAAGATCAAAGAGAGAGAAGAAGCCATCTAGCTACTAGCTATGGACCCGTAGGTCTGTGGTGAACCACTCACGCATCATCGGAAGGGCATCAAGGATGATGTAGAAGCCCTCCGTGGTCGATTCCCCCTCCGGCAGAGTACCGGAGAAGGCCTCCAGATGGGATCTCGAAGGAACAGAAACTTGCGGAGGCAGAAAAAGTGTTTTGGGTGGCTCTCTGATGTATTGGGAATATTTGAGAATTTATAGAAGTGAAATTAGGTCAAGAGGTGCCACGAGGAGCCCATAAGCCTGGGGGCGCATCCTGCGGGCTTGTCGCTCCCTCGTGGCTTCGCAGGTCTTCTCCTGAAGCTTCTAGGGTCCCTTCTGGTCCAGAAAAAATCGTCAACAAGTTTCGTAGCGTTTGGACTCCGTTTGGTACTGATTTTCTGAAAAGCCAAAAAATAAGCAAAAAAACAGCAACTGCCACTGGGCACTAGGTTAATAGGTTACTCCCCAAAAATAATTTATAATTACATAATAAACATCCAAGATTGATACTATAATAGCATGGAACAATAAAAAAATTATGGATACGTTGGAGACGTATCAATGCTCGTGAGCACTGAGTTTATCAGTACTAGCTGACCTCCGTATGACATAAGCTTGCCCTTCCAACAGTTTAATTTTTTCTCAAATCGATCTTCAATACAATTTTTCTCCTTGTTAGATAGCTTGCGATGGTGAATTGGTATGCCCAAATAACTAAACGGTAGGGTCCCCAGTTCACATTCAAACAATTGTTTATGAGCATCTTGTTCGTCTTTGGCTCTCCCAAAACAGAACAATTTGCTTTTGTTAAAATTAATCTTCAATCCCGACAACCGTTCGAATAGGCATAACACAAGCTTCATATTTCTGGCCTTTGCCAAATCATGTTCCATGAAAATTATAGTATCATCAACGTATTGTAGTATGGACACCCCACCATTTACAAGATGTAGTACTAGTCCTCCTACTTGGCCGTCCTTTTTAGCTCCTCGTATGAGAATTGCCAACATATCTGCCACTATGTTGAACAAGATAGGAGACATTGGGTCCCCCTATCGTAGACCCTTGTGCGTCTGGAAGTAGTGACCTATGTCATCATCTTCTTTAATTTTGACGCTGCCTTTTTGTACAAATAAATCGATCCGCTTCCTCCAGGCATTGTCGAATCCCTTCGTACATAAGGCTTGTTGGAGGAACGGTCATTTAACCTCATCGTACGCTTTTTCGAAATCCACTTTGAAGACCACTCCATCCAGTTTCTTCGAGTGGATCTTGTGAAGCGTTTCATGTCGGACAACCACACCCTCTAGTATGTTTCTGCCCGGCATGAAAGCCGTCTGAGTTGGTTGCACCACACTATGTGCAATTCGCGTTAGTCGGTTTGTACCAACCTTAGTAAAAAAAATTAAAGCTCACATTGAGCAGACATATCGGTCTGAACTTGCACTCGAAATACTTATCGCACACCACCACCCCCTCTCGGATACGGTTGAACACATGGCTAGCCATCCGGAAATGTCGCCGGAATAGGTGGTGTTTGAAGAGCGGGTTAGGGACTCGAAGTAGTCCTGCCCGAGTAGGCAACGACCGCTCTCTCGGTTGCGATTCAATGCCGGAGTATGCCCTGTGATTGAGTCCCCGAACATCGGCCGCTGCCTACTAATGTGGTCATGGACGACCAAAGCGGCAACCACAATCTCCTCATCATCGGATGAAGAATCATCCTAATCGCAAAATGAAATTATGGAAAAAGTACTCGTCGCCGGAGTCCATGTGTACTTTGCGGGCAAACCGTCGAACACCCCACGTGCGTTGTGGAAGAAGCCGGCCGGCGAAGAGCCTCGCGCCTCTGCGAGACCAGGTACCAGGCCTGGAGGCGAACGTGGCGGCGTCCGGCGAGCGAGGTAGCCGCGCTTGCATGTTGCCGGCAGGGAAGGCGAGGACGTGGAGGCGTCGACGTCGGGGTGCTGCGATGACGGTGAAAACGGTCCACCAAACGCCAGAGTAGGGGCTGTCGGGGGTGGCGTGTTGCTGGGGAGGTGCAGGTGAGGATGGCCGGCCTGGGCGGCGGCGGCGACGGGTGGGGCGGCCGGGTGTGCTGGCTGTCGATGAGAGGAAGGGAGAATGACCAATGTGCCATCGACTGACGGGCCAGGAGGAGGACAAGCGCGGGCGTCGCGCGCGTCCGTGCCGACGCAAACGTGGCCCAAATTTGGATCTGAAATAGGTCGCGTGGAGACAAAAAACGGACGCTCGTCCGTTTGGATTGACGCGTTCTATCTATTTTTCTGCCCGTTTTAACCTAAACAGACACGTTTTGGAGTCGCTCTACGGGCCGTGGCATGAAAGCCCGTTGCCCTGAGCCGTGGTGTGGCAAAGAGGTATTCGGACACGGAGGAACGGGACATTCTTGTGAAGTGAAGATTCTCCCTTTCTGGTGCAGCGCAAGATTCCTTCCCACGAAAGGAAAAGGTTCCGTCTGGAAAGCACTGTTACCAGAGAAGCAGAAAATAGCAATTACACGCGAGAAAGAAAACGTGCGGAAACAAACAAGGAAGGAGAAAGCTCGCGGCTTCCTCTGCCCCCGAGCGAATCCCACCCATCCTCTTCCTCCCCCGCTCCCACCCCGCCCCCCCCACGTCTTCCTCCGCTCCGCTCCACCCCTTTCCCCCTCCCCAGCTCCCGTCCCTCCCCCGAATCCGAGCCGCTTGTTCCGTCCAGACGGTGGGGCGCGGCTCCGATCCGCCCGATCCGGGTCGTTCTCGAGGCTCCGGCGCGCGGCGGCGGCGGCCGGTGGCGGCGATGGATTCAGAGGACGACACGCGTGACTCCGCCGACGAGGACTTCTACAGCGGCGGCGAGGCGGGCCTCGCCCTCAGCGACGACGGGGACGCGGACTACGACTTCGCCGACCGCGACTCCGATGACTCGGATGACCTAATCTCCCACAGGCAGCAGGTGATCATCGATTGGCGTCCGCTCGGTCCCAGTATAGAAATTGCTTGTTCGAGATAATCGGAATGGGAGATGCAGCAGCGCCGGAGCGGCCATGTATCGGTGGTTCTGTCTGCCCCTTAACGATATAGGATGGATGATGTGGACAGAAATGCTCTCGCGTATACTACTATACATAAATAGTGGATAGAAATGTGACTGGTTGGATGATCTAGATATTGCTTTCGGTTGCCTGTGTGATTGCCCGACTTGGACGAAGAGCTCGATCAGAGTCCTTTCCATGGATGAAATGTGCTTATATAAACCGGAGGGTGGTTCTGTTTATGTCCTACGGTAGGAAAAGACAAGCCGAGCATTCCCGATCAATTACTTCTGGCTATCAGATAGGTGCTAGCTGTGACTGGTGTCCTGGCATGCGAAATTCACTTTGTGTTGTAGCTTGTAATTCACAGTGTGTCGCATTGCTCGTCGGTTATGATTCCAGTTTTGGTTGCTGGTAATAAGTGGTAATGGAATGTAGCATGATAGGGAGAGCGGTGTTTAGGGTAGGATTGTTGGAAAACATGCAAAGGAAAACTTCTAAACTGGGGACTAAATAATGGTTAGTATGTATTAGGCATGCACTGACATGCTACCCTGATGCAATGATATACTAGTCTAATTGGTATGTTTCTGAATCTGATTTTGGGAGGTTTCCTGAAGCTTGCTGGTTTCATTGGAGCTGGCAGTTTTTTAATGTATGATTTGATAGCTCTAGCCAAAAGATGGTGATTAATTCGCAGATCATACTAATTAGGTGAATACACGAGTCTTACTTAGTGTTTATTTACTCACAGTCGATGGAAATTTCTATGTGGGATGCAAGTACTCTTCTAGCTTCAAACTATGAAATAGGGTACCTTGCATGATCTTGGCACAGGTCGTTAAATTTATTTCGTTCTGATTCACTATTTGTAGTGATATTCTGTCTAAATATCAAGAGATGAAACGATTAGGGAAAGAAAAGCTTTTGAAGCTTATGGTACACAACTCTAGCGTGTTGATTCGGGGGTAGATTTTTGTTCCTCCCTTATGCAGAAGTTAAATTGATAGGATTGAACACATCTTCCATTCGTTAGTGCACTTCCCATTCATACTGATTTTCAGTTTTAATCAGATGCAAACAGAAAAATGTTCCTTGATACGATATTGTGATATATTTTTTGGTGTACTTTCTTCGTGAAACAGAATTGATATTCAGTATACCATCATTTTGTCATGATATGTTTTCTAGATTTATTCACACTTTTGTCTGATGTACTTGCATTCTGAAGCATTGTGATGTGACTGCATCAAGTGCTGTCCAATCTGCAATAGCCGATCGTGTAAAGTGTTGCAGTGTTGCTTGACATAGAGCACTAAAGGACTGGTATTTTCTTTGCTTACGCAATCAAGTAACCCGACAAGTTACTTTTCTGGTTATGGAATATTGTTTGGAAGTGCATAGTTAACTTACATAGGCGTTCATCTTGCATGATGATGTTAAATTATAGCAAGTCCAAGATCTATTGATTTGGACATGGAGCATTAAATCCTTTATAAAAAATGAACCAATTTAGCCTCTAGAAAGTTTCTATGATAAATGAAATGTCCAGCTTTTAATACCCTCGTTTCCATCTTCCTCTGCCATCGTCCCCCACCCTCCGATATCCACTCTTCTCCTCTTGTTTTCCTTACAAACTCCAGTTTAACAGCAGATTTTCGCACTTCCCTCTTTGATCTATTATGGATGACCTTGAGCTGCGTTCAGTTCAGAGGGTTGGTCAAGAAAAGGGTTATATGCAAATGGTCAACGATGGGAAATATATATAGTTAGCAAAGAAGTGAAAAGTCACGGAGCTAGATTTGAGGCCGTTTGATTTGTAGCCAAATTTGGCTACACTTTTGGATGGCCCACCTCACTGAGTGTGCCACTGTGCACACAATGCTTAAATTTGGTATGATCGTTGCTGCAATCCAGGTAGCTTTTGAACGTAGAAGTCTATATTATTGTAGAATTGTAATGATATCGGTATTGTGCCACACAAATAGAGTTATAACAAACCCTTTTTTTTAACAATATTGCTTTTTTTGTTTTTTTGGGATCTTTGACACATAAAGTCAGGGCCTCCAGGTACATTTTGGTCGACAATGTATTGAGGTTTGGGCTATTAGCATGTAAACGCATGTCATCAGTCGCAAGTCAATCCAAGCTTCTCTCTCTGCACATGCTTCCATGTGTTCTTCGAGGCTGAATAATATACTTGAAATCGTAAGGTTGTACTCCCTCTGTTCACTTCTATAAGGCGTTGAAGATATTTCAGACAGTGTGCAAAGCAGGTCAATTTCAGTTGTCTGAAATGACTTATAAAAGTGAACGGAGGGAGTAGCAAATTTCTTCCTGGACGTGAAAATACAACCAACAGAATTCTTATTTTGCTTTTCTTTTGCCTAGATTTTTTTCTGGTTATGTACTCCATGAGTTGGTGATTTTTGGTCTATATACCTGTCAAATAGTCAGATTTTACTGCCAAAGGATTTTTTATTTACTAACTACATGCTGGTTTGACCAAGGTTAACTTTGTTTCTCTCCATTTAATCTAGCGATGAACTGGCAGTACTCTGCTTATGTGGTTCTTAGGTGTTCATTTCACCTTATATTTATGTTTATCTTACTACTATTTTCTTGTTTATATTCCAGCAAAACTACAGTGTACTGAGTGAAACTGACATAAAGCAACATCAAGCAGATGACATGAATCGGGTTTCAACTGTTCTTTCAATTTCGAAATCAGAAGCTTGCGCCCTTCTTCGCAGTTATAACTGGTAATAGGCATCATTACATCTGGCATGGTAGTTGCATGCTTAAATAGTTATTTTTATCCAAGTTTAAGCACAAAATAGGTGCAGGTGAATGAGATACTGCTATATTAGGATCATACTTCTTTGGCCCTTCCTTCTCGATGGCAGCGCTGCTTGTATCTTCTTTTTTGTGACAGCTTCTGTAGGCGGTGATATTTAATTTATGTTGCTCGCAATATTTCCTTTCTGTAAAGGCATTATAAAGTTTCTTCTTGCAGGAGCGTTAGTAAGGTGCATGACGAGTGGTTTGTTGATGAAGCACGAGTTCGTACTGCCGTTGGTTTACCGGAGAAGCAAAATGAAATGCCAAATGAAAGAGAAGTAAGGCTCACTATTTATTTATTTTTGCTCTGTTGCCCAAGCATATTCCCCCCTTTGGACAATATAGTAGTCTTCTAGTTGACGTTTATATTATTGGGTTGCCTGTATATTTTGTAACCAGTGGAGTTAGTATGACCTGCCTGGTAACCTGTATTTTAATGGAGAAAATGTTTTTGAATGCTTGCGGCAAAGGGATGGGCTTGCACCCTGTTATGTTCTAGACTAGACATGCTAATGAAAACATTCCCGTACATGTAGGTCATGTGCATATAAACTCCACTTCTTACATTACTTATCTATCCTTTAACAGCTTACGTGTGGGATTTGCTTCGAAAGTTGTCCACGTGAGTCAATGGGTGCTGCTTCATGTGGGCATCCTTTCTGTGGTGTATGTTGGAGAGGTTCGTTCTCTTCTTATCCCCTTGCTTTGGATGGTCATACTTTACACTGCCCTTGCCTAGATAATTGTGCCATGAATACGCTTGGTGATGGACCAAGTGTGCCTAACTATCTATTAAGTTACCCTTGTTTTTTCTTCTGACTGAACACATAGATGTTTACCGTAGCTGCATGTGAGCATATCTTCCTCAATCAAAGTTGAGCATGTGGGCATTTTACTGGAGTGTGTTCCTGAATATGTTTTTCTGAAAGAAGCATTGATGGCAATTTATAGTCATGCGTGAACACAAACAAATGTATTATGCTTTTTCTTATAGCGTGAACGCAAACAAATGTATTATGCTTTTTCCTGATAGGTGCAAGCCTGCAGTGTTATTGTTGCACAACATTGGCTATGCTCCTCCAAATTGATAACATTTTTTTTGTGGTTCTCATTTCTTATATGCAATAATATCACTTGTTGGGCATAAATGCTGTATTTGAATGCTCTAGGATCTAGCCGTTTGGAGTTCTATATTGGATAGTATATTATTACCTGTTTGAACCATTTTGAAATTGAGTAGATAAAAAGTCCATAGATTTCCAATTTAACATTCTATATTTTTCTTTGGTCACTTAACTAGAAATCTAGAATAACTCATAACAAAACCAAATGTCATGTCCAAAGACAAATATCAGTTTTCCAGTGTTTCAACGTGATGCCATCCTTATTCTCCTCTTGCAATTTGGTTCCTTTTTAGTTTTTTTTGCATACTTTGTGAACCATTTAGTCTATGCCCCTGTGTTTCAATTTTATCATTTCATAACGATTTGAACTTTTGTTCCATCGTTTCATGGAATGCTTTCAATTTATTTATCTTACATCTTCTAATATAACCTTTTTCTTGTAATTAAATGCAATGTTCGAAGATTTTAGCTTTAATGTTTAGTTGGTGCTGATTAAATTTTCGGTTTCATTGACAGGCTATATTAGCACAGCTATAAATGATGGTCCAGGATGTTTGATGTTGAGATGTCCTGATCCATCCTGTTCTGCTGCTGTTGGACAAGATATGGTTAATTTATTCGCTAGTGACGAGGATAAGGGGAAGTACGAACGATATCTTTGCAGATCTTACATTGAAGATAATAGAAAAGTAAGTCCATATCTTTCTGAATTTTATCTGAATTCAAAATTTCTTTTCCGAGCACCAAGTGCTGCTCAGTTAGGGAAGGGTGGTGACGGCCACACCTGGCCAAAGGATTCAGAATTTGGCATTGCGCAATCCTTTGTTCTGGCACCTATTCTTTTCTTTGTATTTGATTTTATATATCAGAATTTCTTGTTGGTTGCTGATAACTGAAAAAAAATGCTTAAATGTCTTGTGTATTTCACTGCTGTCTACTATCACCTTTTGATTTGCACCTCAATTATCACTGTGTGTCATTTATGTTGAACAGACAAAATGGTGTCCTGCTCCTGGCTGCGAATATGCTGTGGAATTTGTCGTTGGCAGTGGCAGCTATGATGTTTCTTGTGGCTGTTCTTACGGGTTCTGTTGGAACGTGAGTATTTCTGGCTGTAGCTTATTTGTGATATGTTCAGTCGAGCTTAGAATTAAGAAGTCGTGTGATTTTTTTTCAGTGCACGGAGGAAGCTCATCGCCCTGTAGACTGTTCCACAGTTTCCAAATGGATTCTCAAGAATAGTGCGGAATCCGAGAATATGAACTGGTACGTCTTCTCCCAAATTTCGCATTGTCTGTCCAACAGCATGGTCATGTCAATGAAGTATTACTATCTCTGATTTCCAAGTGTGCCAAGCTTTGACATGGGAATGTTTGTGTAACATGTATACCGGCCCATCTGGTCTTTAACCATCTTTTTTGCTATATCTAATTGCTAATGGAATAAGACGCACAGTTGGGACTAGCAAGTTGTCTACTCTACCAACTATGTGCTCCTTCTCTCCACTTCCCTATTGCTTACCAGTTACTACCTTGCTTCTCTTTTGAAATTCTACTTGTCATATTTCCTTACTGAACCAAATTAGGTTTCTTCACAAAAATGCTTGTTGTAGATACCCGGCGTACATGATCAGCAAATTGGACTGCAAAGCCTTTTCTTTCTCTCACATATCTCTATTTTTGGTTTCTCTAAATTGTTCCATTTCACCCCCACTAGTGTTCTTTCTAACATGTATCCTTCTAGGGTCTGATGGGCACTCCCTAGACTTTTTTGCTTAGTTTGTGCTATTCTTTTCCCATTTCTTTACTAACATAATGGTGTTGTTATGTTTAAAAAAAACATAATGGTGTTGTTGTTCAGTCAATGGAATGCTGCATCTGTGCAGATATAGTATGTTTTTACTTCGAGTTGTTTTGACTATCAACTATACCTTTTTTCTTTCTTCACCACCTGTTGGTTCTGTTTTCCAGGATACTAGCTAATTCGAAGCCTTGTCCCAAGTGCAAGCGGCCTATTGAAAAAAACCAGGGCTGCATGCACATTACGTGCACACCGCCATGTAAATTTGAATTCTGCTGGTACACAATCACATTGCTGCTACACTTCTGCTTATAGTTTTTTGCCATTTTAGATAGTTGACACATTATGCTGTGAATGCAGGCTTTGTCTTGGTCCATGGTCAGATCACGGGGAGAGGACAGGTGGTTTTTATGCTTGTAATCGTTATGAGGCAGCAAGGCAAGAGGGAGCGGTAATGGTTCACCTAGTCATGGACATCAAGTTATTATATCATTAAATTATATGCTAATTCCTTCCTTCTACATTTCTGTTATAGTTTGATGATTCTGAAAGGAGAAGAGAAATGGCAAAGAATTCCCTCGAGAGATATACACATTACTATGAGCGATGGGCAGCCAATCAGTCAGTAAGTGATTTTCAACTCATTTAGCAGCATTGACACTCCTTTAATGTCAGGTCTTAAGTGGGTAAATAGTGAGCTAAACTCCTAAACATTTCCTATGCACTTGAGATAGCCTAGGCATGTAACTCCCAATCCAACAGATTAGATAATTTCTTATCATGTACTCCCTCCGTTCGGAATTACTTGTCTCGGAAATGGATGTATCTAGAACTAAAATACGTCTAGATACATCCATTTCTGCGACAAGTAATTCCGAACGGAGGGAGTAGTGGTGAATCGTGAGTGAACCTTTGGGTGGTAATATACGTTATCAGCTTTTTCTGTGGCAATGAGCTCACGAATATCATGGGTGCATAATGTACAAATCAGTACTAAGCCAACTTGGAAGTTGGAAGTGGTGCTTGAATGACTGCTATACTGTTCTTAGTTGCAGTGGTGGTTTCTTTGCTTGTCAAACTTGCCAGGAGTTCATTTACGGTCGAAGACAATGCTGTATGTAGGATATTTCGAGTTTTTAAGATCTCAGTGTGATAGGTCAAAGAATAGAATATTGATGCTTGTTTCTCTCTCGAAACGCAGGAGAGCTGCATATCATTTCAATAAGAAGAAAAGAAATAAGTACAAGGATGCGGGTAGAAACTCCCTTGACCCAAACACCTCAAACACAACCCAAAGGAACAAATCAGAACTCTCACCACACATAAAACAAAACGGCCAAAATCAGACAAAGGACGAGCCTAAACATCCAAGGTAAGCATCCCAAAGAAAAGCCTCCGAAGCACCAAAGCTCCAGCTGAACACCAGAGGGCGAACTTGTTAGCAACTGTCAGCAACAACACGGAAACATTTGGTCTAGCGCCATTGAAAACACAATCGTTCCGATGCTTCCATATCTCCCACGCCACCAAGACAATGAGGAGGTAAGCCCTTTCAAGAGTTCTTTGGGAACTTGAATGAGAGCTTGACTTCACCAGCTTGAGAACCAGCCAGTGGTGGGTTGCGGAGCAATAGCAATTACGCCTAATCTTTGGAGAATATGAGACCAGACCTGCCTGGAAAAGACACACAATACAAGGATGTGCTGAATTGACTCCTCAACTTGATCGCACAAGGGGCATGCAGCCGGGTGCGGCAACCCCCTTTTGTCCAGGCGGTCTGCTGTCCAGCACCGATTATTGATGGCAAGCCAAATAAATAGCTTAAGTGCGAAGGAGCTCAGGTCCTCCGGATTCTCTTCGAAGGGGCGAATCTGATCGCACCAATAAACAAAGCCTCGTATGCTGATTTGCATGAGTACAATCCCGACCGCGTAAACCGCCAACGGTGCTGATCAGGAACATCCTGTCTAAGGTGCAGTCCCTCCACTTAATCCCAAACTGAAGGTATTCAGTTAGCACTTGGACAGTAAGGGCGCCCTTGATGTCTGCGAGCCATCTCCGCTCCGTTATAGCTTGAGCCCACAGTGTGCTGCTTGACCGCTCTTTTGGAGATCAGCTTGAAAAGGTTTGGAGATCTCCTGAAGCCATCGATCAGACAAGAACAAAGCGGTCTGCCCATTTCCAACAATTGACTCAACAGCGACACAGAACAAAGCCAGAGCATTTCGAGGAACGAGGACGGGCAAACCAGACCATGGGCGATCCGCGCCAGTTTTCTGCAGCCATAACCATCGCACGCGGAGCGCCCACCCCAACGTTGAAGGTTAGGAATACCAAGACCACCCTATTGGATTGGTCACTGGACTCGCTCCCGGGAATCAAGGCAGTTGCCCCCATTAGCCTTTTCCTGGCCCTTCCAAAGAAACCCCCCTACACCGCTTATCAATGGCCTTGATAACCCATTTGGGAAGGCCCAACGCAATCATGAGATAAATAGGAATGGTAGAAAGTACAACTCATACTGTCACAACAAACCGACTAGTACGATTCATGAGTGATGCCTTTCGTCCAGGGAGATTGTTAGCAACCTTATCAACAAGAGGGTGGGGGTCTGCCTCGGAAGGCTTCTTGACCGTGAGTGGGAGACCCAAATAGGTGCAAGGGAAGTGCTTAATATCACAAGATAAACTGCTGGATACGACCTCCATATCTTCATCCTTACACTGAATTGGGGTAACAAGCTCTTGGACATATTGGTCACAAGACCTGAGGCATGGCCAAAAATGTCCAAAAGTTGCCTGATGTTAGTGAGGTCATTTGCAGCAGGCCGGAGAAACATCACTACATCATCAGCATAGAAAGAGATCAGGTGTTAAGCTCGCTGCACAGCAACTGGTTGCAGCAAACCCACATGAGCAGCCCAGTTCACAAGAGTTCAAGACATCCATCACAAGGATAAATAACATAGGGGATAGGGGGTCACCTTGATGGAGGCCACGACAATGGAAGATGTGCTCACGCGGCCCACCATTGACTAGGAACTAAGGGAAGATGTGGAGAGCAGCAAACATGTGAAATTGCACCAACGTTGACCAAAACATAAATGCTTTAAAACCTCAATGAGGAAAGACCAAGATACGGGATCAAAGGCTTTCTATATATCCAGTTTGAGTAAAATATGAGGCTCCTTCCGTTGGTGCAAACATTTCGCCATTTGTTGAACAAGGAGAAAATTGTCATGAATTCTCCTTCCCTTGACAAAAGCAGATTGGTTTACAGGCACCAAATCAGGCAGCAAGGGTGCCAGGCGATTGGCCATGAGCTTAGCAACCAGTTTGGCAAAACTGTGGATAAGGCTTATGGGCCGGAAGTCTCACCTGGATGGCATTGACCTTCTTCGGCAGAAGGGAGATGAGAGCAGAGTTAAGAAGTCTGAATTTGAACACATGACCATGATGATCAGCTGTGAGAGCTAGCAGCAGGTCCACTCTGATAATATCCCAACATGACTTATAAAACAACCAGCAAGCCCGTCAGGTCCAGGTGCTTTATGAAACGGCAAGTCTTTGATGGTTGCCCAGACTTCATCCTCCGAAAAAGGCTCCTCCAAAGAAACCAAATCATGCTGCTGGAAGTGAAAAACTGAGAGGTCCAAGGAAAAATCCCGAACCTGAGACGAACCAAGGAGGTTTTCATAGTAATTCAGCACAGCCTCATGTTTATCCCCTTGGTTTGTAACGACCTGATCACCAACCTTCAACTTGGCTATAAAATTCTTCTTACAATATCTGGAATGTTGGTGGAAGAAAGAGGTATTAGCATCGCCATCATGAAGATGAATAACACGGGACCGCAGCCGGGTGATACTGTGATCGTGGGAAACCAAACCAAGACAATGCAATTTAAAGTTTCTTCCGCAGCCACACCTCGCCATTGGAAAGAGCCTAATTTTCAGTAGGCCAAGCTAAGGAACATAAAGATCTAAATATTTTTTTGTTGCTTCGTTTTTTTCATTTTGATTGATGAAATAGTTAATGTACTGCTAGCAACTCTTATTTTGCATGTAACATACAATATTTACGCACTATTTTCGTTATGATGTAGTCAAGGCAAAAGGCGCTTGGGGATCTGCAGAGTCTGCAGAATGATAAGGTAGCTGGCATTCATACCTGTAACATCATTGATATTACAGGTTGCATCATTTTTTTATCAGAGCAATGTTATTCAGGGCAGTGTCATTAGAAGGATTCACAATTTAATGCTAAAATTCTCCAACACCTAATGACTGTTATTTTGTTTGGTAAACCTTACAGCTTGAAAAGCTAAGTGACATACAAAGCCAACCTGAGTCACAGCTTAAGTTCATAATTGAAGCATGGTTACAGGTATGAATGACACTCTAGTCAGCAAGTGTCGCCAGTACTTTTGTTCAGTTATCTGAGTATCTCACTCAGGCTGTATGGTCTCATTTTGCAGATTGTTGAATGTAGGCGGGTATTGAAGTGGACTTACGCATATGGTTATTACCTTCCAGACCATGAACATGCCAAAAGGCAGTTCTTCGAATACGTTCAAGGTTCGTATTTTTCATACTGTAGATTCCATTTGAAGTATCTATCACTAAAGTGTATCCTTTTGCTATTACTTATTCAGGTGAAGCAGAATCTGGTTTGGAACGCCTTCATCAGTGTGCGGAGAAAGAACTTCAGATCTATCTCGATGCAGACTGCCCATCTAAAGATTTTAATGACTTTCGTACAAAGTTGGCTGGATTGACCAGGTAATGAAAATCTTAGTGTATTTGTTCTGGTCAGTGTTGTTTCTGTCTAACTGGTGTCATCATCCTTAATATGGACATTAGAATAGCGTTTCCCACAATCATGTAAAGATACTGGTTTCCATGGTGTAATTATGTGGTGGTCTTTTCTCCGTATGTATAACTGCCAAAATTCTTGCAGCTTGTGCTTTTGTTATCCATAATTCAGTACTTTTCATGTCATTGCTATACACTTCTTTTACTCATCTCTGCTCAACAATTCTTTATCTATTTAACAGCGTAACTCGCAATTATTTCGAAAACCTGGTCCGTGCATTGGAGTCTGGATTGAATGATGTTGGAGCTCATAGCGGCCAAGGTGCATGTAGCAAGGCCGTAAGCTCCAAGAACCTTGGCGGTAAGAGCAAGAGTGGCAAGAACAAGGCACCTGTTGGTGCCTCGAAGTCAGGCAGCTCAACCCGTGGTATGGATGATGGGAACATCTGGGCCTGTGATCAGTGCACATTTGCGAACCCTAGGTCTGCTAGGAGCTGCCAGGTTTGTGACCATCAGCAGCACCGTTAGATCTTGTCAAGCATTGAACATATGGATTCGATTGGATTGGAACCCCCTGCCCTGTGCATGCCTAGGGGCACATGGCGCATGAAGTTACTGGCCTCTAGGGCAGGAAAAAACGAGAGGGTGGAAATAGAAGACTCTGCTGCATTGGAAGCGCAGCAAAAGCTAAAGAGGTAGAATTTTTTGTGTCCTGGTTGTCTGTTAACCGACGATGCCCCAGCAGTCTCACGCAAATATCATGGCTCGTTTGTATATAACTTAGCACCCAGCCCTCTTGTCTTGTTTGAGAGGGGCATTGCCGGGTGTTTGCCGATGCATGGACTGACCTGTTGTAGTGTTGTACAACTGTTGTAAAAACTGTAATAATATATTGACCCGTATTGAGTACATTTATTTATGCTCGCCGGTCTTTCAGTTTTTTTTTTAAATTCTACCTAATGAGAAAATAGTTGAACGGAAAAGATTTCCCTGTGGCAGGAGCAGCAATATAGGTTATAGCAAGATAAAATGCACGCTTGTTTGCTCCAATGATTTTGTTTATGAATCCTTGGTGGATTGCAATGATAAGCGTTTGTGCGGTGTGGCGTTTGCTTTGCTCCTATGGCGGAGCTAAAGGATCTGTTTGAAGAACTGTAATTGTGAATTTACAGACCATGTGGTCTTCGTTTTACGTCAGCAGGTTGCTCGGCAGCGGAGATGCCCAGCGGACAGCATACGCCCTGGCCCCATGGATATGGTGGCACTAGGCAACACACATCGTGAGGTCTGACGAGACTACCCGGTCCTATCCATGTCTATCCAAGCAATCTCATCAGCAGCTTGTTGGTTCATATTCTATGATGCACAACCTTGGAACCCAGAATATATACAAAGCACGCGGCACCAAAACACAGATTGGAAATGGTATCTATTCTGCGTACTGTAAAGTAAATGCATGTTAACATTAATTACAGATAACCATGCATGGCACATGGAACAGTGTCTGTGCATAGGCGGCAGATACAGCATCTGATTATTCTACATAGAGTGGATAAACAGGAGGACTACATAGAACTATAGCACGGTCCTTCCAGCAAGACCATCAGACCTGATGAATGATCTAGTCTTATTCTTCAAGAATTATCCCGTCAACTATCTTCGCACCCCTTGATTTGGCCATGTAAAGTCCTATGTGGTGCATAAGATCCTGCATCATTATAAAAGGTTAGCTATAAGTCCATGTTTCTTTCTTTTAATGAGCAAGGGAACGCACAAGATATCAAAGCAAATTTGCTACCGTTGTGCCTATGCAGTGACTTTCAGGTCAAGAGAAAGCAGCTGAACTCTACGCGTAAATACTTCGCAGCCAACAAGACAATGCATTTTCCGTGTAAAACTAGTGCACTTTTTTTAGGTAGAACACAATTTTCCTCTTTGTTGATGTTCTATAGCTATAAACTCCGGATCATATGGCATGGGATTTTGGTATGATATATAAACTCTGGATGCTGAACTCCGTCAATGTCGTCTGTTTTACAAAACCTAATACTAGCTAAAATTACACGCTCCAGAATATGAAAGCTATCTATTCTCTTTCTGAAGTCTACACTCTCATTGACCATGCATAGTAGATTTTAGTGGCTGAGTACCTGTGGATGGGCCAAAGCTCCTTTGATACTCCTGGCTACTTCGACAGGGAGGTCAAATGTCGCACATCCCTCTGAATAGATCACAACATCTTCCAACGGGGGCACTCGGCCAATGTTTCTTGCAGCCAGAGTAGAACTCACAAAGTCCAAAACACAGTAGTCTGTGCATATTCCTACAACCAAAACCTGCATCAAGCAAATTCATGAGTCATATATAAATGGGGATCACACTTTTTTTCACCGAACACTAAAATAGGAAGGATCTCTTACGGTTTTGATCTGGAACTTTGCGACCCACTCGCTGAAAACATTGGACCCGTCCTTCTCAAATGAAGCAAGATAACCATCAATGCAGTCCTTGCGCCTCATTGTCACATTTGGATCATTCTCCAGCCACTCCAGAGCTGCATATGGCAGATTGAACTTTGTCAGAGTCGAGATATGGAACATATTCTGTTGCCATTCTCTCATATCATATCAGGTTGCCAAAACCATCGATTTAGCATCTCAATCCAACATGAAAGAATCGGTTCGTAGAAACTGAACTCTGCGAAAGGCTTAAGATAAGTAATACTACAAAATGTGTGGAGCTTGTGCTTAACCTGGAACAAAGTTTTCTTCACCGGAACCGATGATACAGTGCGGCGGAAAAGGCGGCTCGGGCTTATCGGGGTAGTGGGTATCGAGGAACGCAAAGACCGGCCAGTTCCTCTGGCAGAACACCTTGGCAAGCCTAGCAGACTCCTCCACCATCTTCTCGATCTGCTTATTTGGGGTGACAGGGGCCTGCAAACGCCATCTTTCTTATAAGTAAAACGAGTAATACTTCATGCAGATTGATATTAATTTCATGGGAGGAGGAAAAGGGAAAGTGGAGATTCAAGATGGGCCAGAAAGAGAAAAGGGAGAAGAAATAAAAATGAGACGGAGCGAGAAGTGCGTGACAAGAAGAGAACAACAAGAGCCAAGAAGCAAGGTAGGAGGAAGCTGCGAGATGATATCTGGCCCATTCACTCGCGTCCCCATCGTAGAGCAACCAGCAAAACTCCAACTCTTTCGGCATGGTGGCATGCATCCACCCCACCGGACCACCGAGCTCCCGCAAGAGCCGATCAACCTCGCGCGAAGGCTCTTCACTTTAATATGTACTCAAAAATAGAAGAGAGGAGGGGGAGCAAAGCTCACGAGGTTCCCGGCGCCGACGGTGCAGAAGCCGTTAACGAGGTCGACGAGGACGAGCCCGGTGACGGGCGTCAGGAGGAGGTCGGCGTCCGGCAGGAAGGGCGCCGCCGAGCGGAGCAGGTCAATCGCGGCGGCGCCGCCGTTGGCTTCGGACCCCATGGAGATGCGTGAAGGGAAGGGGCGGTTGGTGGTTTGGGTTTGACTGGTCCCGATCAAGTAGTCGTCAAGAGCCCCGTTTTGTCTAATCTTTCACGACTGGCACCATCCAGTTGGAACCCCGGTGAGAGGCGGGACCCGGATTGGCAAACTTGGTCAAACGAACATCCAAAAGATGAGAAGGAAATTCATTCGTCCACCTGGGTGAACCGATTTGATAAAAAAAATATAGCTACGCGCGGATATGGGCGAACAGACTTGGGAAAAAAAGTAATACGGCCTACATCGAGGAGTGGTTGAGAAGGCGCGGAGCTGATTCGCGGTGTGATTGACACGCAAGTTGGTTTAGAGCGTGTTCGGATCTCCTCCACTCCTTCAAATCATTGACTCCACTCCGTGCTCCTGGATTGCTGGCTCCGGCCCCCAACCCAAATCAAATCAGGAGTAGATATCATCTCCGGCAACTAACTCCACTCCCTACACAGTCAGCTTGGTGTGGTTCAGATAGTCGCTGCATGCGAGCAAGAAAATTGGATCGAGTGAACCGGTAAGTTTTGCGCAAGAAGCTCGGAGTGGCACGCGGAGCTCTGTTTCAGCGACTCTGCTGGATTGAACTACAGTATGTTCCGCTCGGCTCTTCATGCTCCGTGGAGTTGTAGCGTTCGGCACCGCTCCGCGAGTATTTAACCAAAAACTACCACAATTCATGAAAACGTGTCGAAAAACTATCACTTTACGATTTTGTGCCAAAAACTACCATTTTTGTCCTAATCTGTTGCTAAGAATTATCAAGTGTGAAAACTGCTCGCTTTGGCCCGTTTATGATAGTGTGGCCCACATGTCAGGACGGAAAAAGTCAGCACCGTTAACTTTGCCGTCACCGTAGAAAGAGATCGAGACGGCGGCGGCCTTCACCGGAGGCGGAGAAGATGAAGTACTACGGCGGTGTGGCCGCATCTGGAGGAGACGGCGCGACCTGTAGGCGGCGCTCCGGCGCGAGCAGGACGGCGGGGAGGTCCGGGGGAGGCGGATTCGGGGCGGCGTCTGCCGGATCTGGCGACGACGAGGCTGGACGGTGATGGGAGGCCTGCCGGCGGCAAGCCCCGGGACGGCGGCCGCTCGGGGCGAGGCCATGGCGACGGGCGGCGCGGGGCGGTTCGCTGGGTGGCGGGGCTGCGCCAGGGAGGCGAGGCTGCAGGATCCGGTCGCGGTGGGGTCGGCGACTGCCGGCGGTGCTCCGGTGACCACTGCGGCGGGCGAGGGGAGACGAATGGGGGCGCGGGCGCGGCGGGAGCTTGGGTCCGCGGGTGGCTACGAGGACGGGCGGTCACGGGCGTTAACGGCTGGCCATGAGCGCTTCGCCACGCTGGCACCTAAACAGTGGGGTCGGGCAGTCAGATTCGGGTTTAACCCAGGCAAAGCGAACAGTTTTCACACTTGGTAGTTTTTAGCAACAGATTAGAACAAAAGTGGTAGTTTTTGGCACAAAATCGTAAAGTGGTAGTTTTTCGACACGTTTCCATGAATTGTGGTAGTTTTTGGTTAAATACTCCTGCTCCGCCCGCTCGGGGAGCACAGCTGGGGAGCTGAGTGAATCCGAACACGCTCTTACTTTTGCCCAAATGCTAAAAAGTGCAGCTGCATTTTTTGGTTGATCCGAGCGCACGCTCATGGACCGAATGATGCAACAGACTGATTTCAGATTTGGTAAACTGTCCATCCACTTATTCTATATATGGAAAAAAATTTCAACTACAGTGCGCTGATTTTTCTTCACCTCGTCCGACAAACCATGTCAACCCAGCGATGACGTAACGTGCATTAATTCTGGCACAAGAAAATTCAAAAAACTATAACTTCCACACCGCGTGTCGGAATTATGATCCGTTTGGGTTCCTCGTGACGAGCTCTTCAAAACTAGATCCCATACGAATATATTTTGATGATTTAAAAACAAAACAACTTTGATGGTAGACGAGGCAACTTTAGTGCTAAACATGAGCAACTTCGATGCTAGAAGAATTGCACCATGTGTATAAGTGAATTCGCCTAGTAGCCTCCTACTTAGTTGTGTGCAATAGGTAATAGGTGGTTACATAGTTTCTTTGCCTACCATACTGTGAAAGTTGCTCACCGTAAAGTGGGAAGTTGTCTAACATGGTTGCTTAGTTGTCTGCCTCAGAAACCAAGTTGCCTACATCGCTACGAAGCTTCCTACGGGTGATCGGCAATTGCCTAAAATACTATGAAAGTTGTCCATCAGGGGACCTAAGTTGCCAGCGCTATTGAGCGCACGGTTGTTGGCCAGTTAGGTGTCACGGGTGTTAGATGAGAAATTACATAGGAGGTTACCAGAAGTTTCATAGCGGGACGGATTAGACAATTGCCTACAAACTTATGCAAATTCTTAATTTTTGGTCGAGTTTTCTATAATAATCATTGAAATCTTCAGGTATAATGATGGAAAACACACATGAGTTGGCTAGTGTCGCGACGAGCTTTTCAAAACTAAACCCCACATGGATATGTTTTTTTTAATATTTTTAAAAGCAACTTTGATGCTAGATGAGGCAACTTTAGTGCTAATCAGAAACAACTTCACTCCATTAAAAATAACTAATTAGCAACAATAAGCATCTAACTAATGATACAAAACAACTTCGAAACAGAGGTAGATAACATCACAACTTTCATTCTACAAGAGGCAACTTTAGTGCTAAAAGCAGGCAACTTCACTACATTCCGTGTCCTAATTAATTTTGTCTAATTTTCTTCTAACTTCCTCACCAGTACCTCTAAGTTGCCTATTGTTCATGCTAGCATGTCGTTGTTTCTAAATTGCCTATAATACTATGAAGTCATCTACCGGTGATGCTCTTGTGTCTACTATTGCTAGTTATGATAGGCAACATGATGATGAATCTTGGCCACTTCAGAGTGTTTGTAGGCAACTCAGAAAACAATGATAAATAACTTCATAGTATTGTAAGCAACTATTTTAAAAAGTTAGGCAACTGTGCAGCAATTGTACGTAACTAATTACCAATAGTAGGCAACTATACATCAATGATAGACAATTTATAGCATGTATAGGCAATTGAACATCAAGTGTAGGAACTCACCATCAACAATAGGCAATTGAGCAGTCATGATACGCAAGTTGGGATAATGTTAGCAAAATTCACAGATACATACAGTGCAGTGAAATTGCTTTGTATGTAGCACTAAAGTTGCCTTATGTTTTGTGTGATTTTTCTCATTTTTACGCAAACCAACCTAATAGTCAGTCCTACTAGGCCAAAAAGAAAAGTTGCGTCCCTATAGCACTATAATTGCCTCAATTGCACCCAAAGTTGCCCTTGAAAAAAAGTTTGACGAAACCTACTCATATATGATCTAGTTTTGAAAAACTCGTCATGAGAAACCTGGCGGTGAAAACGGAACTGAATTTCGATGCTTGAATCAAAAGTTATGGCTTTTACAATTGTTTGAACCCCTAAATAAATGCAAGTGGGACAGGATCTATGCTGATTTCATCGGGAGCCATGTGCGTACGGGGTGTGGCCAAACAATTTCCTTTTCTAGTGTAGACAGTTGGACACAAGGACATGTAATTACTATATACGGTTGTGCGCTCGAGACAACAAACGAGCGTGGCGGCCCTCTCTAGCCAAGTCCTTACTTTTGTGACCAACGTATCATGTCGATTTTTCGATTTCTTTTTTTTTTTTGCAAAACATATCATGTCGATTGGTTGCACGACGGATCACGCCATTGTTATCTATCACTGCTGAGCAAAACACATGAACGTGATTTCATACCCATTTGTGTTTGGTTATTTTTTTTAGAGAAAAAATGCCAGGGACGCTCGGCTTTATTGAATTAACAAAGGCAGAAACAACATAGGAGTCAAATACAGAGTCGACACATATAACATCGCACACAGATTAAGTTCATGTAATGAAATGGTAGGGATACATCAAAAGTGCAGGCTCGGGCAGCGACTTGATGCTGGTTGGTGGCATGGATGGCCCTAAGCTTGGACAGCACAACGTCAGCATACTCACAGGCCTTTCTCTTTCCTTGAGGTCTTCATTGTTATAAAAATAAAAGCCATTTCAAAATACATCTAGCAGGATGGGAGGGTAAAATTACCTCGATCGCAAGTACGCCATGCTAATCTTGGTGATTGGCCTCACGCGTTCTAAAGCAAGCCTAACAGATCTTGCATCGAATTAAGGCGCCAACCAACGCGAAAACATTGGCGCACACAGCTCTAGAGGAAGAAAGTTGGAGCACATTGAAAGAGCAAGTGAACTACGTTCTCAGGCGACATGCCGTTACCAAGGCCGTTGCGTCTATGAAGATTCATCGCAGTAGGGAGGCGATCTTTAGAAGCTTGAGATAGGCGTATCGCTCAAAGATCCTTTAAAAAATCCCAGCCTAGGACCATGGCATAGCTTGGAGTACATGGATATGACTGAGAAACTCCCCGAAGGTTCCAGGTCCTAAGATGTCGTGTCTTTTGAACTGGGGAGCTGGGTCTGATTAGTGATATTCTATAAAACTTTCCAGGAGTCAGATTCGAGGATAGAAAGGTTACAGATACATCTTTAACTAAGATAACTGGGTCGGGAGCAATTACAAATAGTTTAGGAAACTTGACGAACAAGGGAACATTTGAAATCCATCCACATGCACATCCAAAATTTGGTAACAGCCCCATCGCCTACCGTAAAGTTGGCCCACTACTGAAGATATCTTTGCAGGATTGGATCCCATTCTAGAATTGCGACCCTTTGGAAGAGGAAACAAAAAAGGAAGAGCTGGAGAAATATTTAGCTTTAAGAAGCCTAGCCCACAAGCTATCGTTGCACTGAGAAACTTTCCAAATCCATTTCAAAATTAAAGAAGGGCTCATATTTTTGGATTTGGTGATCCCAAGCGCCCCTTGGGTTTTATGTTTACATAGTTCTTCTCAATGAACCATGTGATATTTTACGCTTGGTGTCGCCCGCTCCCCAGAAGAATCTAGAACAAACTCTATTGAACTACCCGTGAACTCCATCGCCCAAGATGAACAAACCCATAGCAAAGGTTGGGATAGTAGAAAGGCACACATTCGTAAGCGTGAGCGTGGCGCTCGGGGACATGAGCCTTCCCCGCCATAGATCTAAACGCTCAACAACTTTGAGCACCATCAGATCCCAATCAGAAGCTTGCAGAGATTAATTGGAGTAGGAGAAACCTAGGTACGTGATGCGTCCATTTTGCATCATGTTTTTATGTTGATATTTATTGCATTATGGACTGTTATTTCACTTTATGATACAATTCTTATGCCCTTTCTCTCTTATTTTACAAGATTTACATGAAGAGGGAGAATGCCGGCAGCTGGAATTCTGGACCGAAAAGGAGCAAATCTGAGATACCTATTCTGCACAACTCCAAATGTCCTGAAACTTTACGGAGAATTATTTTGGAATATATAAAAAATATTGGGTGAAGAAAGAACATAAGGGGACCCACCAGGTGGCCACAAGCCTGGGGGCGCGCCTCCCGAGCTTGTGGGCCCCCTGGTGTGACGCCCCCGGCCCAATCGTGCACTAATCATACACGCAAATGTACACGATCAAGTCTAAGGACTCACGGGAAGATATCACAACACAACTCTAAAACATAAATAAAGTCATACAAGCTTTATATTACAAGCCAGGGTCCTCGAGGGCTCGAATACATAAGCTTGCGTACAAGCGTCAGCGGAAGCATCAGATATCTGAGTACAGATATAAAGAAAACACAAAAAAGCCCTTAGAAGGCGGGGCAAAAGAAAACACTACGATCGAAAGGCGTAGGCCTCCTTCTGCTCCTCGTTGGGTTCGACACTCTTACTTATCGAAAGGACTATGATTGATCCCCTATACTTTTGGGTCATCAAGACTCTTTTCTGGCGCCGTTGCCGGGGAGTGAAGCGCCTTTGGTGAGTGGAATTTGGTAAGGAAAAATTTATATTATGTGCCGAAATTCACAGTTGCTTGTCACTATGGAAAATCATCCTTTGAGGGGTTTGTTCGGGGTATCTTCACCTCGACCTGAAGAGTAAAGAGTTGCTCCTCAACCTACTACACCTACTGAATTTTTTTATTATGAAATTCCTTTGGGTATGATAGAGAAACTGCTAGCTAATCCTTATGCAGGAGATGGAACACTGCATCTTGATATGCATCTAATCTATGTTGATGATGTTTGTGGATTATTTAAGCTTGCAGGTTTACCCGTAGATGAAGTCAAGAAGAAGGTCTTCCCTTTATCTTTGAAGGGAAAGGCATTGACATGGTATAGGCTATGTGATGATATTGGAGCTTGGAATTACAATCGATTGAAATTGGAATTTCATCAGAAGTTTTATCCTATGCATCTTGTTCATCGTGATCAGAATTATATAGTATATAATTTTTGGCCTCGTGAAGGAGAAAGTATCGCTCAAGCTTGGGGGAGGCTTAAGTCAATGTTATATTCATGCCCCAATCATGAGCTCTCAAGAGAAATTATTATTCCGAATTTTTATGCTCGGCTTTCTCGTAATGATCAATCCATGCTCGATACTTCTTGTACTGGTTCTTTTATGAAGAAGACTATTGAATTCAGGTGGGATCTTTTGGAAAGAATTAAATGCAACTCTGAAGATTGGGAACTCGGCTAAGGTAAGGAGTCAGGTATAAAGCTTGAATTTGATTGTGTTAAAACTTTTATGGATACCGATGCTTTTTATAATTTTAGCACTAAATATGGACTTGACTTTGAGATAGTAGCTTCTTTCTGTGAATCATTTGCTACTCATGTTGATCTCCCTAAGGAGAAGTGGTTTAAATATCATCCTCCCATTGAAGTAAAAATAGTAGAACCCATTAAAGCTGAAGAAGAGACCATTACTTATAATGTTGATCCAGTTATTCCTACTTCTTATGTTGAGAAACCACCTTTTCTTGTTAGGATAAAAGAACATGCTAAAGCTTCAGCTGATGGAAATATGCCCTAGAGGCAATAATAAAGTTGTTATTATTATATTTCCTTATTCATGATAAAGGTTTATTATTCATGCTAGAATTGTATTGATCGGAAACTTAAATACATGTGTGGATACATAAACAAATACTGTGTCCCTAGTAAGCCTCTACTAGACTAGCTCGTTGATCAAAGATGCTTAAGCTTTCCTAACCATAGACATGTGTTGTCACTTGATAACCGGATCACATCATTAGGAGAATGATGTGATGGACAAGACCCATCCGTTAGCTTAGCATATGATCGTTCAGTTTATTGCTACTGCTTTCTTAATGTCAAATACATGTTCCTTCGACCATGAGATCATGCAACTCCCGGATACCGGAGGAATACCTTGTGTGCTATCAAACATCACAACATAACTGGGTGATCATAAAGATGCTCTACAGGTATCTCTGAAGGTGTCTGTTGAGTTGGCGTGAATCGAGATTGGGATTTGTCACTCCATGTATCGGAGAGGTATCTCTGGGCCCACTCGGTAATACAGCATCACAAGAAGCTTGCAAGCAAAATGACTAAGGAGTTAGTTACGAGATGATGTATTACGGAACGAGTAAAGAGACTTGCCGGTAACGAGATTGAACTAGGTATGAAGATACCGACGATCGAATCTCGGACAAGTAACATACCAACAGACAAAGGGAATTGCGTATGTTGTCATAAGGTTCGACCGATAAAGATCTTTGTAGAATATGTAGGAACCAATATGGGCATCTAGGTCCCACTACTGGTTATTTACCGGAGAGGTGTCTCGGTCATGTCTACATCATTCTCGAACCCGTAGGGTCCGCACGCTTAACGTTCGTTGACGATATAGTATTATATGAGTTATGTGAGTTGATGACCTAATGTTGTTCGAAGTCCCAAATGAGATCACGGACATGACGAGGAGCTCCGGAATGGTCCAAAGGTAAAGATTGATATATAGGACGATGCTATTTGGTCACCGGAAAGGTTTCGGAATGTATCAGGTAGCCATCGGATCACCGGAAGGGGTTCCGGGAAGCCCCGGGAGGTTATTGGGCCATGTGGGCCAAAAGAGGGGAGCACACCAGCCCACAAGGGGCTGGCACACCCCACCTCTAGGCTGCCGGCCCTAGGGAAGGAAAAGGGGGAGGGCTAGCCCCTCCTGCCTTCCCTCCACCTAAGAGGAAGGAAAGGGGGGCGCCACCCCCTCCTGCCTTCCTCCTGCGCACCAAAGAAGGAAGGGGGGGGGGGGGCTAGGGCAGGCGCCCAAGGTGGCCGCCGGCCCCTTGGGGGAACGCTAGGTTGCCTCCCCTCCTCCCCCACCTATATATATATATGTGTGTGGAGGGAGAGGGGCAACACACACAACGATCCCCAAGCCGTGTGCGGCGCCCCTCTCCCTCTAATTCACCCTCGGTCATATTTTCGTAGTGCTCGGCGAAGCCCTGCAGAGATAGTTGCATCACCACGCCGTCGTACTGCCGAAACTCATCTACTACTTCGCCCGTCTTGCTGGATCAAGAAGGCGAGGACGTCATCGAGCTGAACATGTGCTGAACGTGGAGGTGCCGTACGTTCGGTACTTGATCGGGCGTATCGTGAAGGTGTACGACTACATCAACCGCGTTGATAAACGCTTCCGCTAAACGGTCTACGAGGGTACGTAGACACACTCTCCCCTCTCGTAGCTATGCATCTCCATGGATAGATCTTGTGTGTGCGTAGAATTTTTTTGTTTTCCATGCAATGTTCCCCAACAGTGGTATCAGAGCCAGGTCTAAGCGTAGATGATATGCACGAGTAAAACACAAAGAAGTTGTGGGTGGCGATAGTCATACTGCTTACCACCAACGTCTTATTTTGATTCGGCGGCATTGTGGGATGAAGCGGCCCGGACCAACCTTACATGTCCACGTACATGAGACCGGTTCCACCGACTGACATGCAACTTGTTTTGCATAAAGGTGGCTGGCGGGTGTCTGTTTCTCCTACTTTAGTTGAATCAAATTTGACTACGGCCGGTCCTTGAAGAAGGTTAAAACAGCAAACTTGATAATCACCGTTGTGGTTTTGCATAGGTAAGAACGGTTCTTGCTAGTTGCCCATAGCAGCCACGTAAAACTTGCAACAACAAAGTAGAGGACGTCTAACTTGTTTTTGCAGGGTATGTTATGATGTGATATGGTCAACACGTGATGTGATATACGTTGTTGTATGAGATGATCATGCTTTGTAATATCGACAACCGGCAGGAGCCTTAGGGTTGTCTCTTAATTATTGTATGAAATACAAGCGCCATGTAATTACTTTACTTTATCCCTATGCGTTAGCAATAGTTGTAGAAGCAATAGTTGGCGAGACGACCCAGATGTAACGATAGAGATCAAGGTGTCGAGTCGGTGACGATGGAGATCATGATGATGCTTTGGAGATGGAGATCAAAAGCACAAGATGATGATGGCCATATGCTACTTCTTGAGCTTGCGTTGGTTTTTCCCTTGAAGAGGAAAGGGTGATGCAGCAAAGTAGAGATAAGTATTTCCCTCAGTTAAGAACCAAGGTATCAATCCAGTAGGAGAAGAACGCACAAATCACCAACACCTGCGCAAACAAACAAACACTTGCACCCAACGCGATAAAGGGGTTGTCAATCCCTTCACGGTCAATTGCAAAAGTGAGATCTGATAGAGATAGATAAACAAAAGATAAAATGTTTTTGGGTTTTTTGGTATATAGATCTGAAAATAAAAGATTGCAAAATAGTAGATCGGAAAGTAATATGATGGAAAATAGACCCGGGGGCCATAGGTTTCACTAGAGGCTTCTCTCATGAAGGCAAATAATACGGTGGGTGAACAAATTACTGTCGAGCAATTGATAAAAAAGCGCAGAGTTATGACGATATCCAAGGCAATGATTATGCATATAGGCATCACGTCCGTGTCAAGTAGACCGACTCCTGCCTGCATCTACCACTATTACTCCACACATCGACTGACTCTTGCCTGCATCTAGAGTATTAAGTTCATGAAGAACAGAGTAACGCTTTAAGTAAGATGACATGATGTAGAGGAATTAACTCAAGCAATATGATGAAAATCCCTTCTTTTTATCCTCGATGGCAACAATACAATACGTGCCTTGCTGCCCCTACTGTCACTGGGTGAGGACATCGCAAGATTGAACCCAAAGCTAAGCACCTCTCCCATTGCAAGAAAAACTAATCTAGTTGGCCAAACCAAACTGATAATTCGAAGAGAAATACAAATATAGTAAATCATGCATAAAAGAATTCAGAGAAGATTCAAATAATATTCATAGATAAGCAGATCATAAATCCACAATTCATCGGATCTCGATAAACACACCGCAAAAGAAGATTACATCGGATAGATCTCCAAGAACAACAAGGAGAACGTTTTATTGAGAATCGAAGAGAGAGAAGAAGCCATCTAGCTACTAGCTATGGACCCGTAGGTCTGAGGTAAACTACTCACGCTTCATCGGAAGGGCAATAGAGTTGATGTAGATGTCCTCCATGATCGAATCCCCCTCTGGCAGGATGCCGGAAAAGGCCCCAAGATGGCATCTCACGGGAAACAGAAGGTTGCGGCGGTGGAAAAGTGTTTTCGTGGATGCCTCTGGTGGTTCTGGAATATATGTGAATATATAGGAGGAAGGGCTAGGTCAGAGGAGTCCCGAGGGGCCCACAAGTGTGGCGCCCCCGACTCAATCGTACACTAATCATACACGCAAACGTGTACGATCAAGCACAGGGACTCACGGGAAGATATCACAACACAACTCTAACACAATTTAAACGGAGGTCCACAATATTACAGACCAGGGATCCGAAGATCCGAATACATAAGTCAGTCATACAAATATAATCTGAGTACAGACATAGTTAGACAAGTTTTGCCTTAAGAAGGCTAGCACAAACAGCGACACTAGATCGAAAGGCGTTGGCCTCCTGCCTGGGAGCCTCCGATCCTACTCCTGGTCATCTGGCTTGATCCAGTCGTAAGTACCCTCTGGACCCTCCTGGTAGTAGGCTCCGGTGGTGGCATCTGGCTCCTGGACTCCATCGTCTGATGTATCATCAAGGTGGGGTATATGGGGAAAAGAGAAAGTAAAGCAACCGTGAGTACTCATCCGAAGTACTCAGCAAGCAAGGATCTATACTACATATGCAACATTATCAATGGAGAAAGGCTGTATATGTGGACTGGGCTGCAGAAATGCCAGAATAGAGAGAAGGCCTAGTCCTATCGAAGACTAGCATCTTCAAACATCTTCACAAGCCATCATCTTGCAGCAGTAGAAGAGAGTAGAATAGCATTTTATTTAACAAACATGTTGAAGTACAGCTTAAAGATCCTTCCTCGACTCCCAAGCGAGAAAGCGATCCCGAAGCTTCAATTAAGTAACAAGTATCCAGTTTAAGTAGTAGATCGGGATACACAAACTGAGCGTCCTTTACCGTAGGACCGGCTATCGATATAAAATTCATCCCTGCAGGGGTGCACTACTGTTACCCAACACGCTCGATCAACTCTGGCCGGACACACTTGCTGGGTAATGCCCGTCCTCAGAAGATCAACACAAAGCAGCGCCCTACCTAGGCTCGGCAGAGAGGTCAGCACGCCGGACTAACCTATGCACCCAGAGGTCTCGGGCCATCGCCCTGGGCACCCTGCGTGTTGCGAGACTGGCCGGGGTGCAGGCACGACACTGAACTCGTCAGTGAAGTATCCAGCCCAATCCCGACAATCAGCCCGCACGGTGAATCGTGAGGTCAGACGAGCTTTCGGAGAAACGTACTTCGCAGAGGGTCCCATAACCATTATCCCGCGTGGTGGTAGTGCGTATAGGGCACGTCGACCCACTCAGATCACACACCCAAATCCAATAGGCTCAATTAGTATCAAGCGGAGACAATCAGAGTCTCTGATGCTCCGCCACAATGTCACACTCGAGTGCCCTTCCGGCACACCCGAAAATCATAGATCCCCAGCGGGTACCCACCAGGGTGGACCCGCCTGTAACAGAGGTCAAGTAATCGTGTGGTCATAACATCAAGGGGGAAACCCTAGGAATCACCCTCGGTGGATTCCACTCGACGAAATCATCAGGGCGAACGTATGAGGTATCACCCTCGAGGTTCACACTAAGGGTTGCACGACAGAGTCATATCGGAAGTGGAGAAGGAGGAATCACCCTCGATGACCACGACCGAATAGCTACACTGCAGAGTATTCATCGGGAGTGCGTTACGAGGTATCACCCTTGGCACTCGATAGTTACTACGCAGAGTCGTACAACTAAGGGGGTGTGAAGTGAGGTGTCGGTCTCTGGTCGACGATCACGTTGATCGAGTCGTCGATGATCAAGCAGGGGCAACAAGGATAAGGTGGTGGGGTCACTGATGGTTCACTACCAACCTATACTAAACAGTTTATCATAGGCAGGTAAGGTAGCAATGAATAGGTTACAACTACAGGCTATGCATCAGAATAGGAGCATACATTAACAGTAGCAAAATCTAATGCAAGCAGGAGAATAGAATGGGCGATATCTGGAATGCTCAAGGGGGGGGGGGGCTTGCATGGTTGCTCTGGCAAGAGGGGAAGGTCGTCAACGGGCTGCTCGTCGGTAGAGTAGTCGTATCCAGGTGCAGCGCCGTCGGTCTTAGCGTCTATCGAGAGAGAGAAGGAGGGGGAGAGAAACAATAAATTCACGACAATAATGCAAACAATATGTATGACATGCCTAAATGATATGCCGGGGTGTTCTACTGCCTAACTAAATGATTTAGTTAATTTAGGAATTTATTTGGATTTATTTAATTAAAGTTGGACACTATTCATTTACTGAAAACGGTCTAAAAGTTCAATGTTCTTGTAGCTGCGGGCGTCTGACGGGAATACGGAGGACGTATTCGGGTTCGTATCGAAATTCTGAGCAAGTTTCATATATAAATTATTTTCATCGGAGTTACGGTTTATTTAATATGATTTTCTAAATTTTTTATTAATTTCTGGAATTTAATTAATTATTTAATTCAACATTATCCGAAACAGTGCTGATGATGACATCAGCATGACATCATGCTGATGTCAGCGGTTAATTAAGTTAATTACTAATTACTGTTTAATTAACACTAATTAGTTAATTAGATTAACCTAATCAGGATTAATTAACTAATTAATTAATTTTTTTTTAATTTTCTATTTTTTTTTACTAAAACGTTTTCGGGCGGGGCCCCACATGTCATTGGCCAGGGGGGCACTGGCCCAGTGGTCAGTGGCCCTGGCCACAGCGTGCACGGGCGCGCAGGCGAGAGAAGGAGACCAACCCGCAGCGGAGAGGTAGGGAGAGCTGAGGAGAGAAACGGCAAGGGGAAAGGAAACGGACTGGGGAAAGGAGAAGGGGCGGGCCGGAGGAAGGGTGGGACGCAGGGAAAGAGGGCAAGGGGAGAGAAGAGGATGGAACCCACCCGAGAGAGGATGGTTCGTAGGAAGGACTTGAGGAAGAGAAAAGATCCTCCCAGAAGAGGAGGACAAAGAGCGTGAGGAAGCGGAGAGAAAGGGAGGAATCAGGAAGAAGGACTGAGCGGAGCAGGAGATACGGCAAGTGAGAGAGCGAGGGAGTAGGAGAAGGAGAAGGGGAAGGAAGATAGAGAGGAAGACCCTCTTATTCTCCCATACCAACATCAACCTCCCCTGACCCCCTCAACACATCTAGTCACCCTTCCATACCCATATCCCTTTTTTAACCTTTACTGGCAACAACAGCAGGGGCGAGCGGGGAGGAGGCAGAGGAGCAGAGATAAGCGCGCAGAAGGGCGCACGGGCGGTGATGAGACCAGCGGAGGGAGAGGGCGCGGAGGCCGACGCGGTTCGGGCGCAGCAGACGAGGGCGCGTGAGCGCGTTGGGGTAGGAAGCAGAGGGGCGGCTGGTCGTGGTGAGCGCGCGCGGGCGATGCAGCAGTGCGGCGGGGGCAAAGGGAAGAGGAGGCCGAGGGCCTCACCGGGGTTCGTGGGGGACGGGGGGGGCAACGGGGCTTGGGGAGGAGGACGATGACGATGGCGCAGGGGAGGCAGGCCGGCGAGGAGGAGGGAGGAAGCCGGCGAGGTGGGTGGGCGGGCCAGCGGCGTCGGGGCGGTCGTCGCCGGCTCGATCCCGATCCGGAACTGGACGGGGGGAGGGGGCGAAGGGGGGGGGGGGGGGAGTGGGGTGTCGGTTAGGTTTGGGTTTGGCTGCACAGGGGATAAGGGGGTGGGGTGGGCCGGACTAGCCAGCTGGGCTGGGGCCCAGTTGGGCCAGGGGGGGGTGGGTTTTGCTTTTTCTTCTGTTTTTCTTTTATCTTTTTCTTTATTCATTTTCTCTTTTCTCAGTTTAGTAAATATTCAGGCCACATATTGAATTTTGTAAAACATAACAATTGCTCCAACAAATACTAGGTATTACCTAACACTACCAAAAATTAGTTTGGAGGCAATTGGAGCTCCCACAAATTTTATAATATTTAATATGCATTAATCCTCACTGTTTTAATTATGTTAGAGCCACCTAAATATTTTATTATTTGTTAGTTTCAATTTTAGACTAGCCTCTGCAATATTTATTATTTACTGAACATTTTAGTTTTTTTTTATGTTGGACAACTTTTATATTTCACTTTCATTTAAATTTGAATTTGAGTTAGAAGTTGAAATGCAATATGATGCTAATGATGATTATGCACTGTTTATCATGCTAACATGTCATTATCAAAAGTGATTACTGTCGCTAATCACCGGGGGTGTTACAATTCTCCTCATCTATTAAGAATTCTCGTCCCGAGAATTAAGAGGAAGACTGAAGAAAGAGGGGTATTCTTTGCGAAGATGATCCTCGCGTTCCCAAGTGGCCTCATCTTCAGAATGATTTGACCACTGAACCTTGAGGAATTTGATTGACTTTTGACGAGTCCGACGTTCAGTTTCATCAAGAACACGGATGGGATATTCTGGATAAGACAGATCTTCCCGTAATTCAAGCACTTTGTGATCCACAGCTCGAATAGGATCCTTGAAGCAGCGACGGAGTTGGGATACATGAAAGACATCATGTACTTGAGAAAGATTTGGCGACAACTGCAATTGATATGCCACTTCTCCTTGACGGGCAAGAATACGGAACGGGCCAATGTAGCGAGGAGCTAACTTGCCTTTGATTCCGAACCTATGAGTGCCTTTCAACGGAGTGACGCGGAGGTAAGCTTGCTCGCCAGGTTGATAGACTATTTCCTGGTGCTTTCGGTCATAGTTGCTCTTCTGATGAGACTGAGCAGTTTTCAAATGTTCACGGACAATGCGGACTTGATCTTCTGCTTGCTGAATAATGTCCAGTCCGACGAGTGAGCGTTCCCCAGTTTCTGACCAATTCAGAGGGGTTCGACACTTACGACCGTATAGAACTTCAAACGGTGCCATCTTCAGACTAGCCTGATAGCTATTGTTGTAAGAGAATTCGGCATACGGGAGAGATTCCTCCCATTTCTTACCGAAGGAGATGACGCAAGCTCGAAGCATATCTTCGAGCACTTGATTAACTCGTTCAACTTGACCCTGTGACTGAGGGTGAAAAGCGGTACTGAACGACAGATGTGTTCCCATAGCTTCTTGGAAACTATTCCAGAATCTGGAGGTGAAGAGGCTGCCACGATCAGAACTGATCTCCAACGGAACACCGTGGAGTGACACAATTCGGGAAACATACAAGTCTGCTAACTGGCTAGCAGTGATTGTCTCTTTAACTGGCAGAAAGTGGGCAACCTTGGAGAATCGGTCAATGACGACAAATATAGCATCATTACCCTTCTGGGATTTGGGAAAACCAGTAATGAAATCCATTTGGACCTTGTCCCATTTCCATTCAGGAATTGCAAGGGGTTGCAGAGTTCCTGCGGGCCTTTGATGTTGAGCTTTAACGCGGCGGCAAACGTCACACTCAGAAACATAACGAGCAATGTCTCGCTTCATATTAGGCCACCAGTATCTCTGACAAATGTCACAGTACATCTTTGTGCTACCAGGATGAATTGACAGAGGAGTGTCATGAGCTTCCATCATAACGTGTTCTCTCTCATCTTTGAACTTAGGTACGAAGAGACGGTGTTGGAAAAATAGGATCCCATCATTATCAAGATGGAACTCCGACGGTTTTCCTTTTTCAAGGTACCGCTTGATCCTTTCAACTTCAGAGTCATACCGTTGCATAGTTTTGATGCTGTGTTCTAAATCTGGTTCGACAACGAGGGTATTGAGATAACCCTGTGGAACAATATGGAGGTTCAATTTACGAAACTCTTCATAAAGAAGAGGTTGTGATTCCTGAACCATATGGTTGCTGCAATAAGCCTTGCGGCTCAACGCATCGGCCATTACATTTGCCTTGCCAGGGGTGTATGAGATATTCATATCATAATCGGCTATTATCTCGAGCCATCTTTGTTGACGAAGGTTCAGATCCGGTTGAGTATATAAATACTTCAAACTTTGATGATCCGTATATATCTCACAACGGTTACCGAGAAGGTAATGTCGCCATAGCTTCAGGGCATAAATAACCGCAGAAAGTTCGAGATCGTGCACTGGGTAATTTTCTTCGTGAGGACGCAATTGTCGGGAGGCATAAGCAATCACCTTGCGTTCTTGCATTAGGACACAGCCTAATCCTTGACGGGAGGCATCGCAGTATATCACGAAATCCTTTTGGGAATCCGGGGGTGCTAATACTGGGGCAGATGTCAATTTATCTTTTAGTGTCTGAAAGCTTTCTTGACATTTTTCTGTCCACTCAAATTTAACACCTTTGTGAAGCAGATTTGTCAATGGTTTTGCAATCTTGGAAAAGTTCTCAACGAATCGACGGCAATAACTAGCAAGTCCGAGAAAACTTCTGACTTGCTTAACATTCTTCGGGGGAGTCCAGTCAAGAATAGCCTGAACTCGTTCGGGGTTAACATCAATTCCATCCTTGGAAATCACATGACCAAGATAGGTCACTTCAGATAACCAAAATTCACATTTGGAATACTTGGCATACAACTGGTGTTCTCGGAGCCTTTCTAGTACCAAACGGAGGTGTTCAGCATGTTCTTCTTTATTCTTAGAATAGATAAGGATATCATCCAAATAAACCACGACGAATTTGTCGAGGTAATCCATGAATATATAATTCATCAGACGGGAGAAAGTTGCTGGAGCATTCGTTAGGCCAAATGACATGACGGTGTATTCATAGGAGCCATATCGAGTGGCGAATGCAGTCTTGGGAATATCCTCTTCACGGACACGGATCTGGTGATAACCCAACCTCAGGTCGAGTTTAGAGAACACCGACGATCCAGCGAGTTGATCATAAAGATCATTGATCCGGGGCAGTGGGTATTTATTCTGGATTGTGGCTTGGTTAATGGGCCGATAATCCTGAACCAAACGGTTAGTTCCATCCTTCTTCTTAACGAAGAGTGAAGGTGCTCCCCAAGCAGAGGAACTGGGGCGGATGAAACCACTCTTAAGTGACTTGTCGATTTCTTCCTTAAGCTCGAGTAGGTGATGCGGAGGCATCTTATAAGGTCGCTTGGCAATAGGGACGGTGCCAGGCTTCAAGTCAATGACAAACTCGACAGCTCTAGCCGGGGGTATTCCTGGAAGTTCTTCTGGAAAGACGTCTGGAAAATCTCGAACGACAGGAACGTTCTCGATCCCTTCCAGAGGTGAGGCGTTCAAAGCATTCAGAGCATATATCTGAGCTTCGGCGTCCCGAGTAATGCAGGCGGTATAGTTCACTATCTCATCGGTGGGGTGAAGAAGTTGGACGACTTTAGTGGCACAATTGATCGAAGCAATGTGAGCTTTCAACCAATCCATTCCAAGTATGAGGTCTATGGTGGAAGACTTCAGGACGATGGGCGAGGCAAGGAATTCCAATCCTTTAATTTCGACGGTAACGTCAAGTGCTATTACGTCAGCATGACAGTGACCTCCGGGAGTTTTAATGACTAACGGAGTATGCATTTTCTCATATCGAATGCCATGCATAAATGCAAATTTTCCAGAGATGAATGAATGTGATGCTCCTGAATCAAATAAAACAGAAGCAGGTACTGAGTTAACAAGAAGGGTACCCATCACAGTAGCAGGTTGATCCTGGACTTCTTCAATGTCAATGTTGTAAGCGTGTCCACGACCATGTGCAGCAGACCCAGTATTATAGTTGCGGGTCTGGTTGTTGCCACGACCATTGCCACGGCCAGCACGAGGAAAGGCTAACTGATTCTGATTCTGGCGGCAGTCTTTAGCCTAGTGTCCTGGTTTGCGGCACTTGAAGCATAGACCATCTTCAGGATGAAGAGGAGCATTGTTTTGAATAGCTTGAGTTTTTGGCTGCCTCGGCGGTGGAGGAGGCAGATGTGGTGCAGCATAGTTGTTCTTTGGCGCAGAGGTATTGGAACGGAATGCATTGTTGGGGATCCAAACTTGACGCTTCGATGCTGAGCCCGAAGATGAGCCAGCATCACGATAGCGCTTCTGCGAGTCCTTGTATTCCATCTGAGCGGTCTCAAAAAGAATAGCCTTGTTCGTCAGAGTTGAAAAGTCGTTGAAGTCTTGAGCAGCTAGTGCAAGCTTGAGGTCGGGGTGTAGTCCATTACGGAACTTCTCTTGTCTGCGTGCATCTGTGGCAATATCTTCTTCAGCATAGTGGGAGAGGTCTAGAAATTCCCGCTGATAAGCTTCGACGGTCTTGTTGCCCTGAGTGAGGTTACGGAACTGGGTCTTCATGCGTTCCATAATTGCTTGAGGGATATAACGTGTACGGAAAGCAGTCTGGAACTCATACCAGGTGATGACTGTTCCAACAGGCAGAGTACGCTTGTGTGTGTCCCACCATTGAGCAGCGGGGCCCTTTAAGAAAAAGGCCGCGAAGTTGACATAGTTGGCAGGGGCGACATTAGCTGACTCCATCTCGTGAGTGATGTCGCGGAGCCAGTCATCTGCATCCAGGGGCTTGTCTGAGTTGCGGAACTGAGTTGGGTTGAGTCGCATAAACTCTGTCAAAGTTATTGAAGCTGGGTTCTGGTTCTGGTTGTTCTGATGCGGAAACTGAGCCATGATTCCAACCATGAACTAGCGGTTAAGCTCAAACTGTTGCATCATAGCCGCCATATAGTCTGGCGGTGGTGGACGTTCAGGGGCACGACCACGACCACGACCACCTGGTCTAACCATCCTGCTAAGTATCAACAGGGGGTAGTTTAGTAAAAGCAATTGCGAGCGTTTAGTGACAAACATGATGTAACACGACAATTCTTTAAGCAGTGTATCAGATACATAATAGTAGTCGATTAAGACATACAGATCCATACACAGAGTCGGGTACATACGGATAGCATAACGACGCAAATTCAAAAGCTAGACATACTAGGCGGCGCGCAGGCACGCGGTAAGGAAGTACACAACGAGACATAGCAAAGGCTACATCAACGTCGGAGAAAACCACCGAAACGGGGTAACTGCAAGTGCGGATGACGAATGTTCGTCGCGGCAGGATCCTGTGCTCCATATGCACTCTGATGCAGAACCCGGTCTCGAACTGTAAGAAGAGGTCCACGTGCAGGCGTGTGACCTCCCACAGCAGGCCAATCAATACCTGGCGGCATCTCGGTCCTGCGTGGGTAAAGAATATACTCCGGATGTATCCCTGCACGAACAGCTGGTAGCAACTGTGTCATAGCCTCGTAGTAGCGTGCTCGAGTGGCGAACAACTCGACGGCAAGAGCCCGAACAGTGCGATCCAGAGCCTGAGTGCACTGAATCAGAACCTGCGGGTCGTAGCGTCGAGACTCGTACGGGGCATAGATAGCTGTGTAGTATCCAGTAGCATCTCCAACAGGTGCATACGAAATGTACCGAAACACAGTATCATCCAAGTTAGCATTGTGCTCTCCTCGGAGACGTACGACAGCAGAGTAGGCGGCATCATGGACTGCCATCTCAATCGTCACGCCTAATCCGTGAAAAAGGTGTAGCTCGGTGTCTGAGTTGTTCTGCTGATCATAAATCCGAACTTCAGCATAGTACTGTTCCTGGTTGAACTCGCGGTAAACCTCATAAACCAAGTACTCAGGATACCAACAGTAGCCAAGTCTGGTCATGAGAGCGATCAGGACAGCTGGAAACCCAGGGGCATTACGAGCCCAAGTGCGAAGCACAAGCTGTGTCGTAGGACGCGGCGCAAACAAACGGTCCATCTGAAACAGAGGAAATTCAGATTTGTCAAATGACAATGAGAAGTTTAACACAACTCGGAGAGAAAGGTTAAACAAAACAATGGAAAGGAAAATGATTATCAGACTAATCAGATCAATGACAGGGAAATCGCAAAGATATCCAGCTCTCCGGGTAGACGGGATTTACGAGATCCTAATTGTCGGCGTTAGTAAAATTTATTTAACCCGAGTAGAAGAGAGATCAGAGTCCGAGAGTATAGACGAGGAATAAAAGATCCTAATACCACCCAGTTGGCGACGTGGGCCCGTAAGCCACACAGCCAAGTTAGTAAATCAGTTTTTCGATGTCTAGACCCAACTTCGGCCAAGGAATTTGAAGGGGGCTTCCTACAGGCAGTCGGCTCTGATACCAACTTGTGGCGCCCCCGACTCAATCGTACACTAATCATACACGCAAACGTGTACGATCAAGCACAGGGACTCACGGGAAGATATCACAACACAACTCTAACACAATTTAAATGGAGGTCCACAATATTACAGACCAGGGATCCGAAGATCCGAATACATAAGTCAGTCATACAAATATAATCTGAGTACAGACATAGTTAGACAAGTTTTGCCTTAAGAAGGCTAGCACAAACAGCGACACTAGATCGAAAGGCGTTGGCCTCCTGCCTGGGAGCCTCCGATCCTACTCCTGGTAATCTGGCTCGATCCAGTAGTAAGTACCCTCTGGACCCTCCTGGTAGTAGGCTCCGGTGGTGGCATCTGGCTCCTGGACTCCATCGTCTGATGTATCATCAAGGTGGGGTATATGGGGAAAAGAGAAAGTAAAGCAACCGTGAGTACTCATCCGAAGTACTCAGCAAGCAAGGATCTATACTACATATGCAACATTATCAATGGAGAAAGGCTGTATATGTGGACTGGGCTGCAGAAATGCCAGAATAGAGAGAAGGCCTAGTCCTATCGAAGACTAGCATCTTCAAACATCTTCACAAGCCATCATCTTGCAGCAGTAGAAGAGAGTAGAATAGCATTTTATTTAGCAAACATGTTGAAGTACAGCTTAAAGATCCTTCCTCGACTCCCAAGCGAGAAAGCGATCCCGAAGCTTCAATTAAGTAACAAGTATCCAGTTTAAGTAGTAGATCGGGATACACAAACTGAGCGTCCTTTACCGTAGGGCCGGCTATCGATAGAAATTCATCCCTGCAGGGGTGCACTACTGTACCCAACACGCTCGATCAACTCTGGCCGGACACACTTGCTGGGTAATGCCCGTCCTCGGAAGATCAACACAAAGCAGCGCCCTACTAGGCTCGGCAGAGAGGTCAGCACGCCGGACTAACCTATGCACCCAGAGGTCTCGGGCCATCGCCGGGCACCCTGCGCGTTGCGAGACTGGCCGGGGTGCAGGCACGACACTGAACTCGTCAGTGAAGTATCCAGCCCAATCCCGACAATCGCCCGCACGGTGAATCGTGAGGTCAGACGAGCTTTCGGAGAAACGTACTTCGCAGAGGGTCCCATAACCATTATCCCGCGTGGTGGTAGTGCGTATAGGGCACGTCGACCCACTCAGATCACACACCCAAATCAATAGGCTCAATTAGTATCAAGCGGAGACAATCAGAGTCTCTGATGCTCCGCCACAATGTCACACTCGAGTGCCTTCCGGCACACCCGAAAATCATAGATCCCCAGGGTACCCACAGGGTGGACCGCCGTAACAGAGGTCAAGTAATCGTGTGGTCATAACATCAAGGGGGAAACCTAGGAATCACCTCGGTGGATTCCACTCGACGAAATCATCAGGGCGAACGTATGAGGTATCACCCTCGAGGTTCACACTGAGGGTTGCACGACAGAGTCATATCGGAAGTGGAGAAGGAGGAATCAACCTCGATGACCACGACGAATAGCTACATGCAAGTATTCATCGGGAGTGCGTTACGAGGTATCACCCCCGGCACTCGATAGTTACTACGCAGAGTCGTAAACTAAGGGGGTGTGAAGTGAGGTGTCGGTCTCTGGTGACGATCACGTTGATCGAGTCGTCGATGATCAAGCAGGGGCAAACAAGGATAAGGTGGTGGGGTCACTGATGGTTCACTACAACCTATACTAAACAGTTTATCATAGGCAGGTAAGGTAGCAATGAATAGGTTACAACTACAGGCTATGCATCAGAATAGGAGCATACATTAACAGTAGCAAAATCTAATGCAAGCAGGAGAATAGAATGGGCGATATCTGGAATGCTCAAGGGGGGGGGGGGCTTGCCTGGTTGCTATGGCAAGGGGGAAGGTACGTCACGGGCTGCTCGTCGGTAGAGTAGTCGTATCCAGGTGCAGCGCCGTCGGTCTTAGCGTCTATCGAGAGAGAGAAGGAGGGGGAGAGAAACAATAAATTCACGACAATAATGCAAACAATATGTATGACATGCCTAAATGATATGCCGGGGTGTTCTACTGCCTAACTAAATGATTTAGTTAATTTAGGAATTTATTTGGATTTATTTAATTAAAGTTGGACACTATTCATTTACTGAAAACGGTCTAAAAGTTCAATGTTCTTGTAGCTGCGGGCGTCTGACGGGAATACGGAGGACGTATTCGGGTTCGTATCGAAATTCTGAGCAAGTTTCATATATAAATTATTTTCATCGGAGTTACGGTTTATTTAATATGATTTTCTAATTTTTTTTATTAATTTCTGAAATTTAATTAATTATTTAATTCAACATTATCCGAAACAGTGCTGATGATGACATCAGCATGACATCATGCTGATGTCAGCGGTTAATTAAGTTAATTACTAATTACTGTTTAATTAACACTAATTAGTTAATTAGATTAACCTAATCAGGATTAATTAGCTAATTAATTTTTTTTTTAATTTTCTATTTTTTTTTACTAAAACGTTTTCGGGCGGGGCCCCACATGTCATTGGCCAGGGGGGCACTGGCCCAGTGGTCAGTGGCCCTGGCCACAGCGTGCACGGGCGCGCGGGCGAGCGGGCGCTGGGGCGCTGCGGGGCGCCCGAACTGGACGCGGCCAGTCGGGGCCACGGCGAAGGGGGGGGGCGCTGGCCGCGGCGTGGCGCAGCGGAGGAGCGCGCGGCGGGTGGACGGAGCGGACGTCAACGGCGGCAGAGGCGGCCGCGGGGAACGGCGCGCAGTGCGGGGCCGCACGGCGAGGGCGAGGCGAGGCCGTGAGCGAGCGCGGGCGAGGCGCTGGCGACGGGGCTCGGCCGATGCGCGGCGCGGCAACAGCAGCAGGGGCGAGCGGGAGGAGCGGCAGGCGGGCGCGCGCTCAAGCAGGCGCCGGGGCGGGATAGCAGCGGAGGGCGAGGCGAGGCCGACGCGGTCGGGCGCAGCCGAGCGCGGGCGCGTGTGTGCGCGGGTAGGGAGCAGAGGGCGGCTGGTCGTGGTGAGCGCGCGCGGGCGATGCAGCAGTGCGGCGGGGCGAAGGGAAGAGGAGGCCGAGGGCCTCACCGGGGTTCGTGGGGGACGGGGCAACGGGGCTTGGGGAGGAGGACGATGACGATGCGCGCAGGGGAGGCAGGCCGGCGAGGAGGAGGAGGCAAGCCGGCGAGGTGGCGCGGGCCAGCGGCGTCGAGGGCGGTCGTCGCCGGCTCGATCCCGATCCGGAACTGGATCGGGGGGAGGGGGCGAACGGGGGGGGGGGGGGGGAGTGGGGTGTCGGTTAGGGTTTGGGTTGGTGCCCGGGATAGGGGGTGGGGTGGGCCGGCCGAGCCAGCTGGGCTGGGGCCCAGTTGGGCCAGGGGGGGTGGGTTTTGCTTTTTCTTCTTTTTCTTTTTGTTCTGTTTTTCTTTTATCTTTTTCTTTATTCATTTTCTCTTTTCTCAGTTTAGTAAATATTCAGGCCACATATTGAATTTTGTAAAACATAACAATTGCTCCAACAAATACTAGGTATTACCTAACACTACCAAAAATTAGTTTGGAGGCAATTGGAGCTCCCACAAATTTTATAATATTTAATATGCATTAATCCTCACTATTTTAATTATGTTAGAGCCACCTAATTATTTTATTATTTGTTAGTTTCAATTTTAGACTAGCCTCTGCAATATTTGTTATTTACTGAACATTTTAGTTTTTTTTATGTTGGACAACTTTTATATTTCACTTTCATTTAAATTTGAATTTGAGTTAGAAGTTGAAATGCAATATGATGCTAATGATGATTATGCACTGTTTATCATGCTAACATGTCATTATCAAAAGTGATTACTGTCGCTAATCACCGGGGGTGTTACAACAAGGCAGGGGGCGCCCCTCCCCTAGGGCGTGCCCTCCACCATTGTCGCCGCCTCGCGGCTCTTCTGACTTGGACTCCAAGTCCCCTGGGTGTCTTCTGGTCCAAGAAAAATCATCGTGAATTTTTATTCCGTTTGGACTCCGTTTGGTATTCCTTTTCTGCGAGGCTCAAAAACAAGGAAAAAACAGAAACTGGCACTGGGCTCTAGGTTAATAGGTTAGTCCCAAAAATAGTATAAAATAGCATATTAATGCATATAAAACATCCAAAATAGATAATATAATAGAATGGAACAATCAAAAAATTTAGATATGTTGGAGATGTATCAAGCATCCCCAAGCTTAATTCCTGCTCGTCCTCGAGTAGGTAAATGATAAAAACAGAATTTTTGATGTGGAATGCTACCTAACATACTTATCCATGTAGTTTTCTTTATTGTGGCATGAATATTCAGATCCATAAGATTCAAAACAAAAGTTTAATATTGACATAAAAACGATAATACTTCAAGCATACTAATAAAGCAATCATGTCTTCTCAAAATAACGTGGCCAAAGAAAGCTATTCCTACAAAATCATATAGTCTGGCTATGCTCTATCTTCATCACACAAAGTATTCAAATCATGCACAACCCCGATGACAAGCCAAGCAATTGTTTCATACTTTTGATGTTCTCAAATTTTTTCAACTTTCATGCAATACATGAGCGTGATCCATGGACATAGCACTATAGGTGGAATAGAATATGGTGGTTGTGGAGAAGACAAAAAGAAGGAGATAGTCTCACATCAACTAGGCGTATCAACGGGCTATGGAGATGCCCATCAATAGATATCAATGTGAGGGAGTAGGTATTGCCATGCAACGGATGCACTAGAGCTATAAGTTTATGAAAGCTCAAAAAGAAACTAAGTGGGTGTGCATCCAACTTGCTTGCTCATGAAGACCTAGGGCAATTTGAGGAAGCCCATCATTGGAATATACAAGCCAAGTTCTATAATGAAAAATTCCCACTAGTATATGAAAGTGACAACATAGGAGACTCTCTATCATGAAGATCATGGTGCTACTTTGAAGCACAAGTGTGGAAAAAGGATAGTAACATTGCCCCTTCTCTCTTTTCTCTCATTTTTTTTATTTTGGTGGGCTTCTTGGCCTCTTTTATTTTTTTGTGGGCTTCTTTGGCCTCTTTTATTTTTTTGTAAAGTCCGGAGACTCATCCCAATGTGAGGGAATCATAGCTTCCATCATCCTTTCCTCACATGGGACAATGCTCTAATAATGAAGATCATCACACTTTTATTTACATACAACTCAAGAATTACAACTCGATACTTAGAACAAAATATGACTCTATATGAATGCCTCCGGCGGTGTACTGGGATGTGCAATGACTCAAGAGTGACATGTATAAAAAATTATGAACGGTGGCTTTGCCACAAATTCTATGTCAACTACATGATCATGCAAAGCAATATGACCATGATGGAACGTGTCATAATAAAACGGAACGGTGGAAAGTTGCATGGCAATATATCTCGGAATGGCTATGGAAATGCCATAATAGGTAGGTATGGTGGCTGTTTTGAGGAAGGTAAAAGGTAGGTGTATGGCACCGGCGAAAGTTGCGTGGTACTAGAGAGGCTAGCAAAGGTGGAAGGGTGAGAGTGCGTATAATATATGGACTCAACATTAGTCATAAAGAACTCACATACTTACGGCAAAAATCTATTAGTTATCAAAATGAAGTACTACGCGCATGCTCCTGGGGGATAGATTGGTAGGAAAAGACCATCGCTCGTCCCCGACCGCCACTCATAAGGAAGACAATCAATAAATAAATCATGCTCCGACTTCATCACATAACGGTTCACCATACGTGCATGCTACGGGAATCACAAACTTTAACACAAGTATTTATACAATCCACAATTACTCACTAGCATGACTCTAATATCACCATCTTTATATCTCAAAACAATCATAAGGAATCAAACTTCACATAGTATTCAATGCACTTTGTATGAAAGTTTTTATTATATCCCTCTTGGATGCCTATCATATTAGGACTAAATTTATAACCAAAGCAAATTACCACACTGTTTAGAAAGACTCTCAAAATAATATAAGTGAAGCATGAGAGTTCAACAATTTCTATACAATAAAATCACCGCCGTGCTCTAAAAAGATATAAGTGAAGCACTAGAGCAAAATTGCCTAGCTCAAAAGATATAAGTGAAGCACATAGAGTATTCTAATAAATCATGATTCATGCGTGTCCCTCTCAAAAGGTGTGTACACCAAGGATGATTGTGGAAAACTAAAAAAAAAATACTCATATCATACAAGACGCTCCAAGCAAAACACATATCATGTGGTGAATAAAAATATAGCCTCAAGTAAATTTACCGATAGACGAAGACGAAAGAGGGGATGCCTTCCGGGGCATCCCCAAGCTTAGGCTCTTGGTTGTCCTTGAATATTACCTTGGGGTGCCTCGGGCATCCCCAATCTTAGGCTCTTGCCAGTCCTTATTCCATAGTCCATCAAATATTTACCCAAAACTTGAAAACTTCACAACACAAAACTCAACAGAAAACTAGTAAGATCCGTTAGTAAAAGAAAATAAAATCACCACTTTTGGTACTGTTGTGAACTCATTATTTATTTATATTGGTGTAATATCTACTGTATTCCAACTTCTCCATGGTTCATACCCCCCGATACTACCCATAGATTCATCAAAATAAGCAAACAACACAAAGAAAACAAAATCTGTCAAAAACAGAATAGTCTGCGAAGGTATGAATTGTTATAATACTTATGTAACTCCAAAAATTCTGAAAAATTAGGAAAACTGAGGAAATTAATATATAAATCCTGTGTAAAAAATTCAGGGTTTTCAAAGCTCCAGTGAATTATTAAAATTCTGAGACTGGACGCAAAAGTTTCTGTTTTTCAGCAAGATCAAATCAACTATCACCGTAAGCCATCCCAAAGGTCTTACTTGGCACAAACCCTAATTAAAACACCAAAACACATCTAACCAGAGGCTAGATGAAAAATTTATTGAAAAACATAACCAAAAAAAGCAAGAACAAAAATAAAATTGGGTTGCCTCCCAACAAGCGCTATTGTTTAACGCCCTTAGCTAGGCATAAAAACACATAGATCTAGGTATTGTCATCTTCTCCCTTTTGGTAGTAAAGAGAGAATTTCTTGTCCAGAGCATTTATCTTTCTATTTTTGGAAGCACATGGCCATTAATAGTAGAAGAAAGATTAAGCACACTTCAAAAATTTGGATCTAAACTAGCCTTCATCTCTTTGATTATTTCATTTTGATAAAAGCACATAAGAGTAGTTGATTCAATATTTTCACCTTTGGAGTGCCCAAATATGGTTTCCATCTTTTCATAAGTATCAAAGGCATCTCCCCCAAGAAAACCGTTTTCAAATATAGAATCCAAAACTTGTTTAAGAGAAATAGGCAAACCACATAAAAGCTTCTCAAGTATATCTTAATATGGTATTGAGGCACATGGCTAGCTTGAATCCTCAATAGTCTATCCCAAGCATCCTTTAAAGATTCATCGAGCAAATAACAAAAAAATTCCGGGATTATCTCCATCAAAATTGTTTATATTTTCCTTAACAACCTCGGAAGGTCTTTCCGTAGCATCATTATTTATGAGCTTAGAAAGGACAGAGGGGCTATCCAAAGCATTAGAACTCGGGAGAAAACCCTTAGTCCTTTTAGAGTCGGCCATAGCGACAGAAAGACGGATTTAGGCAAACAAGAGAATGGAGAGAGAAAAGGCAAATCTTTTCGAAAATCATTTTAGAAGTGGGGGAGAGGAAAACGAGAGGCAAATGGCGAATAATGTAATGCAAGAGATGAGAGTTTATGATGGGTACTTGGTATGTCTTGACTTGGCGTAGATCTCCCCGGCAACGGCGCCAGAAATTCTTCCTGCTACTTCTTAAGCTTGCGTTGGTTTTTCCCTTGAAGAGGAAAGGGTGATGCAGCAAAGTAGAGATAAGTATTTCCCTCAGTTAAGAACCAAGGTATCAATCCAGTAGGAGAAGAACGCACAAATCACCAACACCTGCACAAGCAAACAAACACTTGCACCCAACGCGATAAAGGGGTTGTCAATCCCTTCACGGTCAATTGCAAAAGTGAGATCTAATAGAGATAGATAAAGAAAAGATAAAATATTTTTGGGTTTTTTGGTATATAGATCTGAAAATAAAAGATTGCAAAATAGTAGATCGGAAAGTAATATGATGGAAAATAGACCCGGGGGCCATAGGTTTCACTAGAGGCTTCTCTCATGAAGGCAAATAATACGGTGGGTGAACAAATTACTGTCGAGCAATTGATAAAAAAGCGCAGAGTTATGACGATATCCAAGGCAATGATTATGCATATAGGCATCACGTCCGTGTCAAGTAGACCGACTCCTGCCTGCATCTACCACTATTACTCCACACATCGACTGACTCTTGCCTGCATCTAGAGTATTAAGTTCATGAAGAACAGAGTAACGCTTTAAGTAAGATGACATGATGTAGAGGAATTAACTCAAGTAATATGATGAAAATCCCTTCTTTTTATCCTCGATGGCAACAATACAATACGTGCCTTGCTGCCCCTACTGTCACTGGGTGAGGACACCGCAAGATTGAACCCAAAGCTAAGCACCTCTCCCATTGCAAGAAAACCAATCTAGTTGGCCAAACCAAACCGAGAATTCGAAGAGAAATACAAAGATAGTAAATCATGCATAAAAGAATTTAGAGAAGATTCAAATAATATTCATAGATAAGCTGATCATAAATCCACAATTCATCGGATCTCGACAAACACACCGCAAAATAAGATTACATCAGATAGATCTCCAAGAACATCAAGGAGAACGTTGTATTGAGAATAAAAGAGAGAGAAGAAGCCATCTAGCTACTAGCTATGGACCCGTAGGTCTGAGGTAAACTACTCACGCTTCATCGGAAGGGCAATAGAGTTGATGCAGATGTCCTCCGTGATCGAATCCCCTTCCGGCAGGATGCCGAAAAAGGCCCCAAGATGGGATCTCACGGGAACAGAAGGTTGCGGCGGTTGAAAAGTGTTTTCGTGGATGCCTCTGGTGGTTCTGGAATATATGTGAATATATAGGAGGAATGGCTAGGTCAGAGGAGTCCCGAGGGGCCCTAGGGCGCGCCCAAGTCCCCTGGGTGTCTTCTGGTCCAAGAAAAATCATCGTGAAGTTTTATTCCATTTGGACTCCGTTTGGTATTCCTTTTCTGCGAGGCTCAAAAACAAGGAAAAAACAGAAACTGGCACTGGGCTCTAGGTTAATAGGTTAGTCCAAAATAATAATATAAAATAGCATATTAATGCATATAAAACATCCAAAACAGATAATATAATAGCATGGAACAATAAAAAATTATAGATACGTAGGAGACGTATCACCATATCATGTCACATATTTTGATTGCATGTGATATTTATCCTTTATGCATCTTATTTTGCTTAGAACGACGGTAGCATTACAAGATGATCCCTTCACTAAATTTCAAGATAAAAGTGTTCTCCCTGAGTATGCACCGTTGCTAAAGTTCATCGTTTCGAAGAACCTTGTGATGATCGGGTGTGATAGACTCTACGTTCACATACAACGGGTGTAAGACAGTTTTGCACAATCAAAATACTTGGGTTAAACTTGACGAGCCTAGCATGTCCAAACATGGTCTCAGAACACTGGAGACCGAAAGGTCGAACGTGAGTCATATAGTAGATATGATCAACATAGAGATGTTCACCATTGATGACTACCCCATATCACGTGATGATCGGACATGGGTTAGTTGATTTGGATCATGTATCACTTAGATAACTTGAGGGATGTTAATTTAAGTGGGAGTTCATTAGTAATTTGATTAATTGAACTTAATTTATCATGAACTTAGTCTTAATAGTTTTTGCATATCTATGTTGTAGATCAATTGCCCGTGCTACCGTTCCCCTGAATTTTAATGCGTTCCTAGAGAAAGCTAAGTTGAAAGATGATGGTAGCAACTACACGGACTGGGTCCATAACTTGAGGATTATCCTCATTGCTGCACAGAAGAATTATGTCCTTGATGCACCGCTAGGTGACAGACCTGCTGCAGGAGCTACTGTAGATGTTATGAATGTTAGGCAGGCTCGATCTGATGACTACTCAATAGTTCAGTGTGTTGGGAATCGTTGCATGGAAAACAAAAATTTTCCTACGCCCACTCAAGATCTATCAAGGAGATGCATAGCAATGAGAGGGGAGAGTGTGTCTATGTACCCTCGTAGACCGTAAGCAGAAGCATTTGATAACGCGGTTGATGTAGTCGAACTTCTTCGTGCTCCAACCGATCAAGTACCGAACGTACGGCACCTCCGCGTTCTGCACACGTTCAGCTCGGTGACGTCCTCCGCCTTCTTGATCCAGCAAGATGGCGAGGTAGTAGATGAGTTCCGGAAGCACGACGGCATGGTGACGGTGATGGTGAAGTGATCTCCACAGGGCTTCGCCTAAGCACTACGAAAATATGACCGGGGGTGTAAACGATGGAGGGGGCGCCGCACACGGCTAGGCAATTGTCTGGGTTGTGCTAGGCGCCCCCTCCCACATATATATAGGTGGGAGGGAGGGAGGAGCAGCCAAAGGAGGTGCCCAAGTAGGAGGAATCCTACTTGGAGTCCCTCCCAAGCCGCGCCCCCTCTTTCCTTATTTGGAGCGCGGGGAAAGGCAGGGGAGGGTGGCGCCCCCCCTTCCTTTCTCCCATGAGAGGGAAAGGCAGGAGGGGCTAGCCCTCCCCCTTTTCCTTCCCTAGGGCTGACCAAACAAGGGAGGAGGCGCACCAGCCCCCTTGTGGGCTGGTCTGTCCCCTCCTTTGGCCCATAAGGCACATAACTTGCCGGGGGGTGCCCAGAACCCCTTCTGGTGACCCGATTCCTTCCCGGTACGTCCCGAAACACTTTCGGTGTCCAAATATCATCGTCCTATGTATCAATCTTTACCTCTCAACCATTTTGAGACTCCTCGTCATGTACGTGATCTCATCCGGGACTCCGAACAACATTCAGTCACCAAAACATATAACTCATATAACACTATATCGTCAACGAATGTTAAGCGTGCGGACCCTACGGGTTCGAGAACTATGTAGACATGACCGAGACACCTCTCCGGTCAATAACCAATAACGGAACCTGGATGCCCATATTGTCTCCTACATATTCTACGAAGATATTTATCGGTCAAACCGTTATGACAACATACGTAATTCCCTTTGTCCATCGGTATGTTACTTGCCCGAGATTCGATCATCGCTATCTCTATACTTAGTTCAATCTCGTTACCGGCAAGTCTCTTTACTCATTCCGTAATACATCACCTTGTAACTAACTCCTTAGTCATTTGCTTGCAAGCTTATGATGTGTATTACCGAGAGGGCCCAGAGATACCTCTCCGAAACTCGGAGTGACAAATCCTAATCTTGATCTATGCCAACTCAACAAACACCTTCGGAGATACCTATAGAGCATCTTTATGATGACCTAGTTACGTTGTGACATTTGATAACACACAAGGTATTCCTCCGGTATCCGGGAGTTGCATAATCTCATAGTCGAGGGAATATGTATTTGACATGAAGAAAGCAATAGCAATAAACTGAACGATCATTATGCTAAGCTAACGGATGGGTCTTGTCCATCACATCATTCTCCTAATGATGTGATCCCGTTATCAAATGACAACACATGTCTATGGTTAGGAAACCTTAACCATCTTTGATCAACGAGCTAGTCTAGTAGAGGCTTACTAGGGACACGGTATTTGTTTATGTATTCACACATGTATTTAAGTTTCCGATCAATACAATTCTAGCATGAATAATAAACCTTTATCATGAATAAGGAAATATAAAATAACAACTTTATTATTGCCTCTAGGGCATATTTGCTTCAGTCTCCCACTTGCACTAGAGTCAATAATCTAGTTCACATCGCCATGTGATTAACATCCAAAGAGTTTACTAGAGTCAATAATCTAGTTCACATCACCATGTGATTAACACCCATAGTGCACATCGCCATGTGACCAATACCCAAAGAGTTTACTAGAGTCAATAATCTAGTTCACATCGCCATGTGATTAACACCCAAAGAGAACTAAGGTGTGATCATGTTTTGCTTGTGAGAGAAGTTTAGTCAACGGGTCTGTCACATTCAGATCCGTATGTATTTTGCAAATTTCTATGTCTACAATGCTCTGCATGGAGGTACTCTAGCTAATTGCTCCCACTTTCAATACGTATCCAGATTGAGACTCAGAGTCATCCGGATCGGTGTCAAAGCTTGCATCGACGTAACCCTTACGAAAAACTCTTTATCACCTCCATAACCGAGAAACATTTCATTAGTCCTCTTTTAGGTACCTAAGGATAATTTTGACCGCTGTCCAGTGATCTACACCTGGATCACTATTGTACCCCCTTGCCAAACTCATGGCAAGGCACACAAAAAGGTCTAGTACACAGCATGTCATACTTTATAGAACCTATAACCCAGGTATAGGGAATGACTTTCATTCTCTCTATATCTTCTGCCGTGGTCGGGCTTTGAGTCTTACTCAATTTCACACCTTGTAACACAGGCAAGAACCCTTTCTTTGACTGGTCCATTTTGAACTTCTTCAAAAACTTTATCAAGGTATGTGCTTTGTGAAAGTCCTATTAAGCATCTCGATCTATCTCTATAGATCTTGATGCCCAATATATAAGCAGCTTCACCGAGGTCTTTCATTGAAAAATTCTTATTCAAGTACCCTTTTATGCTATCCAGAAATTCTATATCATTTCCAATCAACAATATGTCATCCACATATAATATCAGAAATGCTACAGAGCTCCCACTCACTTTCTTGTAAATACAGGCTTCACCGTAAGTCTGTATAAAACCATATGCTTCGATCACCTCATCAAAGCATATATTCTAACTCTGAGATGCTTGCACCAGTCCATAGATGGATCGCTGGAGCTTGCACACTTTGTTAGTACCTTTAGGATCGACAAAACCTTCTGGTTGCATCATATACAACTCTTCTTTAAGAAATCCATTAAGGAATGTAGTTTTGACGTCCATTTGCCAGATTTCATAATCATAAAATGCGGCAATTGCTAACATGATTCGGACGGACTTAAGCATCGCTACGGGTGAGAAAGTCTCATCGTAGTCAACTCCTTGAACTTGTCAAAAACCTTTCGCAACAAGTCGAGCTTTGTAGATAGTAACATTACCATCAGTGTTAGTCTTCTTCTTAAGGATCCATTTATTTTCTATGGCTTGCCGATCATCGGGCAAGTCCACCAAAGTCCACACTTTGTTCCCATACATGGATCCTATCTCAGATTTCATGGCCTCAAGCCATCTATCGGAATCTGGGCTCATCATAGCTTCTTCATAGTTCGTAGGTCCGCCTTGGTCTAGTAACATGACTTCCAGAATAGGATTACCGTACCACTCTGGTGCGGATCATGCTCTGGTCGACCTACGAGGTTCTGTAGTAACTTGATCTGAAGTTTAATGATCATTATCATTTGCTTCCTCTCTGGTTGGTGTAGGCATCACGGGAATGGTTTTCTGTGATATGCTACTCTCCAATTAGAGAGAAGGTACAATTACCTCATCAAGTTCTACATTCCTTCCACTCACTTCTTTCGAGAGAAACTCCTTCTCTAGAAAGGACCCAAACTTAGCAACAAAGATTTTGCCTTCGGATCTGTGGTAGAAGGTGTACCCAATAGTTTCTTTAGGGTATCCTATGAAGACGCACTTCTCCGATTTAGGTTCGAGCTTATCAGGCTGAAGCCTTTTGACATAAGCGTCTTATCCCCAAACTTTAATAAACGACAGCTTAGGTTTCTTGCCAAACGACAGTCATACGGTGTCGTCCCAACGGATTTAGATGGTGCCCTATTTAACGTGAATGCAGCTGTCTCTATGCATAACCCCAAAACGATAGTGGTTAATCGGTAAGAGACATCATAGAACCCACCATATCTAATAAAGTACGATTACGACGTTCGGACACACCATTATGCTGTGGTGTTCCAGGTGGTGTGAGTTGTGAAACAATTCCACATTGTTTTAAATGAAGGCCAAACTCGTAACTCAAATATTCGCCTCCGCGATCGGATCGTAGAAACTTTATTTTCTTGTTATGATGATTCTCCACTTCACTCTGAAATTCTTTGAACTTTTCAAATGTTTCAGACTTATGTTTCATCAAGTAGATATATCCATACCTACTCAAATCATCTGTGAAGGCCAGAAAATAATGATACCTGCCGCGTGCTTCAACACTCATCAGACCGCATACATCGGTATATATTATTTCCAATAAGTTATTAGCTTGCTCCATTGTTCCGAAGAACGGAGTTTTTAGTCATCTTGTCCATAAGGCATGGTTCGCAAGCATCAAATGATTCATAATCAAGTGATTCCAAAAGCCCATCTACATGGAGTTTCTTCATGCGCTTTAGACCAATATGACCTAAATGGCAGTGCCACAAATATATTGCACTATCATTATCAACTTTGCATCTTTTTGCATCATTATTATGAATATGTGCATCATTACGATCGACATTCAACAAACCATTTACATTGGGTGTATGACCATAGAAGGTTTTATTCATGTAAACAGAACAACAATTATTCTCTGACTTAAATGAATAACCGCATTCCAATAAACATGATCCAATCATATTCATGCTCAATGCAAACACCAAATAACATTTATTTAGGTTCAACACTAATCCCGAAGGTAGAGGGAGTGTGTGATGGTGATCTTATCAACCTTGGAATCACTTCCAACACACATTGTCACCTCGCCCTTAACTAGTCTCTGTTCATTCTACAACTCCTGTTTCGAGTTACTAATCTTATCAACTGAACCGGTATCAAATACCCAGGGGCTACTACGAACACTAGTAAGGTACACATCAATAATCTGTATATCAAATATACCTTTGTTCACTTTGCCATCCTTCTTATCCGCCAAATGTTTGGGGCAGTTCCGCTTCGAGTGACCATTTCCTTTGCAGTAGAAGCACTCAGTTTCAGGCTTGGGTCAAGCTTTGGGCTTCTTCACGGCAGTGGCAACTTGCTTGCCATTCTTCTTGAAGTTCCCTTTCTATCCCTTGCCCTTTTCCTTTAAACTAGTGGTCTTATTAACTATCAAGACTTGATGTTCTTTCTTGATTTCTACCTTCACCGATTTCAGCATCGCGAAGAGCTCGAGAATCGTTTTCGTCATCCCTTGCATATTATAGTTCATCACGAAGTTCTAGTAGTTTGGTGATAGTGACTAGAGAACTCTATCAATCACTATCTTATCTGGAAGATTAACTCCCACTTGATTCAAGCGATTGTAGTACTCAGACATTCTGAGCACATGCTCACTGGCTGAGCTATTCTCCTCCATCTTGTAGGCAAAGTACTTGTCAGAGGTCTCATACCTCTTGACACGGGCATGAGTCAGAAATACCAATTTTCAGCTCTTGGAACATCTCATATGCTCCGTGGCGTTCAAAACATTTTTGAAGTCCCGGTTCTAAGCCGTAAAGCATGGCGCACTAAACTATCAAGTAGTCATCATATCGAGCTTGTCAAACATTCAAAACGTCTGCATCTGCTCCTGTAATAGGCCTGTCACCTAGCAGTGCATCAAGGACATAATTCTTCTGTGTAGCAATGAGGATAATCCTCAGATCACGGACCCAGTCCGCATCATTGCTACTATCATCTTTCAACTTATTTTTCTCTAGGAATATATCAAAAACATAGGAGAGCTATATTGTGAGCTATTGATCTACAACATAGATTTGCAAATACTATCCGGACTAAGTTCATGATAAATTAAGTTCAATTAATCAAATTACTAATGAACTCCCACTTAAATCAACATCCCTCAAGTTGTCTAAGTGATACATGATCCATATCAACTAACCCATGTCCGATCATCACGTGAGATGGGGTAATCATCAATGGTGAACATCTCTATGTTGATCATATCGACTATATGACTCACATTCGACCTTTTGGTCTCCAGTGTTCCGAGACCATGTCTGTACATGCTAGGCTCATCAAGTTTAACCTAAGAATTCTGCATGTGCAAAACTGTCTTACACCCGTTGTATGTGAACGTAGAGTCTATCACACCCGATCATCACATGGTGTCTCGAAATGACGAACTTTCGCAACGGTGCATACTCGGGGAGAACACTTATATCTTGAAATTTAGTGTAGGGATCATCTTATAATGTTACCGTCGTTCTAAGCAAAATAAGATGCATAAAAGATAAACATCACATGCAATCAAAATATGTGACATGATGTGGCCATCATCATCTTGTGCTTTTGATCTCCATCTCCAAAGCATCGTCATGATCTCCATCGTCACCGGCTCGACACCTTGATCTCCATCGTTGCGTCGTGGTCATCTCGCCAACTATTGCTTCTACAACTATTGCTAACGCATAGCGATAAAGTAAAGCAATTACATGGCGCTTGCATTTCGTACAATAAAGAGACAATCATAAGGCTCCTGCCGATTGCCGATAAATTACAAAACATGTTCATCTCATACAATAAAGTATATCACATCATGTCTTGACCATATCACATCACAACATACCCTGCAAAAACAAGTTAGACATCCTCTACTTTGTTGTTTGCAAGTTTTACGTGGCCGCTATGGGTTTCTAGCAAGAACCGTTCTTACCTACGGCAAAAACCACAATGGTGATTTATCAAGTTTGCTGTTTTAACCTTCTTCAAGGACCAGCCGCAGTCAAATTCGATTCAACTAAAGTAGGAGAAACAGACACCCGCCAGCCACCTTTATGCAAAACTAGTTGCATGTCAGTCGGTGGAACCGGTCTCATGTGCGTGGACATGTAAGGTTGGTCCGGGCCGCTTCATCCCACAATGCCACTGAATCAAAATAAGACGGTGGTAAGCAGTATGAACATCACCGCCCACAACTTCTTTGTGTTCTACTCGTGCATATCATCTACGCATAGACCTGGCTCATGATGCCACTGTTGGGAATCGTTGCATGGAAAACAAAAATTTTCCTAAGCCCACTCAAGATCTATCAAGGAGATGCATAGCAACGAGAGGGGAGAGTGCGTCTACGTACCCTCGTAGACCGTAAGCGGAAGCGTTTGATAACACAGTTGATGTAGTCGAACTTCTTCGCGCTCCAATCGATCAAGTACCGAACGTACGGCACCTCCGCGTTCTGCACACGTTCAGCTCGGTGACATCCTCCGCCTTCTTGATCCAGCAAGACGGTGAGGTAGTAGATGAGTTCCGGTAGCACGACGGCATGGTGACGATGATGGTGAAGTGATATCCGCAGGGCTTCGCCTAAGCACTACAAAAATATGACCGGGGGTGTAAACGGTGGAGGGGGCGCCGCACACGGCTAGGCAATTGTCTGGGTTGTGCTAGGCGCCCCCCTCCCACATATATATAGGTGGGAGGGAGGGAGGAGCAGCCAAAGGAGGCGCCCAAGTAGGAGGAATCCTACTTGGAGTCCCTCCCAAGCCGCGCCCCCCTCTTTCCTTATTTGGAGCGCGGGGAAAGGCAAGGGAGGGTGGCGCCCCCCCTTTCCTTTCTCCCATGAGAGGGAAAGGCAGGAGGGGCTAGCCCTCCACCTTTTCCTTCCCTAGGGCTGGCCAAACAAGGGAGGAGGCGCACGAGCCCCCTCGTGGGCTGGTCTGTCCCCTCCTTTGGCCCATAAGGCCCATAACTTGCCGGGGGGGGGGGGTCCCGGAACCCCTTCCGGTGACCCGATTCCTTCCCGGTACGTCCCGAAACACTTCCGGTGTCCAAATACCGTCGTCCTATATATCAATATTTACCTCTCGACCATTTCGAGACTCCTCGTCATGTCCGTGATCTCATCCGGGACTCCAAACAAAATTCAGTCACCAAAACATATAACTCATATAACACTATATCGTCAACGAACGTTAAGCGTGCGGACCCTACGGGTTTGAGAACTATGTAGACATGACCGAGACACCTCTCCAGTCAATAACAAATAGCGGAACCTGGATGCCCATATTGGCTCCTACATATTATACGAAGATCTTTATCGGTCGAACCGTTATGACAACATACATAATTCCCTTTGTCCATCAGTATGTTACTTGCCCGAGATTCGATCATCGCTATCTCTATACTTAGTTCAATCTCGTTACCGGCAAGTCTCTTTACTCGTTCCATAATACATCACCTTGTAACTAACTCCTTAGTCATTTGCTTGCAAGCTTATGATGTGTATTACCGAGAGAGCCCAGAGATACCTCTCCGAAACTCGGAGTGACAAATCCTAATCTTGATCTATGCCAACTCAACAAACACCTTCGGAGATACCTGTAGAGCATGTTTACTTGCCTTATTTTGAGGAGACTTCCAAGCCAAAACAAGACAATGGGCAGTCACCAGATCTTCTTTATGGAGGTGGGACCGGGGACCTCCTCAGCAAGATCGCTGTACAGAATGCTTGCGCACAGTGGCCACACACACTTCTCCCTGACCTCCAAAAGCTCCCTATGACCCTTTGTACGGAGCATTCAAAGTTCCTCACGCTGTCAAGCAAGACTTTGATCTCGATTTGGGAGAGCAAACACAGCTTTGATCACCCAGTTACGTTGTGATGTTTGATAACACACAAGGTATTCCTCCGGTATCCGGGAGTTGCATAATCTCATAGTCGAAGGAATATGTATTTGACATGAAGAAAGCAATAGCAATAAACTGAACAATCATTATGCTAAGCTAACGGATGGGTCTTGTACATCACATCATTCTCCTAATGACGTGATCCCATTATCAAATGACAACACATGTCTATGGTTAGGAAACCTTAACCATCTTTGATCAACGAGCTAGTCTAGTAGAGGCTTACTAGGGACACGGTATTTATTAATGTATTCACACATGTATTTAAGTTTCCGATCAATACAATTCTAGCATGAATAATAAACCTTTATCATGAATAAGGAAATATAAAATAACAACTTTATTATTGCCTCTAGGGCATATTTGCTTCACAGTGTGCCATGCTTTAAGGCTTAGAGCCGGGACTTCAAAGATGTTTTGAACGCCATGGAGCATATGAGATGTTCTAAGAACTGAAGGTGATATTTCAAGCTAATGCCCGGGTTGAGAGATATGAAGTTTCCAACAAGTTCTATAGTTGCAAGATGGAGGAGAGCAGTTCTGTCAGTGAACACATACTCAAAATGTCTGGGGTATCATAACCACTTGACTTAGCTGGGAATTGATCTTCTAGTTGAGAGTGTTATTGACAGAGTTCTTCAGTCACTGCCACCAAGCTACAAAGGCTTCGTGATGTACTATAATATGCAAGGGATGACGAAAATGATTCTCGAGCTCTTTGCAATGCTTAAGGCCGCGGAGGTAGAAATCAAGAAGGAGCATCAAGTGTTGATGGTTAACAAGACCACTAGTTTCAAGAAAAAGGGCAAGGGAAAGAAAGGGAACTTCAAGAAGAATGGCAAGGAAGTTGCCGCTCCCGTGAAGAAACCCAAAGCTGGACCCAAGCCTGAAACTGAGTGCTTCTACTGCAAAGGGAATGGTCACTGGAAGCGGAACTGCCCCAAATACTTGGCGGATAAGAAGGATGGCAAAGTGAACAAAGGTATATTTGATATACATGTTATTGATGTGTTCCTTACTAATGCTCGTAGTAGCGCCTGGGTATTTGATACTGGTTCGGTTGCTCATATTTGTAACTCGAAACAGGAGCTGCGGAATAAATGAAGATTGGCTAAGGATGAGGTGACGATGCACGTTGGGAATGGTTCCAAGGTCGATGTGATCGCCGTCGGCACGCTTCCTCTACATCTACCTTCGGGATTAGTTATAGACCTCAATAATTGTTATTTGGTGCTAGCATTGAGCATGAACATTATATCTGGATCTTGTTTATTGCAAGACGGTTATTCATTTAAGTCAGAGAATAATGGTTGTTCTATTTATATGAGTAATATCTTTTATGGTCATGCACCTTTGATGAATGGTCTGTTCTTGTTGAATCTTGATCGTAGTGAAACACATATTCATAATGTTGATGCCAAAAGATGTAAACACTACTGTAGGATGCTGCTAACGCGACACTACAATCAGAGACCCTTCAATGAAACTGTGTGCGATGCAATAATCGCAAACGGTGATGTAAAAATACCATAAAAAAGATGCAAAATGTTTGCGATGACGGATGCATCAAACACGGTTCAGAATTTAGTTGCGTGTGCGATAAGGGGCATACGGTTCAGTTCAATGAACTGTTTGCGATGAGGCAAAAGAACAGAAACGGGCATCTAGATGAAGGTGTGTGCGATATACGGCATACGGTTCACTCGGATGAACTGTTTGTGATTAGGCGGAACAAAAGAAACAGTCAGCCAGATCAAGGTGTGTGCGATAGAGGGCAAACAGTTCACTCGGATGAACTATTTGCATTGAGCCAAGATAACAGAAATGGTTCAATTTAACAAGATGTGTGTGATACGCGGCAAACAGGTCTGTAATCAGAAATGTGTGCGAAGACTGATAATAACACAGACGATTGCTGCTAATAAGACGTGTGTGTTGTGCGTTGGGATTGCATACAGAACAACAACATATATATACACACACTTATAAGGACGTGGTTGCATAACCAAATTAAACATCCAATTACATAGGTGGCTACTACACACATGACATTTGCACACACCAAAGTAAACTATTACATGCATAATTACATAGGTGGCTACTACACACATGACATTTCCACACACCAAAGTCAACTATATATTACATGCATAATTAACTAGGATAAATGATCATCTGATCATCATCTATTTCTTGTGATGCTTGCCGCTACTGCTCTGCTTGTGGCTCGATCCGGCCTCGTCAATTTCGGTAACGAGGCACTTCCTCATGTCAATGATCCGCCTGTGCATCTCGTAGCATGTGTACATGCTCTTGGCCGCGAACTTGAGGTGAGGTTCATCCAGTTGCCACATCCAGGCCCGTGCCAGGATACGAGACGTGTTTTGTTGGCATCATGCTTCATCTTTTCGTAGTATGGGTCGATGATGGCCGAGGCGAGTTCAACCAGGGAGTCCTTCTTCGTGCTGCCCCAGACCCTGTAGTGCTCACGGATTTCAACAAGGTTCTTGCAGGCCAAGCCCGTAACCCTGAGTGCTTTTACATCGTTGGTGGTTTCCACCATAGCGAACTTGTAGTCGGTGCTGTTGACAAACCTAGTGAAACGGTCGCAAGGCTCTGTGGCCATGCAGTAGTAGTAGATGAGGACATGATGGCGCATGCACAACTAGGCGACAGCAACCTTCTGATTTATGTTGGGACGACCACCAGTGTACTGGAGGTCGATGTTGACCACCTTGTACTTGTCTCGAGGAAGCAACTGCTCAACGATGTTGATGTAGTCGTCCACCACAGCTGGGTCGATGGTGTACACCACCGAGAGATCCATCTTCCTCGCGTGGGTCTCCACTTTATGCTCGCCGAACTCCATTGGAGCGCCGCTAGACATCCCCTCTCTATGTGTCATCGTGGGTGTGATTGTTGTGTTGTCGGGCGCGATCGAAAGGTTGAAGAGACTAAGGTTATAATGGCCGCGGGAATTAAAGGGGAAGCCGGACGGCCTGGAATATCGGCACGCCCGGATGGCAGTTCTAATTTGCAGCGCGTAACTCCATCATGCCGCACGTAACTGCATCGTGGCGACGCGCACGCCGCAACCGCATGCATATGAGGCCCCCGACATGATCGTGTGCAGGCCCAACCGCTGGCAGAGCGCGCGCGGAGGGACGCGAGCAGAGCACTCCGCGGTCGCCTCAACGGCGAGAAACCATATATATGCATATAGCAGTGGAACACGCAAGGAAAACCTGTCCACAAGTCAAGCCCGTGGAGGTACACGAGCAGAGCGCGCCGCGGCGCCTAACGGCAAGCACAACGCGCCGCGGCGCCTAATGGCGAGCACAGCGCGCCGAGGGACGCGAGCAGAGGCCGGCACAGTGATACGTGGCAAATAAGACGAACTATGCGAGCGATGGCGGAGACATCAAGCACGAATCAGATTAGAGTTGCGTGTGCGATACGTGGCATACAGTTGATCCATCTGAGCTGTTTGTGATGGAATAAGCCGTGTGTGTTGTGGGCAAACGCTTGCTAGTATACAACCGTCTATGATTGATGAATTCATGACCGACGGGTTCCCTAGTGTGGTCCGTGTGCGATGTGATATGCTGTCTACAGAACATCAACATATATACTTATAAGAACAACATTGCATGACCAAATTAAGAGGATTGTGTGTGTGGCGAGGATGGGGGGGTGCCGGCTTTGCGGACTGAGAGCGATGTTGAGGATGAAGGCGGAGAGAGAGGATTGTGTGTGTGACGAGGATTGGGGGGGGGGGGGGGGGGTGGCCGCTCGAGCGCGCCATTAATACGGACCAGTGGGAGTGAGGCGGGCGGCGGTCAAAGGCTGTCTCGCTTCCTGCTGAGCTTGCGCGGTGGACTTCTGGCATTCCTATACCATCATTTCATGGAGCGAGGCGGGCGGCGGTCAAAATCAATTCTCAAGATTTGGCTACGAATTATTAGCACGCATGCTAACCCGCGCGAGACCTCGTCGGTGGCGACAACAACCTCAAAATCCTAATACACTCCATGCGGCGGTGACAACTGTGGACAGGGTGTGCGGTCGCCTATTATGACCAGCGGATCGGGGGCGCCATTAATATGGAGCAGTGGGAGAGAGGTGGGCGGCGCTCAAAGGGCTGGCTCGCCTCCCGGTGATCCTGCACGGTGGACTGCTGGCACGCCTACCGTCATTTCACACAGCTACTGGCACGCCCCACGGTGAGTGCGTAGCGAACACGCGCATGCCTCGGCCTCCCGGTCTGCCTGCTAGCATGCGTCTCGTCAACTCACGCATGCTCATACGGCACACGGGACGCGTGTGCGGCACGTATTATATTGAATTTTCCTTTTTGATGATTAATTCTGCCGCTTTATTGCTTAACCGAAGCACGGCACTTACATTGTTGGTCTAACGCACACGGTTCGAATAAAGAGTTCGTTTGCGATATTTGTTGATAATTATTTATAATTTCCTATATGTAAGAAGATTATATCAAAACTTGTCTCAAATTTGAAAAAAAAAATATCACAGTCTATTGGTGTCCATATGACACCACGATAAGTTTCATGAATTTCAACTTAGTTTTGGATTTATTGGATTTTAAAATCAAGATTCTAGATGTTAGAAATTTCTGACATGGGGACTAAACATGCACCCAGGGACACGTACACATATGATTTTGCAATCCATTTTCGTGCACTATCACGGGTCTCATGTAGATCAAATTTGATTTTTGCACATTTAAATCCCTGGGAAATCAATCAATGTATAAAAAACGGATAGATGTTATCTATTTTTTTCAATTTTCAACACTAAACTCCTTTGGTCACATGTTTGCAGCAGAAAAAATTTGACATGCATCTTTGGGCCACATGCACGCGGTGGTCCTAGGACACTCACTCGCGTGGGCCTGCGAGGTCGCCGTCCAGCACTATGACATGCGACGAGAGAGGTTAATTTGACCAACAAGGATGGTCATTTTTTGGTTTTTGTTATACGTACGGTAGGAGTATATATATATTGTACGCGTTGAAGAGGGTGGCCGGGGGCAATACTACGCGTCATATAGGACACTCACTCGCGTGCGATGCTTCCATCCATGGGCTCGCGAGGTTGTCCTCCATCACTTTGACCCAGCAAGGAGGTTGCTTTTTGGGTTGTGCTGCGGTAGGAGTATATAGTACGCGTCGAAGATGGGAGGAGGGGGCCGGGGCAGCACATATATACTACACACACGTCATGAATCGATCTCGCTCCGTGTGGGGACTTTTCGGTTTCCGAGGCAGGTGCTGCAAAGAAGTTGTGCATATTGGGTATTAAAAACATCACCAACACATTGGGCCACGTGCAGACGATGGTTGTCACTCATTTGCCTACGACTCTTCCCTCCATGGGCCCGCGAGGTCGTCGTCCATCTAATATATGACACAACGAGAAAGGTAATTTGACGAACAAGGAGGATTATTTTCGGGTTGTGTTACGGTACGTACGTAGGAGTATATATTACGCGTCGAAGAGGGGAGGGGGGCAACATATATATACTACGTGTCATGAACCTCGGTTCGTGTGGGGGACTTAAAGGTTTTCGAGGCAGGTGCCACATCAAAGTTCTGCATATATATTAGGTATTCAAACATCACAACCACACATCTCCATACATGTGTTTGGCCCACAAGCAAGCGATGGCGGTTGTCCTCTAGCACTCACTCACGTGGTTATCGGCGAGATGCTTCGTCCATCTCTGTGTGCCCGCTTGGTCAATCACTTCGACCGACAGCGATAGAGGTTAATTTGACTTATAATTAGGAGACGATTAAATATTGGTTCGTCTTATACGGTTTGGTACATGCAACTATACTTCGCGCGCATGTGTACGTACGAATCCCTCCCACCGGGTCGAAGTGGGGGGGGGGGGGGAAGCACGCGACGCATCATGAACCAGATCTGTGTGGGGACTGTGCGTTTTTCGACGTATGCATGCACCACATCAAAATGTTGTGCTTTTAGTATTCAAACATATATGCATGCATCACGCATGTCCATACATATGTTTGGGGCACATACATGCAGTGGTTGTCTTTGGACACTGTCCCTCGCTTGGTTATCATCGATGGCCTATATATTCGTGGGCCCGCGTGGATGTCTCCGTCACTTCGACCAACAACGCGAGAGAGGTTACTAGGGTGGATTCTTCTTCTCTTGGTTCACGTTACCGTATAGTCGTACGTCGATCATGGTGAGATTCGAGACCTAAGTTCGAGGGCTCGCATACACATGAATCAAAGTTGTGCATTGGGTATATTCAAACACCACATGACACTTCATACATATGTTTGGGCCACATGCACGCAGTGGTTGTCTTCAGGCACTCCCTCGTGTGGTTATCGGCGACAAGCTAGCCTATTTTGTGGGGCCGTGTGTGGAACGTCAATGCATGACTTTGACCCAACAAACAAGAGAGGTTATATGACCAAGGTGGTGATTCTTCTTGGTCAGTCTTACAATACGCCTTGGTGAGATGCCCCCTCCCACCGACTCAAAGTGTGTGTGTGTGGGGGGGGGGGGGGGGAGGGGAGGGGGGCACAGTACTACTTCGTTCTAGATGAACCTCCGTGGGGTCGGGGATGCCCGGTTAATTTGCGATGCACATGTGCCACATCAAATTTGTGATTTGGTTATTTAAATATCATAGCACATCATTTTCACACACACACACACACACACACACAAGCGCGCGCGCACACACACACACACATCAGGCCACCCGCAGGTGTGGTTGGTAAGCGGTGTCACCCATCTAACGCCAGAGGAACACATTTGTGGGCCCGCACACGGTCCACATTTGATCGGAAGCAAAGGGGGGAGGGGGGTTGATGTACTCCTTTCGGTTTTGTGTTACGATACGGTGATATGTCAGACCTAGCTATTTGGGGCATGTGTTCATAGCTAGGATTCCCTTCCCGGCAACACGAAGTGTGTGTGTGTGTTTGGGGGGGGGGGGGGGGCTAGCAATAATAACATGCGGTTTGTGCGACAGGTGCCACATCAAAGTTGTGCATTGGGTATTTGAACATCAAACCACCCTTTTCATACATATATTTGGTCCACATGCAAGTGTATTCGTGTTCTGACCCTTTCCCGCTTTTTTTGGCCAAATTTATAAACAACAAATGAGTCGGACGCAGCAACCGTCTGCAATCGGGTATGAAACAAACACGGTTCCCTAGGACTACCCGTGTGCCGCGCCCCTGCCCCTGTCACCCACATGATCACAGTAGATTGGGCTCCACGAGGCTTCCCTCCCCCTCTCGAAAATATCTACTCCCTCGCAATCTCGAAAATATCTACCCGCGTAGATGGTTTTTCTGTTTGATAGCACATGATTAGTATGTCTGGACCATGTGCGATGTCTGTTACTCCCGCTCTGCTTCAATCAGTAGATCCAAATTTTCAGTAGCCCCGGCATTTTACTCCCACCTCCATCCCTCGCAATCTCAAAAATATCTGCTCGGCTGAAGTGTTTTTCTGTTTGATAGCACACGATTATTATGTTTTAACCGTGTGTGATGTTCGTTACTCCCGCCCCGCTCTGCTTCAATCCCTTGATCCAAATTTTTGGTAGCCCCGCCATTTTACTCCCGCCTAGTTAAATTTTCAGTACCCGCGGCATTTCCTCAAACACCACCTTGGACCCCCTCAACAAACGCACCCCAAATCCTTCGCTCACCCCAAATCCTCCGCTCACACACATACACACCACCCCTCCCTCGCTCCAAACCTAGCTAGGTCGCCGCCGCCGCCACCACCTCCATCGTCAACCTCTGCCGGTCTGCCCGTGCAGTTTACCCACCGATATACATACCCTCACCGCCCTGAGTTTCTTAGATGACGCCTGCGAAACGCCCCTTTCCCAGAGATCCCCATCCCCACCTATAACACCCCTATGTAATAAAGCACTGTAACTTTGTGTTAACCATGACAAGTCATCATCATTTGCATCATAATGATCTCAGTGGTTAAGCACTTCCATCCAAATTCCTCTCTGAAAACAATTCAAATTCAAAGTGCAAAATGAAGTTGCTCAAAATTTGCTGAAAAAATGTTCACCCTCTAGCAAATAATCCAAAACATTTGTTGTTAAGGAAAATAACATCACCATCAATTTGCATTAGGGTCTAAGCATTTAAAACAGTGCCAAAACAACACTTTAAATGCCCTATTCATTTTTGAAAAATTCAAATGCAGTTCAAACTTGCCCAAACTTTTGTGGCAGTGTCTAAAATCACCAGGGATTTAATGGGACACTTCCCAAGTTTTTCCCGAGTCAATAGACTGCCCAAATAATTCATTTCCTCTCTATACTATTTAAATAAATAGAAAAACAGAAAACTGGAGAAGAAAAAGAGAAAGGCCACTGTGCACTGGGCCTAAGTGCACAGTGCCTGAGGCCCAGCCCACCAGGCCTCTTTCTCCCTCCTCCCTCTCTCTCTCACCAGTGCGTGTCGCCACGCCCGTGGCCGCACCAGCGCGCGCCGGCCAAACGCCGACACGGCGACGCCGCGGCCAGGCGAGGGGATAAGGCCGACCCCCTCGGCCTCCCCTCCATCCTCATCCACATCCGCCAGCTCTCTCTCGCTCGCTCGCCTCTCTCTCTCACGCAACCGACGCGGTCGCCGCTGTCCTCTGCTCGATCCCGCGGCCACCGTCACCGCCTTGCCTTGCCGACATGCCGTAACGACGCGCCGTCCTCGGCTACTTCCCCTGCACAAACCGGAGCGAGACAGGAGCCCCCACCGCGTGCGCTACTTCCTTCTCTTCCTCCTCGGGCTTCTTCTTCTCCGTCACCGATTCGCCGCCAAGGACCCTCCCCGAGCAGGCTTCAGCACATCTGCAGGCTCACGATGAGCAGCCGCATCGAATCCCTCTCCTCCCCGTCTCTCCTCGAGCTCGTAGAAGCCACGTTGGAGATGGTCGAACCCCACGCCGCCGATGAGTCTGTCGCCGTCGTTCTAGTCGCCGTCATGACCGTTCGAGCACGTGGACGTGCTCAGCTCCTCCCTGCGATCCCAACGCACGCACACGCGTGCCTCCTAGTGCCCTGCCTCGCCGATCCCGAGCGCCGCCCGAATGAGCCGTCCGCCGGTGTCGATGTGGCGCCCGACTCCGGCTGTTCTAGCCTGCGCCACCGCCGTAGGTCGACGCGGCATCGAGTCCTCGTTCGAATGCAACAAACCGCGCGCGATTTGTTGCCCTGTGGCGCATTTCCGAGCTGCTCCGGCGCTCTGCCGCCGCGGATGTGCTCGCCGGCATGACTCCGGCGGCCCCGCCGAGCTGGCACGCGTGGGGTCCACCCCTGGGACACTGCCAGTGGGCCTCGGACCCCACTTTGACTTTGTTGACCAGGGTCAACGATGATCACTGTTCACCCCTGTCACTGACCAGTGGGCCCCCTGCACTTAATTAAGTTAATTAGGTTTTTAAATTAATTTGCTAATTAGTATAGACACTGACACCTGGGGCCCACCCCTCTAATTAGTCTGTTAGTTTATTTTAACCCACTGTTAAACCCATAGAGGCTGACAGGTGGGTCCCAGCCGTCAGTTTGACCAGTCAACTGGCTGGTTGACTGCTGACATCACTCTGACGTCATGCTGATGTCATTATTCCTTTTTCTGTCGAATTTAATGATTAAAATAATTTCTAAAAATGCTAAAAACTTTGAAAAATCGTAGAAAATAAACCGTAGCTCGGATCAAAAAACTTTATATATGAAAGTTGCTCAGAACAACGAGACGAATCCGACTGTGCCATCTGTTTCCATGTCGGGACCCTCTACAAAGGTGAACCCGCAACTTTTAGCTTGTTTTTGGTAGATGAATAGTGCATATATACCGGTTAATAATTCCAAATTAAATCCTAAAATAACTAAAATGGTTTAGACATGCTTTTAGGCAACCCTACACTGCATGTTAACATAGCATGCTCTGTGTTGCATAAGTTTGCTGTGTATTTATCTATTTCTTCCCCCTCTTCTCTCTCGGTAGATCCTAGTACCGACGTAGTCCCCGAGACCGATGCAGCTCCGGTGATTGGCTACACTACCGACGACCCTGCCTTTGCCGCCAAGCAACCAGGCAAGCACCCCCCTTTGAACATGCCTATATCGTCTATTCTTTCTCCCTCCTGCTTGCATTAGAATTTGCTACTGCTTTGAGTTACCCTATTCTGATGCATAGCCTGTTTATTGTAACCTGCTATTGATACCTTACCTGCTTATCCTAAACTGCTTAGTATAGGCTGGATAGAGACCCACCAGAGACACCACTTTGACCCAGTTGCCCCCGCTGGATTATCAGATAACTCGATCAACGTGATCGACAACCAGGCCCCGGCACCGCACATCACCCCCCCTTAGTTGTACGACACTACTGGGTTACTGTCGAGTGCCGAGGGTGATACCTCGTCAGCACTTCTGATGTTAACCTTGTAGGGTAGTTAGATGGTCGTGGTCATCGAGGGTGATTCCTCCTTCACCACTCCCGATAACGACGCCGTCGTGCAACACCTCAAGTGTGAACCTCGAGGGTGATTCCTCCTAAGTTCACCTTGACGACTACATTAGGTGGAATCCATCGAGGGTGATTCCTCAGGTTTCCCCCTAGTGTTCGGACACACGGTTACATTGACTTAACACAGAACCATGATGACATCGGGTCGGCCCTAAGGGGTACCCGCGAGTGATGGGAAGTCGGGTTGACCTGGAGGGTACCCGAGTGATAAATACGAGGCATGGCCGGGCATTCTTAGCACTTGCCGCAAGTCCTCGAGACGGGGCGACGTGGTCACATCGATCGCGAGTCTCTGCTCGTTACCGCACACTACCATTACACCAACGATTTGGATATTTGATCTGAGTGGGCCTTTGGCCCGATAGCATTAACCATCACGCGGGAATAAATATGGGTACTCTGCGTCATATGCATCAGCCGAAAGCTCTGTCAGACGTCCAGTTCAGCATTGCGGCACGGCCTGGTCGGCGCCCCGGTGGAGGTGGCCTGGATCGCCCTGCACGGAAAGACCCAGAGTGCACAGGGCGATGGCCCAAGACCCCTGAGCGCTTAGGATGTAGACCGGTGGGGACCTCTCTGTTGAGCTCTAGGTAGGGCTGCGGTGTGTCGTTTGGCCGAGGCCGGGCATGACCCAAAAAAGTGTGTCTGGTCGGAGTTAAGCGAGCGTGGTGGGTAAGTTGGTGCACCCCTGCAGGGAAGAACTAATCTATGCATAGCCAGATCCTTGGTAACGGACGCTCGGAGTTGTATCCCGATCGATACAACTAGAACTGGATACTTGTGATGAGAAATGGATAGTATGGCTCTGGGATTGCTTTCTCGCAGGGAGTCAAGGAAGGATCTCTGGGCGAGGTTGATAACGGATAGTATGGCTCTGGGATTGCTTTCTCGCAGGGAGTCGAGGAAGGATCTCTGGGCGAGGTTGATAATGGATAGTATGGCTCTGGGATTGCTTTCTCGCAGGGAGTCGAGGAAGGATCTCTGGGTGAGGTTGATAATACTACTATTACTTTATATTATGATTTTCTGTACTCTTCTAAATGTTGCAAGATGCTCGAAGATGCTTGAAGATGCTGAAGATCCTAGTCTTCGATAGGAATAGGCCTTCTCTCTATTTTGGCATTTCTGCAGACCAGTCCACATATACAGCCTTCCTTTGATAATGTTGCATATGTAGTGTAGATCCTTGCTTGCTAAGTACTTCGGATGAGTACTCATGGTTGCTTTGCTTCCTCTTTTTCCCCATATCCGTTTGATGCAACCAGATGACGGAGCCCCTAAGACAGCTGCCCCCGCTAACGACTACTATTACTACCCCGAGGATGGTTACTACTTCGAGTTGGCTGACGACCAGGAGTAGTTTCGGAGTGTCCCAGGCAGGAGGCCTACGCCTTTTCGATCATAGTGTTTTTCTTTTGCCACGCCTTTTAAAGGCCTATCTGTCTTTCTTTTATATCTGTACTCAGATATCTGATGCTTTCGCTGACGCTTGTAAGCGAGCTTATGTATTCAAGCCCTCGAGGCCCCTGGCTTGTAATATAAAGCTTGTATTATTTTAATTTGTGTCTAGAGTTGTGTTGTGATATCTTCAAGTGAGTCCTTAGGCTTGATCATGTGCATTTGCGTGTATGATTAGTGCACGATTGAGCCGGGGGCGTCACAGGTTGGTATCAGAGCCGACTGCCTGTAGGAATCCCCCTTTCCAACTCGTTGGCCAAAGTTGAGTCTAGTCTTTCAAAAACTATTTTACTAACATGGCTGTGTGGCTTATGGGCCCACATCGCCATTGGATGGGTTTAGGATCTTTTATTCCTCTTCCTTACTCTGAGACTCTGATCTCTCTTCCTTTCGGGTTAAAATTTTACTAACTCCAACATTAGGTTCTCGTGATCACATCCACCCGGAGTTCTGAAATTACCCCCCTTTCTTCAAGATTGTGGGCCAGGTTCTGCTTGTAGGATCCTTTTATCGAGGGCACCCTTTGTTGTCACTTGTAGATTCCTCGCTCCAATAGTTTTCTCCGACATGATGTAGCCTTTGCTAGATCATGTTGTTGTATTCCTCACCGCGTGCCTGCGCGCCGCCTAGTTTGTCTAGCTGCGAGTGTTCCCGAGCTCGTACTATCCGTTTAAATCTAACTCTGTGCATGGATTGGTATGTCTTTAACGACTACTATCATATACCTAATGCCCTTCTTGTTCATTTCCTGTGTTACATCATGAATAACTCCATACACATGCAGTTATTATTACTAAACTGCCCCTGTTATTTTTAGTAGGATGGCTGACGATCCTCCACCTCCACCGTATATTGCCGCAATGATGCAGCAGTTTGAACTGAACCGTTAGGTTATGACCAGGATATTGGCTCATTTCCCAAACCAGAATGCTCATCAACAGCCTACCCCAATAACACTGCAAGAATTTGTGCGCCTCAACCCGTCTGTTTTCCGCAACTCCACCAATCCTATGGATGCTGATGATTGGCTTCGTGACATCCTGTTTGAGATGGAGTCAGCTAACGTTGCCCCTGGCAGTTACGTCACCTTTGCGACATTCCACTTGAAGGGTCCAGCTGCTCAATGGTGGGAAAGCCACAAGGGTATGTTGCCTGCTGAAACGGTAACCACTTGGTAGGAATTTCAGTCAGCCTTTCGTGCACGGTACATTCCTCAAGGTCTGAAGGACCAGAAGAAGCAGGAATTCCGCAAACTCACCTAGGGAATAATGACTATGGATGAATATTAGAGGAAATTTCTCGAATTGTCCTGCTATGCTGATGATGACGTCTGCACTAACGCTCGCAAGCAGGAGAAATTCCATGAAGGACTGCGTACTGATATAAACCTCGCACTTGTTGTCCTTGATTGTGCGGACTTTGCGACGCTTGTCAGCCTATCCTTTCGAGCTGAAACTGGTTTGGCTAAGTACTAGGAGTCGCTCAAGCATACTCGAGATGCTGGCCCATCCTCGAGTCAGCCTACTCAGAAACATCGAGTCTGGATCCCCAACAATGTTCATCACCGACCTGCTCCAACACCAAGGACGTCTTATGTTGCACCTCGCCTGCCTCCGCCCCCGAAACAACTAACGACTCAGGGTGGACAGTCCAATGTTGTAGCTCCTCTCCATAATGATCGTTTATGCCACAAGTGTGGACATCCAGGGCACCTTGCTCTCAACTGTCGCCCAGTTCAGCCGCACAATGCTTCACGTCCTCCTGTTGGTCGTAAGAAGGGCCGTCGAACCCATCATACCGGAAGTTGTAGTGCCGGACCACCTGCTATGAGTAGTGGTCAAGCCACCCATGTCAAGATAGAAGAAGCTTGGGAGTCCCCTCCCCAAAAATTGTGATGGGAACCCTTCACGTTAATTCAGTGCCAGCTTCCGTTCTCTTTGATTCTGGAGCATCGCATGCTTTTGTGTCCCAACAATTTGCTCAGTCACATGAGTTATACCTGGAAAAATTGCCCGCTCCTTTAGCGGTTCAATCCCCGGGGTCCAAGTGGCAAACCTCAATGGTAAGCCCTCTCAACCAAATCGAGATTGGAGGTCTACTTTTTTCGGCTTCTCTCATTGTACTCAAACCTTCCAACATAGACATCATTCTTGGTATGGATTGGTTGACATCCCATAATGCTTTGATTGACTGTGCTGCCAAGATAGTCCAGCTCACTCACCCTTCTGGCCAGACAGTACAATACTCAGTCCGAGCAGCTCAGGATGCCGAGAATCAGATATACATTCTGAATGCATTGAATGCTTCACCTCTTGAGGGAATAGAGAACATTCCAGTCGTTCGTGATTTCGAAGATGTCTTTCCAAAAGAACTTCCAGGAATACCCCCTGCTAGAGCTGTGGAATTCATCATAGACTTGAAGCCGGGCACTACTCCTATTGCTAAGCGACCATACAAGATGCCGCCGCATGAACTCCTTGAGCTTAAGGAGGAAATCGACAAATCACTCCGCAAAGGCTTTATCCGTCCAAGTTCTTCTGCTTGGGGAGCACCTTCCCTCTTTGTCAAGAAGAAGGATGGTACGAATCGGTTGGTTCAAGATTATCGACCAATCAACCAAGCAACAATTCAGAACAAGTATCCGCTTCCCAGAATCAACGACCTGCATGATCAACTTGCTAGTTCCTTAGTATTTTCTAAGCTCGATTTAAGATTGGGATACCACCAGATCCGAGTTCATGAAGAGGATATTCCCAAGACTGCATTTGTTACTCGCTATGGCTCTTATGAGTACACTGTAATGTCAGGCCTAACAAATTCTCCAGCTACGTTCTCCCGCCCGATGAATTATATCTTCATGGATTACCTCGACAAGTTTGTCGTGGTTTATCTAGATAATATTCTGGTATATTCGAAGAATGAAGGAGAACATGCCAAACATCTCCGGCTTGTACTGGAGAAGCTGCGTGAACATCACCTGTATGCCAAGTATTCTAAGTGTGAATTCTGGTTGTCTGAAGTGACATATCTCGGCCACGTGATCTCCAAAGATGGCATTGCTGTTAACCCAGAACGAGTTCAGGCTATTCTTGAATGGACTCCACCGAAGAATGTCAAGCAAGTCAGAAGTTTTCTCAGCCTTGCAAGCTACTATCATCGTTTTGTTGAGAATTTCTCAAAGATTGCTAAGCCTTTGACTGATCTGCTTCACAAGGGCGTTAAGTTTGAGTGGACAAAAAAATGTCAAGAGAGTTTTCAAACACTTAAAGATAAGTTGACATCTGCCCCAGTACTTGCTCCTCCAGATTCTCGCAAAGACTTCATGATTTATTGCGATGCATCCCATGAAGGATTAGGCTGTGTCCTAATGCAAGAGCGTAAGGTGATTGCTTATGGCTCTCGACGGTTGCGTCCTCATGAAGAGAAATATCCAGTACATGATCTAGAACTAGCTGTTGTCATCTATGCATTGAAGTTGTGGCGACATTACCTCCTCGGTAATCGTTGCGAGATCTACACGGATCATAAAAGTCTGAAGTACTTGTTCACTCAGCCATCTCTGAACCTCCATCAGCAAAGATGGATGGAGACCATTACGGACTATGATTTGGGTATTTCTTATACCCCTGGCAAGGCTAATGTAATGGCTGATGCTTTGAGCCGTAAATCCTACTGCTGTGAACTTGAAGTCCAGCTACAGCAACCACTCCTGTATGAAGAGCTTCGAAAGCTAAATCTCGAGATAGTTCCTCAAGGATACCTAAATACCTTGGTTGTTGAACCAGACCTTGAGAAGGTTGTTAAGAGTGCGCAAGCTAAAGATGCTGAAGTTGATCTGATGAAGAAAGATCTTCACCTTGAAAAATACAGGGATTTCTCGCTGTCTGAAGATGGAACCTTGTATTTCAGAGACCGCATTGTCGTACCTCGCTTCGAGCTTATGACTGACAAGGTCATGAAGGAGGCACATGATACACTGCTGTCTATTCATCCGGGTAGCACCAAGATGTATCGTGATCTCCGTCAAAGGTACCGGTGGTCCAAAATGAAGCAGGATATTGCTCGATATGTTGCTGAATGTGATGTGTGTCGTCGCGTTAAAGCAGAACATCAGAAGCCTGCTGGAATTCTGCAACCCCTTCCTATCCCTCTATGGAAATGGGATAAGGTTCAGATGGATTTCATTACTGGCCTTCCTAAATCACAAAAGGGTCACGATGCTATTCTTGTCATCGTCGACCAACTTTCTAAAGTTGCACACTTTCTACCCGTCAAGGAGACTATCACTGCTAGTCAGTTAGCAGAATTATACATCTCCAGAATTGTATCACTCCACGGTATTCCGAAGAAGATCAGTTTGGACCGTGGCGGTCTTTTCCCTCCAAGTTCTGGGAAAGTTTCCAAGAAGCTATGGGAACTCATATTACTTGGAGTTCAGCTTATCACCCCCAATCCCAAGGCTAGGTCGAGCGAGTCAATCAAGTGCTTGAAGACAAGCTTCGACCTTGTGTTATATCTTTCGGCAAGAAGTGGGAAGAATTTCTCCCTTACACCGAGTTCTCATATACAACAGCTATCAAGCCAGCTTGAAAATGGCCCCCTTAGAAGTGCTTTATGGACGTAAGTGTCGAACCCCTCTGAACTAGTCAGAAACTGGGGAACGACCGCTCGTTGGCCTAGATATTATTCAACATGTAGAAGAGCAAGTTCGTATCGTCCGTGAAAACCTCAAGGCGGCTCAGGACCGCCAGAAGAGCAATTACGATCGCAAACAATGGGTTTTGATCTATCAACCTGGCGATCAAGCTTATTTGCAAGTCACTCCTATGAAGGGCACTCACCACTTTGGAATCAAGGGCAAGTTAGCTCCACGCTACATTGGTCCCTTTCGCATTCTCGCCAGATGTGGTCAGGTGCATATAAATTGGGATTGCCACCGCAATTCTCTCATATCCACGACGTCTTCCATGTGTCGCAACTTCGTCGTTGCTTCAAGGAATCTCCGCACCGAGCAGTGGACCATGAATTGTTTGAATTGCAAGATGATCTATCTTATAAGGAGCATCCGATCCACATTCTTGATGAAGCTGAGCGTCGAACCCGTCAGAAGACGACCAAGTTCCTCAAAGTGCCGCCAACGAGCCTCCCTGAGCAGGCTTGAGCACATCTGCAGGCTCACGGTGAGCAGCCGCATCAAATCCCTCTCCTCCCCGTCTCTCCTCGAGCTCGTAGATGCCAAGTTGGAGATGGTCGAACCCCATGCCGCCGATGAGTCCGTCGCCGTCGTTCTAGTCGCCGTCATGACCGTTCGAGCACGTGGACGTGCTCAGCTCCTCCCTGCGATCCCAACGCACGCACGCGCGTGCCTCCTAGTGCCCTGCCTCGCCGATCCCGAGCGCCGCCCGAACGAGCCGTCCGCCGGCGTCGATGTGGCGCCCGACTCCGGCCGTTCTAGCCTGCGCCACCGCCGTAGGTCAACGCGGCATCGAGTCCTTGTTCGAATGCAAGAAACCGCGCGTGATTTGTTGCCCTGTGGCGCATTTCCGAGCTGCTCCGGCGCTCTGCCGCCGCGGATGCGCTCGCCGGCGTGACTCCGGCGGCCCCGCCGAGCTGGCACGCGTGGGGTCCACCCCTGGGACACTGCTAGTGGGCCCTGGACCCCACTTTGACTTCGTTGACCAGGGTCAACGCTTATCACTGTTCACCCCTGTCACTGACCAGTGGCCCCCCTGTGCTTAATTAAGTTAATTAGGTTTTTAAATCAATCTGCTAATTAGTATAGACACTGACACCTGGGGCCCAACCCTCTAATTAGTCTGTTAGTTTATTTTAACCCACTATTAAACCCATAGAGGCTGACAGGTGGGTCCCAGCCGTCAGTTTGACCAGTCAACTGGCTGGTTGACTGCTGACATCACTCTGACCTCATGCTGACATCATTATTCCTTTTTCTGTCGAATTTAATGATTAAAATAATTTCTAAAAATGCTAAAAACTTTGAAAAATCGTAGAAAATAAACCGTAGCTCGGATCGAAAAACTTTATATATGAAAGTTGCTCAGAACGACAAGACGAATCCGATCGTGCCATCTGTTTCCGTGTCGGGACCCTCTACGAAGGTGAACCCGTAACTTTTAGCCTATTTCCGGTAGATGAATAGTGCATATATACCGGTTAATAATTCCAAATTAAATCCTAAAATAACTAAAATGGTTTAGACATGCTTTTAGGCAACCCTGCACTGCACGTTAACATAGCGTGCTCTATGTTGCATAAGTTTGCTGTGTATTTATCTGTTTCTTCCCCCTCTTCTCTCTCGGTAGATCCTAGTACCGACGTAGTCCCCGAGACCGACGCAGCTCCGGTGATTGGCTACACTACCGACGACCCTGCCTTTGCCGCCGAGCAACCAGGCAAGCACCCCCCTTTGAACATGCCTATATCGCCTATTCTTTCTCCCTCCTACTTGCATTAGAATTTTCTACTGCTTTGAGTTACCCTATTCTGATGCATAGCCTATTTATTGTAACCTATTATTGATACCTTACATGCTTATCCTAAACTGCTTAGTATAGGCTGGATAGAGACCCACCAGAGACACCACTTTGACCCAGTTGCCCCCACTGGATTATCAGATGACTCGATCAACATGATCGACAACCAGGCCCCGGCACCGCACATCACCCCCCCTTAGTTGTACGACACTACTGGGTTACTATCGAGTGCCGAGGGTGATACCTCGTCAGCACTTCTGATGTTAACCTTGTAGGGTAGTTAGATGGTCGTGGTCATCGAGGGTGATTCCTCCTTCACCACTCCCGATAACGACGCCGTCGTGCAACACCTCAAGTGTGAACCTCAAGGGTGATTCCTCCTAAGTTCACCTTGACGACTACATTAGGTGGAATCCATCGAGGGTGATTCCTCAGGTTTCCCCATGGTGTTTGGACACACGGTTACATTGACTTAACACAAAACCATGATGACATCGGGTCGGCCCTGAGGGGTACCCGCGAGTGATGGGAAGTCGGGTTGACCTGGAGGGTACCCGAGTGATAAATACGAGGCGTGGCTGGGCATTCTTAGCCCTTGCCGCAAGTTCTCGAGACGGGGCGACAGGGTCACATCGATCGTGAGTCTCTGCTCCTTACCGCACACTACCATTACACCAACGATTTGGTTATTTGATCTGAGTGGGCCTTTGGCCCGATAGCACTAACCATCACACGGGAATAAATATGGGTACTCTGCGTCGTATGCATCAGCCGAAAGCTCTGTCAGACGTCCAGTTCAGCATTGCGGCACGGCCTGGTCGGCGCCCCAGTGGAGGTGGCCTGGATCGCCCTGCATGCAACGACCCAGAGTGCACAGGGCAATGGCCCAAGACCCCTGAGCGCTTAGGATGTAGACCGGCGGGGACCTCTTTGTTGAGCTCTAGGTAGGGCTGCGGTGTGTCATTTGACCGAGGCCGGGCATGACCCAGAAAAGTGTGTCCGGTCGGAGTTAAGCAAGCGTGGTGGGTAAGTTGGTGCACCCCTGCAGGGAAGAACTAATATATGCATAGTCGGATCCTCGGTAACAGACGCTCGGAGTTGTATCCCGATCGATACAACTAGAACTAGATACTTGTGATGAGAAATGGATAGTATGGCTCTGGGATTGCTTTCTCGCCGGGAGTCGAGGAAGGATCTCTGGGCGAGGTTGATAACGGATAGTATGGCTCTGGGATTGCTTTCTCACAGGGAGTCGAGGAAGGATCTCTGGGCGAGGTAGATAACGGATAGTATGGCTCTGGGATTGCTTTCTCGCAGGGAGTCGAGGAAGGATCTATGGGTGAGGTTGATAACACTACTATTACTTTATATTATGATTTTCTGTTCTCTTGTAAATGCTGCAAGATGCTCGAAGATGCTTGAAGATGCTGAAGATGCTAGTCTTCGATAGGACTAGGCCTTCTCTCTATTCTGGCATTTCTGCAGCCCAGTCCACATATACAGCCTTCCTTTGATAATGTGGCATATGTAGTGTAGATCCTTGCTTGCTGAGTACTTTGGATGAGTACTCACAGTTGCTTTGCTTCCTCTTTTTCCCCATATCTGTTTGATGCAACCAGATGACGGAGCCCCTGAGACAGCTGCCCCCGCTGACGACTACTATTACTACCCCGAGGATGGTTACTACTTCGAGTTGGCTGATGACCAGGAGTAGGTTCGGAGGGTCCCAGGCAGGAGGCCTGCGCCTTTTCGATCGTAGTGTTATTCTTTTGCCTCGCCTTTTAAAGGCCTATCTGTCTTTCTTTTATATCTGTACTCAGATATCTGATGCTTCCCCTATCTTGTAATATAAAGCTTGTATTATTTTAATTTGTGTCTAGAGTTGTGTTGTGATATCTTCAAGTGAGTCCTTAGACTTGATCGTGTGCATTTGCGTGTATGATTATGCACGATTGAGCCGGGGGCGTCACACCACCCCCTCCCCCACTCCAGAGCGTCGCAGCCTAAGCCCGGCTACGCTTCCCGGGGAGCTCGAGGAGCGAATTGCCCAAAAGAGCTTTACAGCGGCCTCTTCGCCCGATGTCGGCGAGGTGGCCGCCGAGGAAGCTGACGACGATGACTGGACCTGGATTGAGCCTTTCAATCAGCGGGCTAGAGTATTCTGGCATGTCGTGGACGCCGGCTACAACATCGAGGTTGTCGACACCGACGGCTTGACACGGGTTATGTCTCAGGTTAAGTTGCCCACCCCCAACCCTTCGGGTTCGACAGCCGTCAATCTCATCGATGGCCCTGCCGCTGATCTCCTGCGGCTCGTTATGAACAATTTGTCATCCTTCATCGCCATGGAGCCCCTTTTTTCATTTCTTAAGAACACGTTCTGCGACGCTGGCCTAGGATCCTCAGCTGGCAAGTCAGACCTCATCGACGGCAACCATGAGGAGGAGCCAATCTGTGACAAGTGAGGAAACCCATGATTTATTTTCTCGAACCCCTTTTGTAGTGAGAACCTGTCCAGTATTTATTGCTATATTAGGTTGTTTGCATTATGCCTTGTTTATTTCTACGGTTTATGGTTGTTCGGTTGTTTGTAGTTAGCATATGTCCAGTATCAATTGCCATCTTTGGTTGTCCGTAGTATGCCTTGTTTATTTCAGCTATTAACTGTGTGATGTTCTATATGTGCTAGTATGAACTGTGCAGTTCAATTTCATCAATACCAAATTTAACAATAGCTCTATGAATGACTATATTTGGTTGCTGTTAAGCATGTTGTACTCCATCTGAATCTTTTTAGTTCGCATATAAGATTTGCCTAAAGTCAAGCCTCGTAAAGTTTGACCAACTTTATAGAACAAGATACCAACATTCACAATATGAAATAAATATCAGTACATGTGTCATGACTTAAATTTTCATATTGTATAACTTTAGCATGCTAGATGTTGATATTTTTTCATATAAATAAGGTCAAACTTTATGAAGTTTGACTTCAGACAATTCTAATATGCAGAGTAAAAAGGACTGGAGGGAGTATTGAACACGCCTTTCCATTTGATTTAACAATGGCACTGTTTGCATACTCTAACTTAGCTAGAGGTTAGAGTTAGTTTCTAGCTCATGACAGTTAAAAGGGAGAGAGAGAGAGATTGGTGGTATAGTTGATTGTATTGCTTGAGCCTCGTGGGCATATATATATAGGAGTACATGGTCATCTTGGAGTACAAGTCAAGGTAGAATAAATCCTACGCTATCCTACGTTTCCTAAATAACAATGATACTAAACAATGACTAACCCTAAACTAACTCTAGCCAAAGAGGTGTTTGGATGATAGTGTTAGATTGACAATAAATGCACTAGGAGAACTAGCTCCAATCAGCACCTCTTGGGTGGGATAGTTGTTTTGGGTGGGTTTGACGCAACTAGCTCAAACTAGCCCTCATGTTTGGATACTTTAGGGCTATTTGAGCCCAAACTAGCTCAAACTAACTCTAACCCATGGATCCAAAGAGGGCCAATAACTAGTGTACTTAGACCTGCACAATACAAGTTTGAATGACTACGTTTGATTGTTTTTAAATATTAGGCCTGTTGCAGTTAATAACACACCTTTCCACTTCTTGTTTTTAAATATTAGGTTTTTAACAATTTGGTCTTGCACATGTAGGTCCTGCTATCAGAGGTTTTGACCCACTATTCGACCCATTTTGCATATGGGGAAATGAGTTGTCCATGAATATCAGTCAAGTCAAGAAACTCAGAAAGATTGTTAGGATAAAGAAATTAGTGACAAAAAACAACAAGATCTTTGTCTGCACAATGAAGAAGACATCAGTTCACTACAAGATGATACTAACTATTATACCTTGCCTTTTTTTATTCCTTTGCCCCATTTCCAATATATAGAAGATATTTATGCACATCCTTGTTTTCAGGCCTTTCCAAAGCAGTTCATTGATGATTACCTCTCAAACCACCTCTATGGTCAGGAGGCGAGGAAGGTTTTCATACAACACCCACGGTTCAATATTGAAGTGTTTCTGAAGAGGATGAAGGATGGATGGTCAATCATCCACAGGCACTGGCCTAAAGTTGCAAAGACCTTCAACATCAATGAAGGCTCAATATTAGCCTTCCACTTCAGCAGTTTTCCAGATGAGATGCATCTGTCTATGTACCGTCTATGATGCTAATTTCGAAAGGTTATAGATATTGCATGTGAAACTTGGTGATTGTGCAGTTGTGTAATGGGGTAGCTGAGTGCTGAAGCTATATGATGTTGTACTCTGATGTATTTCAATTATGAAATCCTGCTTCCTTAATATGGAAATGAAATATATTGTGTGCTTAATATGAAATGTCAATTAGATTAATAAATGGATTATTAATAATAGGGCAATTAGCCTACTAATTGGGGTTTTCTATTGCAAACGGTTATTGAGAAAACACCGTGGGCGATGACCTCAGGCAACGCGCACAATTTCTAGGAATAAACCGTGTTGGATCAATGAACAATCACACATGACATCCTCTTGAAAACTGTTTCCGTTAGGCCACCTTGCGCAAATGTTTACCACATAAAAAGTGTGTGTGATGGACAGCCTTTGCCCCACAGTTTCTTCTACGCACCGTGTGTGATGCATTCAATAACGCAAACGATAAAATTGTTAATATCGTGTGCAATGGCAACGCGATCACAAATGATTTAATGGGGAAAATTGTGTGTGATGTACCTGCGAACGGAAACATTTTCCTTGGAGTGACTGTGTGGGATGTATATACGAACGAAAATGTACTTCTTGGATGGATTAACTGTGTGGGATGTACATACTAACGGAAACCTATTCCTTGGATTGATTGTGTGGAATGTACATACGAATGGAAACGTTTAGCGGGGACTGACTATGTGGGATGTACTTACGACCGAAAATGATTTGGCCTGTATAATTGTATTTTTTTAGCACAACTGTACGTATAACCGTATTTTATCGCTCGCCGGTCGCACACGACCTCATTTGCCGAGCGTGTGTGCCAGGAGGGCATATCCCCGACGGTTTCTGGGTTGTGTGGGAAGGACCCCCTATCGCAGTCACTCACTAGGCGACGGTTCAGAACGCCGTCGCGGAAAGGGGTTAAAAATCGTTTGTATTGCACCTCGTTGTACCAGTGAAAGTTGATAATGATAATGCAACATACTTCTGGCACTGCCGTTTAGGTCATATTGGTGTAAAGCGCATGAAGAAACTCCATGCGGATGGACTTTTGGAATCACTTGACTATGAATCATTTGACACTTGCGAACCATGCCTTGTGGGCAAGATGACTAAAACTCTGTTCTCCGAAACAATGGAGCGAGCTAATGACTTATTGGAAATAATATATACCGATGTCTGCGGTCCGATGAGTGTTGAAGCACGCGGCGGGTATCGTTATTTTCTGACCTTCACAGATGATTTGAGTAGGTATGGATATATCTACTTGATGAAACACAAGTCTGAAACATTTGAAAAGTTCAAAGAATTTTAGAGTGAAGTAGAGAATCATCGTAACAACAAAATAAAGTTTCTATGATCTGATCGCGGAGGCGAATATTTGAGTTACGAGTTTGGCCTTCATTTAAAACAATGTGGAATTGTTTCACAACTCACGCCACCTGGAACACCACAGCGTAATGGTGTGTCCGAACGTCGTAACCGTACTTTATTTGATATGGTGCGTTCTATGATGTCTCTTACCGATTTGCCTTTATCATTTTGGGGTTATGCATTAGAGACAGCTGCATTCATGTTAAATAGGGCACCGTCTAAATCCGTTTAGACGACACCATATGAACTATGGTTTGGCAAGAAACCTAAGCTATCGTTTCTTAAAGTTTGGGGATGCGACACTTATGTCAAAAGGCTTCAGCCTGATAAGCTCGAACCCAAATCGGAGAAGTGCGTCTTCATAGGATACCCTAAGGAAACTATTGGGTACACCTTCTACCACAGATCCGAAGGCAAGATCTTTGTTGCCAAGAATGAGACCTTTCTAGAGAAGGAGTTTCTCTCGACAGAAGTGAGTGGGAGGAAAGTAGTACTTGATGAGGTAATTGTACCTTCTCTCAAATTGGAAAGTAGCACATTAGAGAAAACTGTTCCCATGATGCCTACCCCAACTAGAGAGGAAGCTAATGATAATGATCATGAAATTTTGGATCAAGTTACTACAGAACCTCGTAGGTTGACCAGAACACGTTCGGCACCAGAGTGGTACGGTAATCTGATGTCTACTACGCAACTTTATCCTTGTAGACGTTGTTGGGTCTCCAAGTGCAGAGTTTTGTAGAACAATAGCAAATTTCTCTCAAGTGGATGACCTAAGGTTTATCAATCCGTGGGAGGCGTAGGATGAAGATGGTTTCTCTCAAACAACCCTGCAACCAAATAACAAAGAGTCTCTTGTGTCCCCAACACACCCAATACAATGGTAAATTGTATAGGTGCACTAGTTCGGCGAAGAGATGGTGATACAAGTGTAATATGGATGGTAGATATAGGTTTTTGTAATCTGAAAATATAAAAACAGCAAAGTAACAAGTAACAAAAGTGCGTGAAAACGGTATTGCAATGCTTGGAAACAAGGCCTAGGGTTCATACTTTCACTAGTGCAAGTTCTCTAAACAATGATAACATAATTAGATCATATAACAATCCCTCAACATGCAACAAAGAGTCACTCCAAAGTCACTAATAGCGGAGAATAAACGAAGAGATTATTGTAGGGTACGAAACCACCTCAAAGTTATTCTTTCTGATCGTTCTATTGGGCTATTCCTATAAGTGTCACAAACAACCCTAGAGTTCGTACTAAAATAACACCTTAAGACATACATCAACCAAAACCCTAATGTCATCTAGATACTCCAATGTCACGACAAGTATCCGCGGGTTTGATTATGCGATATGCATCACACAATCTCAGATTCATCTATTCAAACCAACACAAAGAACTTCAAAGAGTGCCCCAAAGTTTCTACCGGAGAGTCAAGACGAAAACATGTGCCAACCCCTATGCATACGTTCACAAGGTCACAGAACCCGCAAGTTGATCACCAAAACATACATCAAGTAGATCACGTGAATATCCCATTGTCACCACAGATAAGCACATGCAAGATATACATCAAGTGTTCTCAAATCCTTAAAGACTCAATCCGTTAAGATAACTTCAAAGGGAAAACTCAATCCATTACAAGAAGGTAGAGGGGGAGAATCATCATAAGATCCAATTATAATAGCAAAGCTCGCGGTACATCAAGATCATGCCAAATCAAGAACACGAGAGAGAGAGAGAGAGAGATCAAACACATAGCTACTGGTACATACCCTTAGCCCCAAGGGTGAACTACTTCCTCCTCGTCATGGAGAGCGCCGGGATGATGAAGATGGCCATCGGTGATGGTTTCCCCCTCCGGTAGGGTGCCGGAACAGGGTCCCGATTGGTTTTTGGTGGCTACAGAGGCTTGCGGCGGCGGAACTCCCGATCTAGATTATGTTCTGGAGGTTTTGGGATTTATAGGAGGTGTTGGCGTCGGGGACAAGTCAGGGGGACCCACGAGGCGATGACAAGGACGGGGGGCGCGCCCTCCACCCTTGTGGTGGCCTCGGGACTCTTCTCCAAAATCTTTTCGTTCTAGTATTTTTTATATTTTCCAAAAATATTCTCCGTGGATTTTCAGGTCAATTGGACTCCGTTTGATATTCCTTTTCTGCGAAGCTCAAAAACAAGGAAAAAAACAGAAACTGGCACTGGGCTCTAGGTTAATAGGTTAGTCCCCAAAATCATATAAAATAGCATATAAATGCATATAAAACATCCAAGATATATAATATAATAGCATGGAACAATAAAAAATTATAGATGCGTTGGAGACGTATCAAGCATCCCCAAGCTTAATTCCTGCTCGTCCTCGAGTAGGTAAATGATAAAAACAGAATTTTTGATGTGGAATGCTAGCAAGTGCATAAGTTTGATCAATGATAATTTCAATCACTTTTTCTAGCATCATTATAAATCATAAACAGTAGCTCATCTCATAAAACTTCTCATGATCAAGTAGCAAGCTATTCACATGTTAAAGCATAGATCATAAACTTTCTTGAAAACTAACAAACTAGGTTCTCAGTCATCAAACAATTGCAATTCATCTTATTTTCAGGAAGGGTCTATGTAAGAGCTTTGATTTAGCAAATCCCACATACTCAACTATCATATAGTCTTCCATGATTGCTACCACTCAAAGCATATTTTTAGAACAAATAGCATCCATCGAACACAGAGAAAGATAGGGGCTTAGTGTTTCGCCTCCCAACTTATTTATCATATAGATAATTGTCAACAATAATAATTCATGACCAAATATATTTGAATGGCCATATATGCTTAGATCTTTCCCCATCACATGATGCTTGCCAACTAAAGAGTAGGTTGGAATGAGAAGGAATACTACTGACTCTTGCATAAAAGTAAAAGATAGGCCCTTCGCAGAGGGAAGCAGGGATTTGCAGAGGTGCCAGAGCTCGAAGCTTTTAAAACAGAGATGAACATAATTTTGAGAGATATGCTTTCATTGTCAACATAACAACCAAGAGTTCTCACTATCTTCCATGCTAAATACATTATAGGCGGTTCCCAAACAGAATGGTAAAGTTTTTACTCCCCCACCACCAGCAAGCACATTCCACGGCTGGTCCGAAACAACGGGTACCGTCCAACTATCAACAATCCTGGGGGAGTTTTGTTTAATTATTTGAAATTTTGTTTTTGATCTTTTGATCATAGGACTGGGCATCCCAATTACCAGCCACTCTCTCGTGAATGATGAGTGAATCAACACTCATCGTGAGAATAACCCACCTAGCATGGAAGATACTGACAGCCCCTAGTCGCTACATGAGCGATTCGGGCATACAAAACAGATTATTATTTGAAGTTTAAGAGTTTAGCACATGCAAATTTACTTGGAACGGCAGGTAAATACCGCATATAGGTAGATATGGTGGACACTCATGGAAGAAACTTGGTTCAAGGGTTTTTGGATGCACAAGTAGTATCTCTACTTAGTACAGAAATTTTGGATAGCAAAAGATTCTAAATAGCAAGCACCACATGTTGGAGGATCCATAACAATATAACTTCTATACAAATATACCCAAGCATAACTCATTACGTTGTCTTCCTTGTCCAACTTCAACTAATTTTCTAAAGTTCGAAAATAATTAATGGGGCTCACAATCATAGAAGATGTCCAAGATAGTATATTTATATGTGAAATCTCTCTTCCTTCAATATTCATTCATGAATTGTTCAAGTGACCAATACTATGTTTGCTAACTTTCAATGAATTTACCACCTCTACTTCTTATATGTGAAGTCATTACTCCCCATGGTATAAGCATATGAAGCATATATAATTTCAGATTTATGATATTCAATTCATTCAACCATTTACTCATAGGATATAAGTGAAGCACGTGAGTGAATGACAAATTACTCCAAAAAGATATAAGTGAAGATCAATGAGTAGTCAAATAATTAAGTGGCTATGTGAAGACTCTCTCTCATAAAGAAAATTTAGATCTTAAGTAATTTATTCAAACAGCAAGCAAAACAAAAATAAAATTACATTGCAAGGATAGCACATGTGAAGAAGCAAAAACTTAGGCTCAACCGATACTAACCGATAATTCTTGACGAAGAAAGGTGGGATGCCTACCGGGGCATCCCCAAGCTTAGATGCTTGAGACTTCTTGAAATATTACATTGGGATGCCTTGGGAATCCCCAATCTTGAGCTTTTGTGTCTCCTTTATTCCTTTTATATGATGGTTTCCCTAAATCTTAAAAACTTCATCCACACAAAAGTCAACAAGAACTCGTGAGAAAAGTTAGTATAAATCAAATGCAAAACCTTATCATTCTCTACTGTAGCAAATCACTAAAATTATTATTTAACATTGCATACTAAATGCCTCTGCATATTTAATACTCCTATCCTCAAATAGAATCATTAAACAAGCAAACATATGCAAACAATGCAAACATAACAGCAATCTATCAAAACAGGATAGTCTTTAAAGAATTAAATTGTACTCATACTTCCCTAACTCCAGAAATTCTGAAAAATTACCACACTGTATAAAATTTGTTGTTACTCATTGTGTAAAAATTTCAAGATTTTACCACGTTCTGACTTTCCATAAGAATTCATACAATGATAGAAAACTTTCTGCTTTCAAAACAGCAACTTATAGACTTGCAAAAATAAGCATGATAAAGGCTATACTCGACACTTTTATTAAAATAAAAGATGCAAAACATTAATCTAAATGACAACAAGCAAATCCTAATAAAATAAAATGACGCTCCAAGCAAAATTCATATCATGTGACGAATAAAAGTATAGCTCCAAGTAAGGTTACCGATAATGTTGGAGACGAAAGAGGGGATGCCTTCCGGGGCATCCCCAAGCTTAGTTACTTGGATATTCCTTGAATATTACCTTGGGGTGCCTTGGGCATCCCCAAGCTTAGGGTCTTGTCACTCCTTATTCTCTCATATCGATATCTCACCCAAAACTTGAAAACTTCAATCACACAAAACTTAACGAAACCTTTGTGAGATCCGTTAGTATAATAAAACAAATCATTCACTTTGGTACTGTCAAGACAAGATTCATAATTTTTCTCACATGATGCCTACTGTACCGTATCATTTCTACAATTTATATTAAGCAATATAAGCCATAGAAACTAGAAAACAAGCAAACTATGCATTGAAAACAGAATCAGTCAAAAACAGAAGAGTCTGTAAAGATCTGAATTAAGGTCATACTTCTGTAACTCCAAATATTCTGAAAAATTAGGACAACGTAGAAAATTTGTATATCAATCCTATGTAATAAAATTCAGAGTTTCTACATGTTCCAGTAAAATATAGGAATTTCTGTACTGGACGCAAAATTTTCTGTTTTTGCACAGAATCAAATCAACTATCAACCACACTATCCCAAAGAATTTACTTGGCACTTTATTCAAACAAAATCTATAAAACATGATTACTACGTAGCTTAATCATGTGAACACATAAAAACAGTAGGGGTAAATGTTGGGTTGTATCCCAACAAGCACTTTTCTTTAATGCCTTTTTAGCTAGGCATGATGATGTTAATGATGCTCGCATAAAAGTAAAGAATTGAAACGCAAAGAGAGCATCATGAAACATATGTGGCAAGCACATTTAAGTCTAACCCACTTCCTATGAATACGGATTTTGTGAGCAAATAACTTATGGGAACAAGAGTCAACTAGCATAGGAAGGTAAAACAAGCAAAACTTCAAGATTTTCAACACATAGAGAGGAAACTTGATATTATTGCAACTCCTACAAGAATATATTCCTCCCTCATAATAATTTTCAGTAGCATCATGAATGAATTCAACAATATAACTATCACATAAAGCATTCTTTTCATGATCCACAAGCATAGAAATTTTACTACTCTCCACATAAGCAAATTTCTTCTCATTCGGAATAGTGGGAGTATCACATGAAACTTGAATACTATAAATTGTTTCCACATTAAAAGAATAATGTTCAAAAAAAGGGTAATCATAATTATGACAAGCTTTATTAATATAATCACCACTACTTTTTATAACATAAGTGTCATCACAATAATCATCATAAGTAGCAACCTTGTTCTCATCATATTCAATTGAAACCTCTTCCAAGATAATGGAATCATTACTAAATAAAGTCATGACCTCTCCAAATCCACTTTTATCATTATAATAAGATTCAACACCCTCCAAAATAGTGGGATAATTATTATCTAAAGTTGACACTCTTCCGAACCCACTTTCATAAATATTGCAATCATCATAAATAGGAGGCATGCTATCATCATAATAAATTTGCACATTAAAACTTGGGGGACTAAAAATATCATCTTCATTAAACATAGAATCCCCAAGCTTGGGACAAGCATTAATTGCAGCAAATAAATTCTCAAACATGTCATTCTCATCAAACATAGCATCCCCAAGCTTGTGTCTTTGCATATTATAAGCATAATCACTCTCATCATTAATAATATGAATAGCACCAATAGTATAGCAATTATTATCATCACAACTTTCTAAGTTGGTGCCAAAAAGATTTTCAAGATTATAACAAGTATCATTACTTTCCCAATCATAATCATCACAATGAGTAATAGGCATAACAATAATAGGAGCAACATCATTTGGGAGCGATACCTTTTTACCTTTGCTTCTTCGTCTTTTCTTTTTCTTCTTCACATCATGTGTGGGTTTAATCACCCTTTTGGAGCTCCTTATTGATGAGATTGGTTGAATAAAAAGCTCCTCCTCATTACCTGATTCATCATAAGAAAAAATAGGAGGATATTGGGAGACCTCTTCCCCTTCATTAGTATTCTCTTCATCTTCTATTTGTTTTAAGTAATTGGCAATATAAGGATTCTCAATGCAATTTACCGCACAATACATATAAATTTCCTCTAGATCAAAATCAAGAAATCTCTCAAGGTTATATTCTGGAATACCCTTAGTTATACGTTTCATTTCTTCATATCCCAGAAGCAAACTAAGTTCATCATGGTGCGCAAGGGAAATCAAGTCATCACAATTTTTGGACACGATTCGATCATGTAACAATTTGCATTGGAGATTTAAATGACCACGTTCATTGCAAAGTTCACAAGGATGGTGAAAAAAATTAAACTTTTCAGCACAAACATCTAGCCTCTCTTGCAACCATTTAGTTTCTAAATAGTTATGCCTCTTGCAAAATCTATCTTCCTTATTTGGTATGTAACAGCAAACTCTATGCACTCCACAGAAATTGACATGCTTGTAAGAAACATTTTTATCATAACTAGTGCAATCATCATTAGTACTATGGATATTCAAAGAATTCATACTAACAACATTGCAATCATGCTCATCTTTCAAAGATTGTATGTCAAATATCTTATTGCATTCTTCCTCCAGCAATTGAGCACAATTATCGGAATCCTTATTTTCACGAAAGACATTGAAAAGATGAAGCATATGAGGCAACCTCAATTCCAATTTTTTTTGTAATTTTATTTTATAGACTAAACTAGTGATAAAACAAGAAACTAAAAGATTCAATTGCAAGACCTAAAGATATACCTTCAAGCACTAACCTCCCCGGCAACGGTGCCAGAAAAGAGCTTGATGTCTACTATGCAACTTTATCCTTGTAGACGTTATTGGGCCTCCAAGTGCAGAGTTTTGTAGGACAGTAGCAAATTTCCCTCAAGTGGATGACCTAAGGTTTATCAATCCGTGGGAGGCATAGGATGAAGATGGTTTCTCTCAAACAACCCTGCAACCAAATAACAAAGAGTCTCTTGTGTCCCCAACACACCCAATACAATGGTAAATTATATAGGTGCACTAGTTCGGCGAAGATATGGTGATACAAGTGTAATATGGATGGTAGATATAGGTTTTTGTAATCTAAAAATATATAACAGCAAGGTAACAAGTAACAAAAGTGCGCGAAAACGGTATTGCAATGCTTGGAAACAAGGCCTAGGGTTCATACTTTCACTAGTGCAAGTTCTCTCAACAATGATAACATAATTAGATCATATAACAATCACTCAACGTGCAACAAAGAGTCACTCCAAAGTCACTAATAGCGGAGAATAAACAAAGAGATTATTGTAGGGTACGAAACCACCTCAAAGTTATCCTTTCTGATCGATCTATTGGGCTATTCCTATAAGTGTCACAAACAGCCCTAGAGTTCGTACTAAAATAACACCTTAAGACACACATCAACCAAAACCCTAATGTCACTAGATACTCCAATGTCACCACAAGTATCCGCGGGTTTGATTATGTGATATGCATCACACAATCTCAGATTCATCTATTCAAACCAACACAAAGAACTTCAAAGAGTGCCCCAAAGTTTCTACCAGAGAGTCAAGACGAAAACGTGTGCCAACCCCTATGCATAAGTTCACAAGGTCACAGGACCCGCAAGTTGATCACCAAAACATACATCAAGTAGATCACGTGAATATCCCATTGTCACCACAGATAAGCACATGCAAGACATTCATCAAGTGTTCTCAAATCCATAAAGACTCAATCCGATAAGATAACTTCAAAGGGAAAACTCAATCCATTACAAGAAGGTAGAGGGGGAGAAACATCATAAGATCCAACTATAATAGCAAAGCTCGCGGTACAGCAAGATCGTGCCAAATCAAGAACACAAGAGAGAGAGAGATCAAACACATAGCTACTGGTACATACCCTCAGCCCCGAGGGTGAACTACTCCCTCCTCGTCATGGAGAGTGCCGGGATGATGAAGATGGCCACCGGTGATGGTTTCCCCCTCCGACAGGGTGCCGGAACAGGGTCCCGATTGGTTTTTGGTGGCTACAGAGGCTTGCGGCAGCGGAACTCCCGATCTAGGTTATGTTCTGGAGGTTTTGGGATTTATAGGAGGTGTTGGCGTCGGGGACAAGTCAGGGGGGCCCATGAGGCGACGACAAGGATGGGGGGCGCGCCCTCCACCCTTGTGGTGGCCTCGGGACTCTTCTCCAAAATCTTTTCGTTCCAGTATTTTTTATATTTTCCAAAAATATTCTCCGTGGATTTTCAGGTCAATTGGACTCCGTTTGATATTCCTTTTCTGCGAAGCTCAAAAACAAGGAAAAAACAGAAACTGGCACTGGGCTCTAGGTTAATAGGTTAGTCCCAAAAATCATATAAAATAGCATATAAATGCATATAAAACATCCAAGATAGATAATATAATAGCATGGAACAATAAAAAATTATTGATGCGTTGGAGATGTATCATAATCCTGTCCTGGAAGTCATGTTGTTAGACAACGGCGAACCTACGACCTATGAAGAAGCTATGATGAGCCCAGATTCTGATAAATGGCTTGAGGCCATGAAATCTGAGATAGGATCCATGTATGAGAACAAAGTATGGACTTTCGTGGACTTGCCCGATGATCGGAAGACCATTGAAAATAAATGGATATTCAAGAGGAAGACAGACACTGATGGTAATATCACTGTCTATAAAGCTCGACTTGTCACGAAAGGTTTTCGACAAGTTCAAGGGGTTGACTACAATGAGACTTTCTCACCCGCAGCGATGCTTAAGTCTGTCCGAATCATGTTAGCAATTGCCGCATTTTATGATTATGAAATCTGGCAAATGGACGTCAAAACTGCATTCCTTAATGGATATCTTAAAGAAGAGTTGTATATGATGCAACCAAAAGGTTTTGTCGATCCTAAAGGTGCTGACAAAGTGAGCAAGCTCCAGCGATCCATCTATGGACTGGTGCAAGCATCTCAGAGTTGGAATATACGCTTTGATAAGATGATCAAAGCATATGGTTTTATACAGACTTACGGTGAAGCCTATATTTACAATAAAGTGAGTGGGAGCTCTGTAGCATTTCCGATATTATATGTGGATGACATATTATTGATTGGAAATGATATAGAATTTCTGGATAGCATAAAAGGATACTTGAATAAGATTTTTTAATGAAAGGCCTCGGTGAAGCTGCTTATATATTGGGCATCAAGATCTATAGAGATAGATCAAGGCGCTTAATAGGACTTTCACAAAGCACATACCTTGACAAGATTTTGAAGAAAGTTCAAAATGGATCAGTCAAAGAAAGGGCTCTTGCCTGTGTTACAAGGTGTGAAGTTGAGTAAGACTCAAAACCCAACCATGGCAGAAGATAGAGAGAGAATGAAAGTCATTCCCTATGCCTCAACCATAGGTTCTATAAAATATGCTATGCTGTGTACCAGACCTATCATGTACTTTGCCATGAGTTTGGCAAGGGGGTACAATAGTGATCCAGGAGTAGATCACTGGACAGCGGTCAAAATTATCCTTAGTTAAGAGAAATAAAGAAATGTTTCTCGGTTAAGGAAGTGATAAAGAGTTCGTCGTAAAGGGTTACATTGATACAAGCTTTTACACCAATCCAGATGACTCTAAGTCTCAATCTGGATACGTATTGAAAGTGGGAGCAATTAGCTAGAGTAGCTCCATGCAGAGCATTGTAGACATAGAAATTTGCGAAATACATACAGATCTGAATGTGGCAGACCTGTTGACTAAACTTCTCTCACAAGAAAAACATGATCACACCTTAGTACTCTTTGGGTGTTAATCACATGGCGATGTGAACTAGATTATTGACTCTAGTAAACCCTTTGGGTGTTGGTCACATGGCGATGTGAACTATTGGTGTTAATCACATGGTGATGTGAACTAGATTATTGACTCTAGTAAACCCTTTGGGTGTTGGTCACATGGCGATGTGAACTATTGGTGTTAATCACATGGCGATGTGAACTAGATTATTGACTCTAGTGCAAGTGGGAGACTGAAGGAAATATGCCCTAGAGGCAATAATAAAGTTATTATTTTATATTTCCTTATTCATGATAAAGGTTTATTATTCATGCTAGAATTGTATTGATCGAAAACTTAAATACATTTGTGAATACATAAACAAATACCGTGTCCCTCAAAATCCGACCACGGGAGAAGATAGAGAATAAATGAAAGTCATTCCCTATGCCTCAGCCATAGGTTCTATCATGTATGCTATGCTGTGTACTGCTACTTCTTGATCTTGCGTTGATTTTTCTCTTTAAGAGGAAAGGGTGATGCAACAAAGTAGAGATAAGTATTTCCCTGAGTTAAGAACCAAGGTATCAATCCAGTAGGAGGCACAAGTAAGTCTCCAATCTATGCACCTACACAAACTAACAAACACTTGCACTCAACGCGAAAAAGGGGTTGTCAATAACTTCACGGTCTCGAACAAGAGTGAGATCTAATAGAGATAGATATAAAAGATTACTAAAACATAAAACAAAGTAAAAACAAATAAATTGCAACAAGGTATTTTTGGGTTTTTTGGTTTATAGATCTGAAAATATATGATGGAAAATTGACCCGGGGGCCATAGGTTTCACTAGAGGCTTCTCTCTTGAAAGAAAATAATATGGTGGGTGAACAAATTACTGTCGAGCAATTGATAAAAAAGGGCAAAGTTATGACGATGTCCAAGGCAATGATTATGAATATAGGCATCACATCCGTGTCAAGTAGACCGACTCCTGCCTGCATCTACTACTATTACTCCACACATCGACCGCTATCCAGCATGCATCTAGAGTATTAAGTTCATAAGAATGGAGTAACGCCTTAAGTAAGATGACATGATGTAGAGGGATAAACTCAAGCAATATGATGAAAACCCCATCTTTTTACCCTTGATGGCAACAATACAAATACGTGCCTCGCTACCCCTACTATGTCACTGGGTGAGGACACCGCAAGATTGAACCCAAAACTAAGCACCTCTCCCATTGCAAGAAAAACCAATCTAGTTGGCCAAACCAACCCGATAATTCAAAGAGAAATACAAAGATATTAAATCATGCATAAAAGAGTTCAGAGAAGACTCAAATAATATTCATAGATAATCTGATCATAAATCCATAATTCATCGGATCTCGACAAACACATCGCAAAAGAATATTACATCGGATAGAACTCCAAGAACATCTAGGAGAACATTGTATTGAAGATCAAAGAGAGAGAAGAAGTCATCTAGCTACTAGCTATGGACTCGTAGGTCTGTGGTAAACTACTCACACTTCATCGGAAGGGCAGCAAGGTTGATGTAGAGGCCCTCCGTGATCGAATCCCCCTCCGACAGAGTGCCGAAAAAGGCCCCAAGATGGGATCTCACGGGAACAGAGGCTTGCGGTGGCGGAAAAGCATTTTGGTGGATGCTTATGTTGGTTTGGGAATATTTGGGAATTTATAGTGCAAGAATTAGGGTTGGAGGACTCCCGAGGGGCCCACAAGCCAGGGAGGTGCCCCCTAGGGCGCGGCCTGACGGCTTGTGGTGCCCTCGGGACTCTTCTGGGCCCCCTCTCCAAGTTCCGTGAATGTCTTCTGGTCCAAGAAAAATCATCGTAAAGTTTTATTCCGTTTGGACTCCGTTTGATATTCCTTTTCTGTAAAACTCAAAAACAAGGAAAAAACAGAAACTGGCACTGGGCTCTAGGTTAATAAGTTAGTCCCAAAAATAATATAAAATAGCATATTAATGCATATAAAACATCCAAAACAGATAATATAATAGCATGGAACAATCAAAAATTATAGATACGTTGGAGACATATCAAGCATCCCCAAGCTTAATTCCTACTCGTCCTCGAGTAGGTAAATGATAAAAACAGATTTTTTGATGTGGAATGCTACCTAACATATTTATCCATGTAATCTTCTTTATTGTGACATGAATATTCAGATCCATAAGATTCAAAACAAAAGTTTAATATTGACAAAAAAGATAATACTTCAAGCATACTAATAAAGCGATCATGTCTTCTCAAAATAACATTGTCAAAGAAAGTTATCCCTACAAAATCATATAGTCTGGCTATGCTCCATCTTCATCACACAAAGTATTTTATCATGCACAACCCCGATGAAAAGCCAAACAATTGTTTCATACTTTTGGTGTTCTCAAACTTTTTCAACTTTCACGCAATACATGAGCGTGAGCCATGGATATAACACTATAGGTGGAATAGAATATGGTGGTTGTGGAGAAGACAAAAAAAAGGAGAAAGTCTCACATCAACTAGGCGTATTAACGGGCTATGGAGATGCCCATCAATAGATATCAATGTGAGTGAGTAGAGATTGCCATGCAACGGATGCACTAGAGCTATAAGTGTATGAAAGCTCAAAAAGAAACTAAGTGGGTGTGCATCCAACTCGCTTGCTCATGAAGACCTAGGGCAATTTGAGGAAGCCCATCATTGAAATATACAAGCCAAGTTCTATAATGAAAAATTCCCACTAGTATATGAAAGTGAAAAAATAGGAGACTCTCTATCATGAAGATCATGGTGCTACTTTGAAGCACAAGTGTGGAAAAAGGATAGTAACATTCTCCCTTCTCTCTTTTCTCTCATTTTTTTCTCTTTTTTTATTTGGGCTTCCTTTGGCCTTTTTTATTTTTTTAAAGTCCGGAGACTCATCCCAACTTGTGAGGGAATCATAGCTTCCATCATCCTTTCCTCACATGGGACAATGCTCTAATAATGATGATCATCACACTTTTATTTACTTACAACTCGATACTAGAACAAGATATGACTATATATGAATGCCTCCAGCGGTGTACCGGGATGTGCAATGATCAAGAGTGTCATGTATAAAAATATGAATGGTGGCTTTGCCACAAATACTATGCCAACTACATGATCATGCAAAGCAATATGACAATGATGGTGCGTGTCATAATAAAATGGAACGGTGGAAGTTGCATGGCAATATATCTCAGAATGGCTATGGAAATGCCATAATAGGTAGGTATGGTGGCTGTTTTGAGGAAGGTATATGGTGGGTTTAATGCACCGGTGAAAGTTGCGCGGTACTAGAGAGGCTAGCAAAGGTGGAAGGGTGAGAGTGCGTATAATCCATGGACTCAACATTAGTCATAAAGAACTCACATACTTATTGCAAAAATTTATTAGCTATCAAAACAAAGTACTACACGCATGCTCCTAGGGGGATAGATTGGTAGGAAAAGACCATCGCTCGTCCCTGACCGCCACTCATAAGGAAGACAATCAAAAAATAAATCATGCTCTGACTTCATCACATAACGGTTCACCATACATGCATGCTACGGGAATCACAAACTTTAACACAAGTATTTCTACCAATCCACAATTACTCACTAGCATGACTCTAATATCACCATCTTTATATCTCAAAACAAATGCAAGGAATCAAACTACTCATCTTATTCAACGCTCTTTATATGAAAGTTTTTATTATATCCCTCTTGGATGCCCATCATATTAGGAAT